>OV725079.1:155202652-155802652 GCA_928085145.1 Nezara viridula | reverse complement strand
TCTGAAGATCAGTAACGGGTATTGCGGGAGTGGATAGAGGATTTAAATTGAAAGAGCTCGTAGATGTATGGAGGAGGCGGGAGTGAACGAAATGGCAACTTCAGCTTGTTAGCTCCTGCCGATTCATATATTCTATTTAAGTCTTCTTGAAGCTATATTTTGAAATCGTCGTCAAAGATGTGGTATTAGGTGTTATGGATCAGGAGGGGAAGATCATTAATATAAATAGCAAACAGAGTAGGAGATAAGAAGGAACCCTGAGGGACACCACAGGAGAGGAGAAGTGTCTTTCAAGAAGGTTGATCTGGGACGACTTCATACTGGGATCGATCGGAAAGGAAGGGTTTGAACCAACGCAGGACACTGTTGGATAGAGGAAGATTTTGCAATTCAATAAGAAGGATGCTATGGTCAACTATATCAAACGCTTTGGAAAAATCTAGAAGGATGAGGATAGTAAAGTTTTCGTGTTCAATGGTGTTTTGGAGGTCATTAAGGGGGGCAGATTGCGTTGAATAGCCAGGCCGAAAACCAGATTGGAATGGATTGATGAGGGAACGTTCTTCTAGGAAGTTGGAATGTTGATTTTGGACAAAGTGTTCCAGCGGTTTTGAGAGGTTGGAAAGGAGAGAAATAGAACGGACGTCGTTCAGTGAGGAAGGGTAAGATGTTTTATTTAAAGGTCGGACTAGTGCAGTTTTTCAGGAACAGGGGAATATGGAATTTTGCAGTGAAAAGTTGTAGATATGGAAAGTACGGAAATAAGGGTAGGAAGGCTCGATTTTATTAGTTTTACTGGATTTATTGTCCGGACAATAATTGGTGTGGGATTTTACGATAGCGGATAGTACTTTGTCGTAGGACACATGAGAAATAAAAAAAAGTTTTCAGGATTGAAATTGCGGAGTTCAATATCATAAATAGGACAAGGATTAGAAGCAAAAGATAAGAAATGTTCATTAAGATCATCTGAAGTCACAGGGAGGGAAATGAGGTTATTGGATTTTGGAAAGGATAGATTACGAAGTGTTTTACATTTTTTGATCTATCGATACTGTTAAGAAGAAGTATTTCAGTAACTTTTACAAGGAGAAAAATAAGAGTTTAAATACATGATACAGATTTGATTCCTATAATTTTTACTATGTAGTACAATTGCTACTTATTCGTAGATTAAATATTTGTACTTTCATATCTCTCTTTATGTATAGAGCTCAGAGATTGGAATTAGGTGGTTCAAATAGATAAATGCAGTTGCGAGATTAGTATTGCCTACTATTTATTTAATAAAGAGGGTTTGTGTTATTATGATTGTCTTAAAAATTTCGCAATGATGAATATGATCGAAATTTGCAAATGTGTTCTTTAACGTAAAATTGAGTAAAATTTACTTTAAAAATTTTTTGTAACAGTCCAATTTTTCCGGAGAATAATTCCTGTATAAAGCAGGAGCGGTAAGTGAATGTTGTGTGATGCCTGCACCAAACCTTTTTTGTTCTATGTTTACAAAGTATTAACATTTAAAATATATAAAAATATAATTAACCTTTAAGTACTTAGGACTATTTAAATGAATTATGTAATAATCGTAGCTTCATAGAGGAAATATTTTATTTTATAATCGCAAAAAATCGAAGTTTTTTTTTACTTTGTTTTCTAGAAAAAAAAATTATATACAATCACGGTTTTATAAAGAAAATAATAATGTTACTCTAATTAAAGAAGATATAATTGCAATTTATTTGTATACAAAGCAACAGAAGTTAAATATTACATATTACTATATATATATATATATATATATATATATATATATATATATATATATATATATATATATATATATATATATAACTTATGCGACTTTGAACTCAAATGATAAAAAAAAAGGAGAAAAGGGGCTGTTAAATGACTCACACGGCTTCAGAAACAATACTGCTTTATTTGTGAAGTAATCCTTCTTATATACACTTTAGAGCTTTGTTTACATACCAGGAAGGTATTAAGGCTGATACTGCCCGACTCCTGTCCTTATCTCCCCCCCACCAGTTTACGAAAAGCCTTTCGAAAACTTTTAATTCTCGAGTGAAGTGAACTGTATCAGCCTCACCACCCTGTTTCCTGTACGCTCAATACAATAATAATATAAAAAAAAATACAAAATCGCTCAATACAATAATAATATATAAAAAAAAATACAAAATATCATAATAATAGCAATACAACCAACTGAGGAGTTCTCTTGCATTGTCCTACAACAGAGACACTACTCTATGAATAAACAAATACACTTCTTTTCGCTTAAAACTACAACGCAAAATATACAATAACGCAAAAACGGTTTTCTTAAAAAACAACATACAATGGAATTAAAAAAAAAACACAGCACTTTTTCCTATATACAACCCATTTTACATTGAAACACAAAAGCCAAAAAAAAACTTTTCTGTGTGCAGGAAAGAGAGCACCACGGTTCATTTATTCTTTGTCTGCCCCTACAAACGGGAGTTTCAATTGCTCGATATGGACTGTGCGTCTCTTTTTAGGCTCCTTCATACTCTCTATCGTCACCAAATTATGTTCCCTGATGGCAACCACCCTGAATGGGCCCTCATATCGCGTCAATTCCTTCCCTCGATTCGTTCCCCTTCTCCGGTACACAATAGTCCCGATTTTCAAATCCCCCATTTGGTCGCGTAATCTTAGATTCTCTCTATCTACCCTCTTCGTCTTTTCCCTTTCTATTCTCCTTCGTACCGTGTCCCACGTCTTCTTTAACTCCACCCTATTATTACCTATTTGTTCGGCCACGTGGTCGTCAATCGCCGTTTCCGCGCAATCCCGCCTTCGTTCCCGCATCCCAAACAGTACCTCGAAGGGTGAGAACCCAGTTACGGAATGGATTGAATGATTATACGCTATTATCGCCTTTTTCATCGCAATGTCGGGCTCCAATCCTTTTTCTCCCTGATACACGCGTATATGGTCGCTCAAGGTACTATGTAGCCGCTCGATGCTACCTCTGCTCTTGGGGTGCCCTGGTGTATTGAAATGCCAGTTTATCTCTAAGCGTTTTGCCTCCTCCCTCATTGCGCTATTATCAAATTCTCTTCCTCCATCCGAGGAGACTCTCTCCGGTACCCCATAAAATTGCATCCATGTTTGGATGGCTTCCAAAACTGCATCGGACGACCTCTCCAATATCCGATATGCCATAGCAAGTTTGCTAAAAGTATCGATCATGGTTACCCACTTATACCCTCTCCATGTGAAAGTGTCGATCTGGAGATCTTGCAATGGTGCGTCTCCCGTGGGTGTCTCTTCCTGTCTTCCCCGAGGCGGGTGTCTGTCGTACTTCGTGCGCATACACACCTCACATGTTCCAATTGTTTCTTGTATGGTCTTCCTCATTCCCCACCAAAAGTATTTCCTGCGCAGTGCCTGTAAGGTTTCGTTCACTCCCCTATGGTTCGTCTTCCCCTGGTGATATGCAAGAGTCACCTCCTTTTGCCGTTCCTCGTCCGTTATCGTCTCCACCATATATCTGCATCGGACAAATATTCTATCTATTCCGATTTTTTCGGATCTCCACATCCTCTTAATCTTTTCCCATATTGTGGCGTTTCCCACATAGAGATGATTCGTCTTCCCTGGCTCCGATGCATCCTTCAGCGCCCTGCAGATCTGATCCTCACGCACCCCTGGTTGCGACCAGACCGTGTGAACCTTACTTCTACCGTAGCGGCTGTAGTCGATTTTCATCATACCCGCCGTCCTAGTCTTCCAGATGACCTGGTGACGCTTATCGTTGATGATCTCATCAATTTCTTCTATCTCTGCTGGCCTCTCCTCCGCCGAGCTCTCCTCTTCGGGGGACTCCTCTTCCTGCTGTCCATCTCTCGTACCGTCCTCCCCTTCCCTTTCCGGTGTCCATTCACTCAGGAACTGTCGAACATCACGCGATGGTCCACCACTGTCTTCCTCGATTGCATTCACTACTATGGCTCTCGACAGCCAATCGGCCACCACATTCTCCCTTCCTGGCTTATACACTATTTCAATGTTATATTGACCGAGAAATTCCTTCCATCGCGCGACTCTCGCAGAGGATTCTTTTAATTTCCCAACCCATTGAAGGGGCCTGTGATCGGTGTGGACTCTGAACTTTCTTCCGAATACGTAAGGCCGAAAATGATCAATAGCCCACACTATCGCGAGCAATTCCCTCTCCAAAGCGCTATATCTCGTCTCAGCCTCGGTAAGGCGTCTACTCGCGTATGCTATGGGCTGCTCTCCACCTACTCCATCCTGCGACAGTACTGCTCCCAGCGCATACTCGCTGGCATCCGTGGTGATCGTGAACTGCTTACTGAAGTCCGGAAACGCTAATACCGGTTCTGTTTGTAAACGGTCCATACACTTCCTAATGTTCTGTTCCATTACTGGTGTCACGATCATCTTAGCCCCCTTTTTCAGCAGATTATTGATCGGGACCAGGTACTCTGCCATTTCCGGCACAAACCTCCTATAATAATTAAGCGTTCCCAGGAGCCTCCTGATTCCTTTAACATCTCGCGGAACCGCCATTCGCCTAATAGCCTCTACCTTCTCCGCGTCCGGCCTAACCCCGTCCTTCGAAATTGTGTGGCCTAAAAAATTAATCCGCTCTTGTCCTAATAGGGATTTCTCCCTGGATAATTTTAGACCAAAACAGCGCAACCTCTCGAATACGTTTCGCAGGTGTTCCACGTGATCCCCTTCCGTCTTGCTAAATACCAACAAGTCGTCCATATAGACCTGGCATACGGTTTCATCCAACCCTCTCAAGAATTCGTCCATTAAGCGCTGAAAGGTTATCGGAGCATTCTTTAGTCCAAACGGCATCCGGGTGAACTCGTAATGCCCCCTTTCGAATGTGAATGCTGTTTTATGCTGATCCTTCGGGTGCATCTTTATTTGGTGATAACCAGCTTTGAGGTCCAGAGTACTAAATATCACCGCCCCACTCAGCCTGTCCAATATGTCCTCGAATCTCGGGATCGGGTATTTTTCGTCTATCGTGTTCTCATTTAGCTTCCGATAATCTATTACCACTCGGTACTTCTCTTCTGTCTCTCCCGGCACTCCCTTTTTCCTCACCGCCCACAACGGACTGTTGTATGGAGAGGTGCTGTTGACTATTATACCCTGCTTTTTTAAATTCTCTAATTCTTCCCGAATATGCTGTCTAAGTGCTTGTGGATATCGCCTCTCCTTCACGTATGACACCCGCTCCTGCTTTAGTGGTATTTCGTGGACTGTCCTTCCCGTTACGCCTAGTATCTCTCCCTCCTTGAAGAAGATATCCTCGTATTCTACTCTTATGGCCTTCCTCCAATCCTCGACTCGATTTACCGCTCCTATCCGCGCTTTCGTACCCCTTATGCTCTCCGTACTCCTGTACCTCTGTCCTCCTAACTTGATCTTCCAAGTCCCATTCCTGTACTCGACTCTAATCCCTACTTGTCCGAATAGATCGCACCCTATTATCGCCTGGTATTCCCGAGTTATGTTTCCAACAATGTGCACTTTCAAACTCCCCTTTCTACCTGCCCAATGATTTAACTCAACGACCGCTTCTCCTTCCACCTTACACGCCCCTCCTAGGGTAATTAATTTACACTCGCATCCCTGAATCCGGGGTGCGCTCTCCCTACCACACAGCCTCTCTAGTGCCCCACGGGTCATAATAGTGCAAGTACTTCCCGTGTCTACCAAGCACCTCACTCCCCCTTTTATCGTGATGATTGGCAACCAGCAGGACTTACCTCTTATGTTATTGCAGGTCGCTGTGCGGTCGCCGCTCTGAAGACACACTCCTCAGATCTTTGCCTGCTTGCTCCTCCTCGATGCCGCTCGTCTTTGTCCGCTCCACTGCGTGCTCCTTCCTCCTTCATCTCCGCTGCTCCCTGGTTCCTCTTCTTCCGTCTCCGAGGCTTCTGATATCTCCGTTACCTCTTCCGAAGGCCCGCTTCGTCGAGTCATATTAGGGTTCCTCCTCACCTTATGCATATTGACCTCCATCGGCTCATCTTGTGCCGTCTCCCTCCTTCTAAACATGTACGGGCATTGCCGCGCAATGTGTCCTTCTGTTCCGCATTCGAAACATTTGGTACGGGGGCATTGTGCCACTAGATGTCCCGTCCTGCCGCAGCCATGACACTTCCTTTCTTCCTTACGGGGTCCATTTCGTGGCCTGGGTGGTCCTGGTTTTCTTTCCCCTGTTGTGATCCTTCCTCTGTTTCCGTATCCAGACTCCCTTTTCTTCCACCCTATCGGTGCGGACCTGAAGCGTCTCTCGCTTACTCGGTTCCATCCAGCTTCCTCTATCTCCATTCTACTTTCTTCCTCCCTTGCGCTAAAGTCGACCATCTCCTGGGCACACTCCAGGAACGACCGCTCTCTTGGTAAGCCGTCCCTCTTTCCCGTCTCCTTGGCCAGTTGAACCTTGAGGATAGTTGACAAAAACTCCATCCTGGCCTCTACCTCTCCTGCACTCATCATTTCGCGCATCTTCTCCGTGATGTGATTAAACTTCGCCAATAGTACTCCCGCATACTGCCCGTTTGTTTGTCGTTGCGACCGTCGTTCTCTGAACATCTGGAAGATGTCCTCCTCTGGAGTCCATCGGCCTCCCCCAAAAGCCTTCTTCAACCTCTGTTTGATCACCGGCCATGCTGTGTCTTCGTCTGCCTGTATCTGGTTAAGAACACTCCTCCGTACTCTACATACCAAGGCTGCTTTCAATGCTTCAGCATCTCCCAGGTTCACCAAATCTTCCGCCACCTTTGCCTCGATTCTAGAAATGAGACGGTCCCCACCTTTCAGAAAATGGTTCAGCTCGCCTATCTCTCCACCGAAGCGTTCCAAGTCCGCTATAGCTCTCCTTAGATCCTGAGTGGTCGCTGCTCTTACTTTCATCCACTCCAAGGCATTGGCGTGTGCTTCCGCCAATGTGTCCCTTGGTAGCGGAGGGATTTCCGGAATCTGCGGAATTTCCGGAGCCTGATGAACTTCAGGTGCAATTGGTATTCCCGGGTTAGGGATTCCGTCTGTCGCCATTCTGCTTCTATTTTCCTGTTTGAGCAAGTAAGAGAGAAAAAAGAAAAAATAATTTCCTACTTACTGGGCAATAACAATGTTCCCGGGTTTCGGCACCACTTATGCGACTTTGAACTCAAATGATAAAAAAAAAGGAGAAAAGGGGCTGTTAAATGACTCACACGGCTTCAGAAACAATACTGCTTTATTTGTGAAGTAATCCTTCTTATATACACTTTAGAGCTTTGTTTACATACCAGGAAGGTATTAAGGCTGATACTGCCCGACTCCTGTCCTTATCTTATATATATATATATATTTATTTATTTATTCATTTATTCAGAAATATTACAATATGTCACAATTAGGGACATATAAATCATGACACAGTCGAAATAGTTTTAAAGCAAATCTAAACTTCATCTATAAAAATATATATTTGCATACGTCAGCGAAATACCAAGGTTACAACCAAGGTCAAATACGAGGATTCGTAGGAACGGTAACACTGATACATATATTTACTATTACGTAAATGCTATTTTTTTTTGTTGCTTTTTTTGAACAAAAATAATTCTAAATGCATAAATTAAAACGGAAAACCATGGAAAAACGGAAAAAAATTGTAACAAGATCTTAAGAAAGTTTTTTGAGTTTGGTTAGAATAGAATAGAATAGAAAATTAATCTTTATTCTGGGACTAAGTCCCTTTAGAATAACAATGATGAATTAATACAAAGTAAAATACAAATCTGGCCAAAAACTCACTTATAAAATTTTTAATATTATATACATTATTTAAAAAGTATGTAACCACTAAATATATATGTATTTAAAAAAAGTATGTAATAAATATAAAAAGTATGTAAAAAATAAAATATATATATATATATATATATATATATATATATAAATGAACATAAAATCTTCTCAAAATTACTTATTATTGTGATGATAAAAAAAAGAAAGAAAATAAATTACATATACTGCTATGTTCCTAGCCTCTGCTATATTCTACGGCGAGTAGGGGGTTCCAGGAATCGCATTTATTTGTATTAAAATGTATGTAATACTTATATTTGTATTGAAATGTTAGATACCACAGACCCCCTACTGTAGTATCCTAGATTGAACCATATAATTTTTATCGGATTTCCTTTCTAAAGGTATCATGTTTATAAATTTACTATTTGTTTCTATTACTAATTGGTGGCATGCAAGGTAGAATGTAAAAGTACTAAGATGGTTTACTAACTATTATATTTACAAGCTTAAATAAAACCAAAAACATCTATATACAAAATAATAACTAAACCTATATACATAATATTAGTTGCGAATCATACTAGAGGAGAATGCTTGATATTTGATTAAAGTTACATGTGTTATATTGACTCTATTAACTAACAATTTATGATTGCCAACACAAGTTTACATCTGTATAACTAAATGAAGGTTATTACTTAGCTGGTGAGGGGTGTTGTCGGTATCTCTAGCTGTTCTGGCTACCTCTCTGGAAGCTCCGTCGATCTGGTCCTCAAGTCTTCATCTTGCTCCCTCCGGCTGTGTCCTAGCCTGAGTCCCAGCTATCAGTCCCTGTCTTGCTCTCTCCGCTTCTCCTGATCCAGTCTCAGCCTGTGTCCCAGCTCTCCTCCGCCGAGTCCCAAGAGGAAGTCCTCTCCTCTGAGTTCCAAAAAGAAGTCTTCAGTCCCAATTCTCTATTTCCCACCTTTCTCATCCCCCTCTCTTTTGGTAGTCTTTTTCATGATTGGCTGAATATTCCTAGCCTAAGGGATGACCACGCCCTCTCCCCCAGGCCAAGGTAAAGCAGCAGGTACAGATTTAGGTATTTCTGGTGGAAGGTGTGAAAAGGTCTTTCGGGATCCTGTTTAAACACTTAGTTGTCGGTCTTGGTCGGTGGTTCTTAAGGGTTTTTATTACCACTTACAAAAGGTTGTCCTAATGGGTCGTTACCTTCCCTCAGGTACCCAACCGCCAGATGTTAGCACTTCTGATGTTTATTTGTTTATACCTTTAAACTAATTATTCCACTGACGGTCTTTACAATACATAGCAATACATAACTACTCAATTTGTAAACAATAGGCTATCTAATAGAAAACTAACTTAATACAAAATGTAATAATATGCAGACACTAAGTTAAAATAAAATTGTAAGATTACTGTTAAGAAAAAAAAAAAAAAAAAAGGAACTATTTATACGATAAATTTGGTTAATTGTTGTAGATTAGTTGTTTCACTATCTGAGATTGAAATCTAATACTACTAAGTAAAATGTAAAAGGTTTATATTGCGACAGTTCTGTCACTGCAATAAATACAGTAATGACGGCAACAGTAAACTTCCACAGTGTGAACGAAAGAGTTTTTTTGGTGTAAAGGATTACGCCAATAATTTCTGAGATCTCAGGGTTCTAATTTTAAAATTCTAAGTCAAATCCATCTGAAGGATTTCGATCCATTTTTCAGACAGGTAGAAATTTTCGGGTGGAGTATTGGATAACATATTTACGGCATAAAATTAAAAAATATATAAACCTGATTTTCCAATTTAATGTTTTATTTCCTATGATGACAGACAGCTATTATCTTGAAACTTAAAGAATTCACAGCTCCTTGAAAACATTAACTTGCTAATTTGCAAGAGATAAACCGAAAGATGGTTTGCGACGCACTCCGTTGTAGTAAACAGGTCAAGAAAGATTAATCTTCGAAATAAGACTTCACTGAAGGCTTGGCTTTGTTTCAAAAACGCCATGTTCAGGATAGCACAGATGTTTACTAGACCCAAGTTGCTCCTGTGCGAAATAGATTTGTTTTTAAAATGAAAAAAAAACAAAAAACAAATACGGACGTTTTAGACGATTGTACATAACCTATGGTATTTGGTTCAGTTAAAAAAACAAACATTTCCTCTTAGAAGCTATCTTTATTCTTTAGTGTATTCTGTCTGCCTTTACGTGCACCTTTATTTTACTTCTTATCTCCGGCGATGCATTAGAAAACATCGACAGGTTTAGTGTCATTTTTCAGAAAAATTATTAAGATACTACATGTTTTCAGGCATTGTGGTAACAATATCTAAATTTTTTTTTGATAAATTAAATTTATAACTGTATTAAAATAAAAACACATCTATAAAATGTGACATTTCCACATGAATAGATAATGACAAAGGAAGACTTGTATAGAAACATCCCATTGGTAGTAACCTCGGACGCCTCGAAGCGTTATTAGGATCGAAGAGGAAGCAAGGTCAGAAACGAGAGGTTTAGGATGGTTCTGAAGTTTATATTGGAAGAATCGGTATCTGAAATGTAGATGAAACATTAAAGTCGATATGGACGATTTCATCTGTGACAAATTAGAGAGCATTGAGGACTTTAGATTGAAAGAAATTCGGTGGATTAGTGTAGCCTCAAAGATCAACTCCATAAGCCAAAATAGGTCTTATTATAGTCATGTATATGAGTCTTCAGCAATTAATTAAAAGCTTAGAGCGCTTGTCTCGTAATTACTGAAGTCGAAAACGTCGATCGGATACAAGTCGTTTCAATCTGGTAAGAGGGTTCCAACTTAGACATTTTCCCAGGTGAAATCTTAGGTATCGGATTAATTCAACAGGGATAATAGGGGTATTACTAAAGAATACTGAAGGATAGGTATTCATATATTTACGTTCTAATGTTATCCTTCAGAAGTAAGTACTATTTGATCAGTTGGGGATACCTTTTTTATTTTATTTTTTTCAAAGAGCGGAACCGTATTAGGAACTATTTGTAAGCTATAAATATCGAAAGCTTTTTAACTCAAAGTTAAAGGGGAGCTTTTTCATGCTCGGGCTGTTTTAGGACACAAGCGGTCATTTAGAAAGCCGCTGTTCTTCCATTAGCCTATTTCTGTTAAGATGGAGTTAAGAAAAAGGATTCATGGTCGTCAGGACTGATAGAACTCAGTGTTCAACTGAGCCTAAACATGAAGCTATATATACATCTGAGAAATGTGCATATATCTGAAAGAAATATCAGTGTGATGACTTAGAGGACCATTTGGGAATTAGTGCGATCGTTGGACGCTTATCAATATTGACACCAACTTACGGAAAAGCATCCTCCAGGTATATTAGAATTTAAAGAATAATGGAACACCCGGTGAGTTACGGACCCACCGAGGGGTCTTGATGAAGTGCCTCAAGTCATGGGTGTACTTCTGCTAAATTATTGGAAGGCTTTATAATTAGATAGATAGATAGATAGATAGATAGAAAAAAAAAAACTTTATGCTGAGACTACGTCCCTTTAGAATAACAAAATTGTACAAAAAGAATAGAATACTACTAGCCTAAAAGTTTGAAACCATAAATAAAATTGATGAAATAAACTAAAAAGTAAAGAAAACCTTAGGTGAACAAGCTACATACAATACACATAAAACTATGTACAAAACATTTAAAACTATGAACAAAACAATTAAAACTATGAACAAATCGCCTAAAACTATGAACAAAACTATATATGATAGTTGAAGAACATTCATATATAATACAACATACACTTTGAGAAATGAAGAACGAAAAAGAGATAGAATAAGTTCATTTCATAAAAAAAACTTTACTTGTATACACACACACACACACACTATATATATATATATACATATATATAGTACCAGTGTTAATAGTTAGCTGGTATCTGACTGTTCTTGGAACAGGAATTGGAATAGGAAGTTTTTGAATGTGGATACGGAGGGGACATGCCGAATTTTGATCGGGAGAGAATTCCAAAAGTTGACAGCGAGCTATAAAGGAGTTTTGGAATGAGGTGGATCTATAAGGGATGTATAGGTCATAAGGTCGAGATATTGTGTTGAGGGAATGGATTGAGGACTTAAATTGGAGAAGGTTGTAGGCATAAGAAGGACGATGATTGTTAATGATTTGATAAAGGAATGTACCTAGGAAATATTGTCTTCTTAAGGAGGGGAAGAGCCACCCTAACTAAGTGTAGTGGTGGGAGACACCGGAGCGTCTCGCGATCCCAATTACAAATCTTACGAAGCTATTCATAAGTCTTTTCAGTCTATCACGGAGTTCCACCGAGAGGCCATCGTACACCACACAGCTGTAGTCAAACTGGGGAAAGATGGGAGAGGAAACTAGGAGTCGACGGGTATTTTGGGGTAGAAGATGGCGGAAGTGATGGAATAGTTTGATGGTAGAAATTGCAAGACGAGAGATATGAGAGATCTGATGATTCCAGGAGAGGGTTTGATCTATGAAAAAGCCTACATTTTAAACAAAGGGGAATGCTTGCTAAGAAGATGCTTGGAAACAATGAAAATGACCTGAGTTTTAGCAGCATTTAGCCTTAATCCTTTTAAGTTGGCCCAGACACTAATTCGATCTAAATCTTCTTGAATTTTGACAAATGCTACCAATAAATCAACGGGAGAAAAGGATAGATAGACTTGAGAATCGCCGGCATTAAGGTGGTGGGAACAATGGATGATTGAATCATTTAAGGTCATTAATATATGAGCTGAAAAGAAGAGGAGACATTCTTGAACCCTGTGCAACCCCAGAAGATAAAATAAGGTAGGTAGATTTTGGTTGATTGGGTATGGAAACTTCATGGGTTCGTTGTGAGAGGATAGACTGGAACCAAGAGATGGAACTATTGGAGAAGGTTAATGATTTTAGTATGTTGAAAAGGATGAAATAGATAATGGAGTCGAAGGCTTTGGAGAAATCAAGAAGTATAAGTATAGTTACTTTTTTGTGATCTATTGCAGTCTGAATATCACTGGTAATTTTAATCAGAGAAGATTGTGTTGGAACCAACGGAAGCCAGATTGGAGAGGATCGGATCGAGTTGGTTGTATTTTCAAGGAAGTTGGAAACTTGTATTACCTAACCTTTCTAGGGGTTTTGAAAGATTGGAAATAGTTGATATTGGGCGGAAATCTTCGGGAGAGAATGGATTAGGCTTTTTGTGTAAAAGAAGGACAATGGGTTTTTTCCAAGAGGTCGAGAATACTGAATTCTGCAGGGAGAAATTGTAGGTGAAAAGGAGAACTGGGATGATTTCAGGGAGACATAATTTTATTAGTTTGATAGGGATGCTATCAGGGCCTACGGAATTGGAGCCGGATTTCATTATAACCAACATATTTTGGGATTTCCGCGTTATTTAAGTGAACCTCTAATTCTCCCACTCGGGATTTGAGTGGTTTATTTTCTAATATTATCTCCTCAAACTTTTTAGCTTGACCTTCCAGATGTTTTCAATCTTCGTCAGTCTTTCGTTAAGTTTAAAACTAAGCTCTCCATATTTATCCTGTTATCATGTTTTTTATATCCTCATTCATGGTAGCGTCTAAACGATTTACTGCCGCTAGTATTTCTGAGGGAGACGGCTCGGTATTTTGTTTTTTTGACCTGGTCGCAATTAGAGCAAACCCATGCTTTTTTAATTATTTTGAGAGCTTCGATTTCTTTTTTTCTTTTTTCGATTTTTGGGTGTCCATAACTAGTGCAAAAAGGTATTTTGCTTTTTTTAATGGAGATTATAGCTGCATAACTGAATATTTTTTCAATTTTAAAACTTAAAATAGTAACAGAATTCACATAACTGGGTACAGTGATAGACGTATCTGGGAAAGTAGACGCAGGAATATCTAACAGGATTAACAAGGCAAATGCAATTTACTATGAGATATGAAACACTGTGGTAGGGAAGAGAGAAGTAGGCAAAAATGTCAAGGTACACATCTTCAAGACAGTATATCTAACCATACTTTAGTATGGAGCGGGGAGTTGGACATTAACAGACCAACAGGAGAGCAGTATCACAGCTGCTGAAATGAAATTATGGGAAGGACGATTGGAAAAACAAAGAGAGGCTAAGTTTGTAATGAAAGGATCAGTCAGGAACTGCAGATAGTTCTACTGAGAGAGATCCTAGAAACTCGTCAGCTAAAGTCGTTCGGCCATGTTATCAGGATGGACGACCACAGAGATCCTGTAAAGACCATGAAATATGTCCCAGATGGTAGAAGACCGAGGGCCGCCCTAGGATGTCCTACCTCGACTGCATTGAGCGACCTGTAGGGCTAGGTGAAAGGACCACCAACAGGCAAGGAACTTAGCTAGAAATAAGGAAGAATAGAATTCCTGGCTGAATGCTCCACTATGCTGTGAGGCATCAAAGAGGGAATCTAACGAAGAAGAAGGTATGCCTGAGAATTCACTGCAACATTTTTGTCGAAATCGGCTTATCGGCTCGGAAGAGTCTCTTTACATAATGGATTTTACATATTTTACACTTGTGGCACTTAATTATTTGTTATAAAAAAAGTTAAAATATTGAGCCGTAGACCGACTTTTTTTTTCTTAGCTCCAAAGATAAGCTGTTGACATTTTCAAATTTATAAGGGAATTATGTGTTCAAATTTTTGAAAATTGCTTCTTCCTCAATCGATAGTCTAGTAATAGGGCTCAGTCTAGTTAAGTATGTCCGCCGAACTGTAGGGAACAGAACCGAAGTATGGAATTTCGAGTGAAACCTATGCTAATAATTTGTAGTAATTTTTCTCCCTAATATTAGAATTTGAACTCACCAGGAACCTGATATATAAAGCTCGTAAATTGGGCCACGTAGTACTTTGTGGCCTAGTACCAATGAAATTTTGAGTTGAAACTTATGATAGTAATTTGTACATATACGCACCAAAATATTAGACTTTGTAATCATCAGAAACCGAAATATAAAGCTCGTAAAGTTGGTCACGTGGTACTTTCTTGCCCGGTACCAATGGAATTTCGAGTTGAAACTTATGCCAATAATTTTTACCTGATTTATACTAATGTGTACAAAAATATTAGGATTTGTGACCATCGAAATTTCGAAACCAGGAATTTGACTCAATAGTTTTACAATAGTGTTATGATTAGTCAATTTTTTGTTTTCAGTATATACATTATTTATTTTCATTGCAAATAATGCTTATTATTTTATTTTATTAATAAAAAACTTTTTGAACATATCGTCGGAACAATGTTTATGTGACGAATTTAAACCTGCCCCAGGTTGTTACTTCGGCATGGTTCCGATGATATGTCAATTTGAATGTTGTCATTTATATTAACATCCCTAATATAGTACCATGGATATACTATTAGAAAAAAAAAAGTATGTACAGAAATTATTGGTACGTAAAATTGTGGAACTCAACAAAGAATTTTCAATATTTTTATTCCTTTTTTATTTATTGTTTCTGTGTACTCATTTTTTTTTGGCCCCATGGCCAAATCGGAAACATATGGAACATTGAGGTCTTTATGGATTATTTTATTAGTGACAAAGTAAGGAGCATTGAGGATTATACGAAGGATTTTGGATTGTAAGGATTGGATGCGAGAGGAATTCGATGGTTTAGTGGAGCCCCATAGTTCAACTCCGTAAGTCCAAATAGGTCTTATTATAGTCAAGTATATTAGTCTTTTGTAATTAAGGGGAAGTTTAGAGCGTTTGTCTAGTAAGTGTTGGAGTAGTCGGAAACGTCGAGCGGTTTCTTGTCGTTTCAGTCTGGTATGAGGATTCCAAGTTAGACGTTTGTCCAAATGAAGTCCAAGGTATCGGATTTGTTCAACAGGGATAAGTGGGGTATTATTAAAGGATACTGTGGGACATGAGGTCATAGGTTTACGTCGAAGGGTAAAGGTGATTTGATGGGATTTATTAGAATTTATTTTAATCCTCCAGTTTTGACACCATTCTTCAAGTCTTGTGATGTGTGATTGAAGAGTTTGGGATGCAATGGTTGGGTCATTATATGATAGGACACATGTATCATCGGCATACGTGGTAATAACAGTGTTAGGATGGGTTGGGATGTCAGCTGTATAAACTGTGTAAAGGATAGGACCAAGGATACTACCTTGAGGAACTCCGGCAAATTGAGAAAAGAGGGATGAATAGGTATTATTGTGATTTACTTTGAAGTGCCTATCAGTAAGATAGGAACTGATGATAAGGAAATATGTACGGGGAAGGAATTTACGGAGTTTGTAAAGCAATCCCGCCGATCAAACGCCTGTTCAACGTCGAGAAAAACTCCAGTGCAATACATTCCGCGCTCCAATGCAGAGGAGACTACGTCTACCACACGATGACATTGCTGGATAGTGGAATGGGATGTGCGGAATCCAAATTGGTGATCAGGGATTATGTGGTTAGAATCTAGGATGTGATACAGGCGTTATAAGATGAGCTTCTCCAGGATTTTGCTCATGATGGGTAAAAGAGAGATGGGACGGTAAGAGGATGGGTATTCTGGTGGCTTTTTGGGTTTATGTATTATTTTGACTGCAGATAGTTTCCAAGGGTCAGGAAAATATGTGGAACGGAGTACGGCGTTATAAATGTAAGTAAGGAATAGAATGGCTTTTCGAGGAATTGTACTCAATTTAAAATGTTAAAAATGAGGAATTTTTAAAACGGGTGTTTATGGATGGTTTTTTAAAAATCTGATTTCCCGCAAACAAATGTTCTATTTTCCTGAATAATTTCTTTAAAAATGTTGAAATGCTAACAATGAATCTCTCACAATATTTCTTTTTTTCCCGGAATTTGTTGTTTATACATAATCCTACTTTATTTTTTATTTGTTGGAGGTAGTAGTTACCACGTAGCCAAATTTACGAGTTTCCTCTGATTACTGATTTTTACAAACCCTAATATTTTAATGCACATTAGTATAAATCAGGTACAAGTTATTGGCGTAAATTTCAACTCGTAATTCCATTGGTTTCGGGCCACAAACTACTACGTGGCAGAATTTATGACCATTATTTCTCCGGTTTCTGATGATTACAACTCCTTACATTTTTGTACACAGAAGTACAAATCATTAACATAAATTTCAACTCGTAATTCCATTGATGATGGCCTACAAAATATCACTTGGTCGGCGTTTACGAGCTTTATATCTCCGGTTCCTGATTGGTACAAATTCTAATATTTGTGGATACAAATTATTGGTATAGCTTTCAACAAGAAATTCCGGGCCAGGGATATGGACCTCACCGAGTAGTGTCCTAAAGAGCGGATCAGTCGCGTATTGCATTCTATCATAACATTTAACGTGCTTGCGTGTTATAAAGTCTGTAACTGTCGGTAGTTTTAAGGTCTTATGGAGTTTATTTTTTTCCATAGATATACAAACAAGTGGCGAAAAAGACATGAATTTAATAGATCAAACGATTAGATCGAGGGCACTTAATTATTTTAAATAATATATTGTTCTGTGTATAATTTTTGCTTTCAGTTTCATATGTATGATGTTCCTACCAGTTAAATATTTTAATCGCAGGCATATTTAGTTAATTGGGCGCTGATGACCTAGATGTTTTTCGCATAAAATATAAAAAGAACCAATCAACCAATTTATGTATGATAAGACCTATTTTTTATTCAAAATATAGTGATTAGTGAAAGTTGTACCAATTTTTTTTTATTTCTTGTACATAAACTTGTACGTAATAAATACACTTTATAATGGATAATTAACTCCAGAATTCTCACACCACCTCCCAGTCACAAACAATTCATAGATATTTTATATGTAGATTGAGTAATTGGCTGCACACACACACACCATCAGAGGCCTCCCTTCCTACCTGTTGCAGTGCCCTTACAACATACTTGATTAAGCCTTAAGGGGTCGCGACCTTTAGCTTTCTGCCAAAGGATTACTAATTGGTCTTCATTATAGCTTTCCTCTTTATAGGTGGCCCCATTATTCATTGAATTAGTCTATACTTAGTGCTACTAAATCATTAACACTTTTTCTCCTTAATTTATTGTTTAACCTTAGCCGAGTGAGGGCAATCCTCTACTTATTTAGCTAATAAATGGGGCTGAATGTCACCGATACTACACTATTGATAAATATAATTTCCAAATGATTTCAATAATGAACGCATGTTCATGTTAATTTCATATGAATATGAATATATCGCACTCAAACCACTCTCAAGGAGGATACGAATTCTAGAGATAATGCGCAGATCGAGTTGCCTGGAGGAAAGTCATGACAACCCTTCCCTAAGAAATTCGAGGAAATAATAAAAATAAATAAACTAGAATATCCCATAATAAAATAAGTTAGACTAACTTTAAAGTAATGTCCACAGAAAGATTTCCAAAAATAAGTAGGGCAAATAATTGGAAGAACGAAAAAATAAATACCGAAATTGAAATGGAAAGACGAGGTGGATGAAAGCGTGACGAGATCGAGGATCAGTGTAGAGCAAGCCATTGATCGAGAATTTTGGAAAAATATACTAAATGACATTAAGGTCAAGGAAAACCACAATAGCGAAAAAAATCCTTAGCCTGTTAACCAGGGAATCACCTTTTTAATTACGCAGCAAATAACGGGCGAGAACTCTTTCTCTAGGGCGTGTTAGTACATCACCCCAAGAGGACGTAATTTCATATTATTATAAGATATAGATTGGCGCTTGTCGACTAGCAAGCAGCAATCCTCGCCATTACTGAAGTGAATAAATGTATGTCGAGTGCTATCTTGGAGTGCAAAATCCCTTCTCTACGATCTAACACTCCGAGGCACCAATGTGATCCTTCAGTGGATTCCGAGCCATTGCGGTATTCCAGGAAATGAGGAAGCGGACAGTCTCGCCAGGAGGGGAGCAGAATTGCCACAAACAGTCCATCCAAAGTCCTACGATTCAATTCGGCGAATGGTGAGGATGGTAGTGAAGGAGGAGACAAAAAATATGCACAAAGACAAGGTGGGAGGGAAACGTTTATAGTTTTCGTTATTTTACAGACATAATTAATATTTTTTAATTGGATTCTGTGATAAGATCTTTGAAGGTTAGGTGACTTAGTGATTATCCACGAAGTTTTAAACGCCTACAGTATGGCATACAACAGAGATTTTGGAAATACTATAAACGGGCAGAGAGATAAGTCTGTATTTTCGTTAATAAGTTGATTGTGTACTATCATTTTTCCTACCCAATAAAATTTATTTAGGTTAACTTGATTAATGAAAAATTATTATAGTATTTCAAATAATTGTTGTATTTTATTATGATTAATAATAAAATTGCCAAAATGGAAGAGGAGTCTGTCGAAGGAAGAATATACTAGGATCATCGGTCTTAGGCCAAACGACCGATAGATCGACTGACACCGACAAAGAGACTGAAGAAGGAACTGAAAGGAGGTTCTTGCATCCAAGCATCCAAAGCTATCTAAAAACGTTCCTCAAGTAATTTGATACAAAAATGAATAATACAATGAGGAATCATATAAATGATAAAGTATAAAACATAACTGAAGGGTTTGGTACAAGAAGGAGGCAGCTCCACTTTTTCCAGTATGTAACAAATTAAAAAAATATTAAAAGTTTTTCAGTTTTCACCGAAACCAAAAAATATTCTGTGTTAGGTTATGGAGTATCAAATACAACTGACCAGAATACACACACATTCATGCGCTCAGATACGTGCAATGGAATTTTGAATTTTGGAGCTGCCTCCGTTTTGCTCCAAACCAAAAAAACCCTTTGTAGGACCATTTTTTTTCCAGAATTAACCATAATGTCAGTTTACAAAACATTTATTAACAAAGAAAGTACAACATCATTGGCATAATATACCAATATGTACAGTTTTTCTTCAGTCTTCCAGCTCTCTCCCAGTCTCATCAGGATCGTTTGAAGCATTTGACGTTAACTGGTCCTAAAACCAAATTTTTTTTTGCCCAACATACTTTCTGGCCAGCTCATTGACATCTTTAAACTTCTGGTCTTGAAGAACGAGGCTGCTCCATCTGCCGGATTTCTCTAGAACTAGCTGCTTCATTCTTGTGCCAAAAGAAGCGGCCTTTTCTTTTGTATGGGATAGCACGTGCAACTCAATAAAGGCACAAAGCGGTGCTGCCTCCTTCTTGCACCAAACCCCTCAATTGGTATAGTTGAGATTACTTACAATACGGCCAAGGAAGGCTGATCAAAGGTAAAGACCAAAATTATTGGAATCGTGCCTAAATTTACAAAACTGTCTAAAATATTGATACAGATGCTAATAACAATTATGTTTCGCAAAGTCATATTATATCATCAAGCAAGGTCCTAAAATTATTTTTTTATTTTCCTAATACAAGAATAAGAGCTTTAATCTGAATATGGAATGTTTCTATGCCTACGACCCCTTTCCACGTACTTATTTGGTTTCGTTTTCTATCAGTAGATATCCTGATAGAAATGTTTCGATTCATTACCTCAGAGGTCGTTCCGTAGACTACCATCCCGTCTGGATTTGATGTCTGGGAGACGCTCGAAGATCTGATATGGTCTTGATACTTCCCCCTTTGGACAAGATCATTTCCTATCGGAAATATGATCATTTTCAAGGCGGATATTACTGACTCTCAGCTGATCTATAAACACTATTCGATGTTCTAATTTAAACTATTTTATCCCAACTTGATAAATATTATATATGCATTAGTTCCATTTAATAAGGAGGATAAATAATAAGATTTTCAAGCATGAAATAATCATGAGCTACAATTGTTACGGAGGCTGGAGATAAGATCTGATATAAGCAGATAAGGATACGCTGCGCCAGCATCAACTTGATTTTTAAAAACTAACCCTTTCGAAAATCAATGAACGGAAGGCAAAGGAGCACAGACCTTTATTTAGGCCTCTCTTATTCTCTCAAACATGGACATATTGGGGAGGCCGTGAATACAATGCAGCAAAGAAACGAGCCCGCCCTATTATAGGAGTAACGTTTTTTAGAGTGCTGGAGAACAAAATTTGGAAATACGGCGAAATTTGAACTATATTGGGTCCTGCGTTTTAAAGCCTTACTCTAAAACGACCCAAATGTACAATTTTTGAGACGACGCATAAACCTAATCTTATGCTGTGAATCTTGATTCCTTATGCATAAAAAATAAAATATATACTATATACTATTTTTAAAAGTTTTTTTTAATGTTTTTTTATGGGTTTTTTTATGTGTTAGTACACCATGTCTTCGTTAATTCTTTATCTAATCCAATAATTAAGCCATACTTTTGAAGATCATCTTCCAGTAGGAAATAAAATCACATACCCTCAAAATTTTATGGAAAACGTATAACAATATGTACACATTTAATGTTTTTTTTATAATTAATGAACTGTTGTAATTCGATGGAGAAAAAATAATTAATTCATCCCTCTCATATTGAACTTCATTAACTGATTTCTATATTATTTTATCATTTGTTCATTAATCAGTATACTAAGAGAATTAATTGCACGGGCCAACTAGTTACTCTTTATTTTACATATATGAATGGAAATATAAACAATCAGCCATTTTAATTAATTAAGAAATGAGTGT
Organism: Nezara viridula; assembly: GCA_928085145.1. Taxonomy (NCBI): domain Eukaryota; kingdom Metazoa; phylum Arthropoda; class Insecta; order Hemiptera; family Pentatomidae; genus Nezara; species Nezara viridula. Next base: position 155,781,121 of record OV725079.1, on the reverse strand, counting down.
TCGTAAAATATTTGACCACTATAATTTTATTTTCTTCCATTTATTTATTTATACTCTATTTTGGTGAACATGGTGTTTATTTTATTCCTAACTGACGAGGTACTATTTTCAAATTTCACATTATATTAAATATTTTTAATAATTATTTTGATCTATAATATTATTAGTTATATTTTATGATATTCCGCCAGAGAAAATATTTAAACTACTTAATCAGTATATACGCCTCATATAAATAATGTTTCTCTGTACCATGATAGTGCTCCAAAAGTATTTTATGTAATTTTCTTTAACGGACAGATTTATTTCTTGGAATGTTCAGATTACGATATATTTATTCTTTTGATATTAAATTCTGAGAGCTAACTATATAATGTTCCGGAATTAACAGCGTTAATTGCTAAGAAATCTCAAGCCTCTCAGTCAAATGGATGACAGCCAATAAGATTCTCATGAGTTGACTGTGAAGGAAGTGCCAATTGTGAGCTTGAGTGACCAGTCTGGTAGGATCTTGTTATCAGCTTATAGCGTTTTTTGTCTGCATGAAAAGTGTTTAGATTACTAGTTTAGAGGGACGGCAACTGAAATTAACCTAAGCAACGTCTAGTTATCCTGTAGTTCTAGTACAAAACTAATTGGCTTTGTAATGTTGGTTAGAGGTTAGAGATATATGGCCTTTGATGGTGTTTTACACATCATTAGCGTTTGATTTCATCGTAAACATGTTCAACAAATTACCATTGTTTAATGTAGCTGTTAGAGGAACTTTATGAATAAATATTAACATTTTTTAAATTGATTTATTTTTTTTTATGTATGAATTAACTTTATTCTGAGATAAAATCCTCTAAGAATAACAATGATGAACAAAAATGCAAAAAAGATACATATTTGACCGAAAACTAACTTAATAAAGATTCAAACAATATATACAGAAATATGAATAATAATTTGTGAAGAACTAAAAAATAAAAATAAGAATACTTATGGTTGTAATGGAATTTATATATATATATATATATATATATATATATATATATATATATATATATATATATATATATATATGAAAAATGAAATGAAAAAAAAAGTTTTATTATTCTGGGACTGTTGTCCCTTAAGAACAAAATATGAATACAGATTATATGTCTGTGTGGCTACAATTAAATTGTATATTTACAATGAAAGTTGACTTACGATAAAAATATAGAAAAGAGAAAGAAAAGAACAAGTAAATTGTACATATGTATGAGGAACTAAAATAACCTTAATAAATTGAGGTAGTCTCTGGTGGTGCTCAGATATTTCTCTTAGATATATTTCACAATCATTCGGATTGAGAAAGGAGTACGTGCTTAAAGAGGAGAGGTTTAAACGAGGAAACTGATTGAGCGTGTCGAATATAAGCTGGGATGGAATTCCAGAGGGAGGCGGCTTGTATTACATAGGATTTGTCAAACGCAGCAGTTCGGTGAAGAGGAGGATAGAGGTCGGAAGTACGAGATCTGGTGGGACGGGATTGGATGGAATATTTGAATTGTAAGCTGTGAAAAATATAGGAGGGTCGATGGATTCTAATGATTTGGTACAGAAAGGTAGCTAGGAAGTACTGACGGCGATAGGATGGGTAGAGCCACCTCAACTCAGTGTAATACTGGGTAATATGCGTATCCCTTGAGATTCCGAAAACAAATCGTAGTTCGCAATTCATTAGGCGTTTAAGTTTGGCCTCGGAATCTCCCGGGAGTCCACCGTACACCATACAGCCATATGAAGCCTAGAGAAAAAAAAAATAACGAAAGTAAGCAAAGAAATATCTGATAATATATTCAGTAATTTAAATAATAATATGTAAAGACTAAAAAATCAAAATAAAATCTTTTTAAGAATACTTTTACTTGTAATGGAAAAATGTTTTTTTTTATTATTTTTTTTTTTGTTCCCTACCTCGCCTTTTAGTCTATACGGGATTTTCCCGGGCCGGGGGGGGGGGGAGTGAGGGCGAGAAATTTAAAATCCCCTCCGGCACCGGAACGGGAACTCGTACTTTTTAAATCATCTCAAATCTATAATCTGGTTGCCAGTCAACTCGCGGTGCTTTGCACACGCTTTAGCCCATTCGGCCACCCTGCCCCCAATGGAAAAATGTTTGTCTTCGATTTCTCGATCTATCTCCATAATCTTACATTTTTTTCTTCATTCACGATCATACTTTTTCTCTCAAGCTCAGCTCCCCATTCCACAATCGCTTGATGTAATTTTGCGGCTGAGTCTGTTATGAGGACAATATCATCTGCGTACTAGAGCTTGAGCTAGAATTGTTCTCATGTTCCATTTTCCTATAATTGTTCTTCCAGTCCTACGTTTACAGATTTTCAGAATCTCATCCATAAAGACAATATATAGTAGGGTGCTGAGAATATCGCCTTGTTTGACTCCTTTGTCCATATTAAAGCTGTTTGATTGCTTCTCATTGATCCTCACTATACCCTTAGAATCTGTATATCTCGATTGTATTGTTTGGAAAAGGTCTCCTGGGATGTTCTTTTTTTTTAATGCATATCATATTTCTTCCCTTGGCACCGAATCATAAGCTGCTTTTATATCTAAAAAGGCCAATTACATATTTTTGTCACGTTCCCACACGTTTTCTATAATTGTCCTTAGAGCAAACATGTGGTCTCTAAGGCAGATAAGTCGAGAAATCGAAGACATACAAATAAACTGTAGGGGTAAGAATCTGAAATTGGTAGAGGAATACCTAGGGACAGTTGTTGGTAGAAATGGAAAAATACACCAAGAGATATCACAAAAGAAAATGGCATCTATTACCAGATCTGCAACACGGTCTTAGGAAAACGGAAGGTGGAAAATATAACTAAGATCAATATATACAACACACTCTACCTTTTTTCATCCATACTGTACGTTAGTACAGAGGTACAATAGAGTACTTCTAGATAGGCCCAAAAGTAGACTTACCGCTGCCGAAATGAAATATCTGAGAAGATTAGCTGGCCGAACTAGAAGAGATTGCATCCGAAACGAACGGATTAGAGAGAATTTTAAGGCGCCACCAATGCTGGAAACCGTGGTAAAGAAAACGTTCAAATGGTTCGGTCATGTTATGAGGATGGACTAGGACAGGGGACCCAGGAAATTTCTTGAGGCAAGACCCACAGAAAAGAGGCTAAGAGGACGTCCACGGAAAACTTGAAGACTTCTTGTAATTTTAATGGTCTTAATGATTTGTAAGCTTTAAGCTATAGCTCCGTTTAAAATGGACATAAAAAGTTTTATAATAGCCCAACATTGCCAGAAAATAATTTCTATTGAAAGTGAAAATTGTAAGCGGTAAGTGAAAATCGTGCACCAGATTTTTTTAAAAATTGTATCTGAAGACACTAATATAAATGAAATGCCAAGATGGTTTAGGTATATAATAGAATAAAAATTGTCTGGTTTGTAGTGTATCATAGTGTTTTTTGAAACAAAAGCGTATGTTAGACTTAATTAGTAATGATATAATTTTTTGATAACTAAATACCTAAAGAACTAAAAACTGATAGTTGTAGTTTTTATTCAATGCCATTTCCATATCGGTAACAACATTGTACCATTTTTTTTTTCACTAAATAGACTTAATAGATAATGAGCATTTTTAATAGCAATAAGTATCAATCCCACCTAAAACTGTTAGCATTAAGACTGAAGGATAAAAAAAGAGAGGAATGTGCTACATAAAAGACTGCCATTTATTTGGGAATCTCAGATCTAAGATAAAAGTGGTCTTTTTGTATAGAAGTGAGTTCTCTTTTGAACTATTATTTGGCATACTGTTCAAGAGTAGTTTGAAAGTGTTTATATTCACCACTTCTATCAGAAAAGAAATGGTTCATAAGAAGTAATATGAGTCGGTTATTACTAGAGATCTTAGTTTTTGTTCAATTGCATATTTAGTCACGCATTATTATTGTCAACATTACTATACATATCTATCCAAATTTAGTAAATTGATCAATATTTTTGTTCGGATATGTGGTGAAAATGCAATAGTTTGAAAATGACTTACAGGATGACTTACTGATTTCTACCAATTTTTTTCGGTCATACTACATCGAAAAATACTGGACAGATATCCCGGAATTCATTTCAATAGGCCCTAGAAGCCGAGAAAAAACATATATATTTTTTTTAATTCCTAACAAAATTAATGTTATTTATTTTTGCAGTTACTTTGCCCAGATTTTTGGGTTAAAATATATCACTCCATTTCCATTTTTATGCAGAATATGAGAAACTATTGACTGTTGTATGAAATGAGTTATAATGTGTCATACATCACAAAAAGAGCATCTAGTGAAGTTGGGAAATAAAGTTCATATTCGTTTTTTGTTTGCATTATTTTCATATTATGCAAAAAATAAAAATAAATCGATGGGTACGTAGTGATCAAGTTAGTAGTTGCGGACTCTAAACGTTTTTGAGCAAGATTTATTACTCCAGTGCTAGAGTAAATTAATATTTTATTATTTAAGTAACGCCAATTTGGAAATTATCAGAATTAAGTTGAATGTATCTATATGAGTGTGTGTATTTAGTGATAGTTAAAAATGGCAACGGTAAAATATAAACAATTATTGTGGTCTCCATTAGCATTCTCTAACCTTACTGCGGCCTCTAATAATAAAAAGGTTCCCCGCCTATTATATAATAGATTAGTAGCAGATTTACGAGACACTGAGAAATGTTATGTTTTGGTGATTGACACTTAATATTAAAATCCAAAACGTTATAACAACGTTTAATTAAATTTATACTTATTACTGCTTTAATCTGTTCAAACGTTTCTATCTAAGTTCGACCAAGAAAAACTTATCGTAATGATATGAGAAAAGAAAAATTAAATATATATAGTTAAATCTTGTTTAGCTTACCCCTGATGAATCTCTACAACTTCGAAAATTAAAAATATCATATCTCAAACATCTTTCCTTTGATTACACCAAGGCCGGAACTAGGGAAAGAGACAAGGGGCAGAATAGTAAAATATATTTATTCCTGCTTTTTGTTTGGTTTGACCTTAATATAGTCTACAAAATGAACTAATCTTACGAGATGGTAATAATTATTTCAAAATATATTACGCATCACAGATATTGGGAACGGCTAAAAAGATTCACTTAAACAACCTTCAAATCTTTCAAATAAAAACATTCAGGACAATTACAAAATCACCGTAGTACGTTAGCAACATAACCTTATACATTGAGCTTCACATAGCGACTGTTATCGAACCCATTACAAACGATTCTATAATCAATTATAAGAACACTCCAACTTTTTTTTTTTTTTTTTGGGGTCCTCCCCTTCCTCGCCTTTAAGGCCTTACGGAGTTCTCCCGGGCCAGGGAGATTTAAAAGACTCCCCTGGCACCGGGATGCGAACTTGTCTCATATGTCAGGTTGCCGGGTAACGGCGGAGCTGTGCACACTCGTTAGCCCATTCGGCCACCCCGCCCACAAGAACACTCCAACTTACTCATAAATGATTTGGCTACATCATGCCTGCCAAGTAACGTTCTTAGATGGTTGAAGAGAAGCTGAATGAGGGAGCTCTTCCCCTAACAAATATTGTAGATTTGTCGCAACAAGAAGAGGTGTCGCTCGGTTTTACTACCCCTCATGCCAATATATTCTGTAATGAACATCTAATTCATTTATTGTCATTACTGTAGTAACAGGTGTGAATACAAAGAATATAAGTTAAAAAAAAAAGAAAGAAAGATATGTATATATATTATCTAAAGCATAGGTGGGGAACCGCGGCCTCTCTGACGTAGTTGCGGCCTCCAAACCTTCTTCTGCGGTATTTATTACTGCGGCCTCTAATAATAAAAAGGTTTCTCACCTATGACCTAAGGTATTGTTATGAAATGTTGACTTCCATTTCCAAAATCCTAGTTCATACTCTTGATTTCAAACAAGGGCAACTATAATCTCGAATCATTCAGAAATTCCCTACATTGAAATGAACAATCAGTCAATGGATTGATAGATTTAGGTCAGTGTATTGGGTTGGGGAATCACAAGCGAAAATAAGGGAAGTGTGTAGTACTCCAACTGTTAATGCTACAAGCTCCGTAATGGAGTTCGGATTGTTACCAGTCCATTAATAGTCTCTAATACCTGTCCCTATGACCTACTGAATCGAATATGGATTTTCCCAATAAGTTGAATACAATGTTCGGGAATTATGTGATGATTTTAAATAATAAATTCACCATAATTTTTATGTTAGTAAATTCTGTAACCATCCAATCGCTTTGATATAATAAACATCTTGTGACCATTAAAACTTTCGGGCTGAAGCCCCCCTCCAAAATGGTAAGATATAACCATGATTTACAGAAAAAATATTAAATACTATCTCTTAAAGTATTCTAATTATATTTAATAAGAATTCAAGAACCACTTAAACACTATTTCATATATGTAGTTAATTTCTTTCCTTTTTTTCAAATTAATTATGGTTTTATGTGTATGAAAAAAAAATCTTTCGGGCTGAAGCTCCCCAAAATTACATCCTGGATATGCTAGTGCATTTGTGTATATAACATACTTTATGTGAAAGAAACTGAAAAAGGTTATGAGGTTTATTCACTTTTTTTGGAGGTTTCGAAAAGTTTACATTTCCTAAAAATAAATTAAAGAATCGCTAAAATTAGACGGTTTGATGCAAAGATGTTCTACATATTTTCCATATGTTCTACTGTAAATCAGATTTCCTTTGGTTTTTGTTTTTCTGCAAGTATTACATAAACAGAAGCTATCGAGATTGTTGTCTATATTTCTTATCAAATTACTATTGATGAAAAAAAAAAATATTCCGGCCCTATTACACCTTTTAGCCCTGGAGCCAGGGCCCAAAAATCGACCTGATTGCAAACGAAGGTTTAATTATAAATTAAGAAATTGTATGTTATTTTGAGTAAAAATATTCTTGTCTGCCGTTCCAGAGCCGAAGACCTTTTGTTTTTGAGTTACACTTCTAACATTTAAACACACAGACACACAGACCATTTTTCGGGGCTTGGTTATTTGGATTCTTACTTGGTAGAATTTTTTTTTTTTTTAATTTTAATCTTCTTTATCGATTCAAAAGCGCAGTAAAAATAACATCATATGAAATATAGGTAAAATAGCTATTTCATTGCGGGAGAATTCATCAAAGTACTTAGGGGATTTATTTTTATGAAAAGTTACTAAATGACCTATTGCAATAAACTAAAGAAATTTCCTATTGGCGATCTAGATTTGCAGTAAGACGGGCTAAATCTAGATGGCAATGCAATCATCTGACACCAATCGGAAATTGAATACGTCTATATGGCTTCTACTGCTACCAGAAAGCCATCAGATATCAAGCAGAATAGTATAGAGATAAGAAGTATTGATTTCTAACCTATATTATGAGATCATATATATATATATATATATATATATATATATATATATATATATATATATATATATATATATATATATATATACACGCACACACAAAAATATGAGCCTAGTTCACAGAATGGCTAACTGAATTTCAACATTCTGAGTAAATTCATTTAAGTGAGATTTCTAGTCAGAAAATTTACAATGTACATACAGACAGTGAATAAGTTGATTCCAGAGTAGGTGATTGCAGTGTTGAAATATAGAACTGTGTATAAATGTTTGAATTTTCTCACTGGAAATATCACTAAAAGTGTTAAACATATTTTTTTTAAAAAGTTGAAATTGAGGTCGGTTATTCTGTCAACTGAAAGACTCATGTCCTGTAAGTAGAGGGGAATATTTAAAAGCTTTATAGTAGACATCAACATCTACAAAGAAGTTCATAAAAACAATTGCACAATTTCCAGCAGAATCTCAAATTTTTCTGATAATCCACAACTTAATTAATATGGTCTTAAAGCTTATTAAACGAGGAAGTTTTTCTGAAATTAGGGTGATTGTAGTACAGTTGAAAGGTGATAAAAAAGATAGAAAAAAGAAACACAAATAATTTATAACTTTTTTTTAAACGGAGACTAGCTGTTTCGCTCAAAAGTCCCCTTTAAATAATTTTAGCAATGGCAAACTCTACTTTCGTTTAAGTTAAAGTTCATCTAGTTTTTCTATGGAGCAATTTTAAATTACTTAAAACAAATATTTTTTAAGTTATCGCTTCCTATTCAACAAATAGCATGACTCGCTTAAAAAACACAAATCTTACATTTACATTTCTTACTTTTCTACCTGAAATTGGACAATTGTTTATATGAACTTTTATAGATCATGACGTCTACAATCAAACTCTTAAGTATTTCCCTCTACTTCCTAAACATCATATATATATATATATATATATATATATATATATATATATATATATATATATATATATATATATATATATATATATATGTATAAAACATGGTAAATCAGTAAATCAGTTAATCAGAAGTATATAAAAGAAAAAAAATACAATATCAACTTAATTGATATATAAGATAAAAATTAAAACACAATTCTAAAAAAAATAGCTGTAGAAGTTTTGAAAACGAAGTACGATTTCTTAGAGGCATTATAACTTTAAATACATGGTTTAATTTGAGTGCACAGATAATTATTTTTGAAAAGTAGTACCAGGTCAGCTCCTAATATTTAAGTTTTACAAATTACAGCCATAACTTCACAAATTAAGTTTCGCTGTAGTAAATACAACTTTCTCTTTTGTATTATATTTTAGTTTATATAATTTAGTTCAGGAGGGGGATCTTTACTAATTTAGACAACCCTATGGAAAAAATTAACATTTATTTTTTAGCTCCCGTTTCACCGCTGGTTAATTCGGAGATCTGATTGAACGTAGTTTTAAAGTTTAAGAAAAATATACTTTAGTGTAAGGGGTTAACGTGTGCCACAGTGTAAATATTTTTAATGCAATAGTTAAATTAAATCCCGTTGATTTCATCAATTAATTAAAGTCTGTTAATTACGAAAAAAACTATAGTATAACTACAAAAGTTTCACGTTATTTTCTAGTAGTGACTTTAAATGCATACTATTTTCATGTACATATAATTTATTTTATACTTCTGCAATTCTTTTACTTTGAAACGAACTGCACTTTGTAGCACACACACAGATTTAAAATGTTTGCTAGTGTCATGGGTAAATTATGATCTCCCTTTAATGTCTTGGTACCTCTTTTTTTTCCTAGCTTCTGTAATCACTTTGAATATAAATTAATGGTAATCAAAATTCTTTATTTTGTAATATTTTTTGAGATTTTTTATATAGTTATTATTTATAGTGCTGAAATGGTTCATAAGGATTTAATAATGTCATATTTTACTAATGTGAAGCTAAGTAGTGTTCTGATTTTAATGTGATCAGTATTTGCTTCTCAATGAGTTACAAAGAAGTTAATAGAAAATTAAAATGTGACAATCGTAAAATTTAGGGTCGGTAGGAGGTTCCTCCTTATGATATTTGACCATCCGCTTTTCACATGTTTTTAATATAAAAAAAAAATATAATATAAAAATATGGTATTTTAAATGAAATGCGGTAGTAACAAAATAAATCTATCTCAACCGAAATATTAAATTAGAAATTTCTCAATGTGAATTTAAAAGACCCGAACGAGTTTTACTGCCGCCATTGAAAGGATGAGAAATTCTTCATGCTTTGAAATGAAGCGATCTATTATTCCTTGGTATAGAACCCTTTTTATTAAATTATTAAGACCCACTTAAAATTTCGTGTCCTACCACTGAGCTACCCATCTGGACCTACGGACTTGAACTGTGGGGGACAACTAAATTATCGAACATCAAACGCATCCAATCCTTTCAGTCTAAAGTCCTCCGTATGATAGTCAATGCTCCTTATTACGTTAAAAACAAAACCCTACATCATGACCTTTACACCCCTTATATCCTTGACGTTATTCTATCCCGATTCTCAAATTTTCACATGAACCTAATCCACCATCCTAACCCTTTAGCACAATCCTTATCTAGCTCCAGTCATCCCTACAACCCTCCTCGAAGATCTCTTGTAAAGACGTCACTGGAGTTCTGGCAATGGCCAGCTTCTCCACTCAAGTCATGAGTGTTTGTGGTTTTAGTGCCCTTTATCAATCTCCACCGGACTGGTAATACCGGCGACGCGGTTGAGAGAGAAGCGCTGGGATCTCTTAGAGTCTCGCTTGTCCTTCACACGTAGGGGAAAGGGCTGGACTCGGAGATCTCTTGCCTAATTGTAAAGATTGTATTTAAGTATGAATGTTTTTCTATTTATTTCTATTACTTATAATTTATTTAATTTCTTTACGAATTTCTGTATTTCATTTAATTTTAACTCTAAGTTACATTTCCTTGGTTTATTGTAGTTTTTGCCTTTGTTATATAGATTTTTATATTTTTTATTTATTTATTTTTTTTTTTTATTTATTTTTTTTTTTTTTATGTATTGTATATATGGTATGAATGTGCCTCACTCAGCCTTAGTACTCAGTGCCCTTAAGTGTGGCAAAATGTATTATTACTCAATAAACAGATAAAAAAAAAAAAAAAAAAACACTGAGCTACCCCGCTCCTTAACTTCTGGAATAAATAGCGTGAAATAGACAAAACTTTTGAATTAGTCTACTTTGCAGACACATTCTGCATTAAACTTAATCACCAGTTTAAATTTTTTTCATAATTATAAAATGATTTTACTACATTAAAAGACGTGATAGGGACAATTTCATATCCATTCAAAATTACGGGGTTGAGGTCAATGTCGCCGGAAAGAGAATTGTAAGACCTGAATTTTTTTCTAAAAATGTCTTCAATTTGTTCATTTAAAGTTTCACCCACTTGCCCTGGTATCAGAAATTTTCCAACAGGTCTTGCATCTGTACACTGTTTAATTTCAATCTATTGCACAGTCGAAATAACAATGAACAGTAAATTAGTTCATATTTTCATTATTATGTCAGACTAAGACCCATAATTTTGTAACTCTGTTATTATTCTTAGGGGACGGTAGTCCCATAATAAAATTATTTTTTTATTCATTCGTAATGAACAATTATTTATATTAATAATAATTAGGAGTAGATGATTTCAAATTTAGTGCGTATGATTATTAAAAATAATAAAGTAAGATATATACTGATGGGTAAATCCGATGGAAAGAGAAGTGGAGACACCAAGAGTATCGTTTTGAAGAGAGATGGCGGATAAACTGATTTCCTGTTACATTTGGCAGAGGAAGATCCCCCCTTAAGAACCTACCCCTCCACCCCCACTTCCGATCGCCATGGACCCTCCCAAGCCAAAATACAGTCACAAATATTACAACTTTCACGCCGTCTCTGCACCACGAAACGAACCTATCACCTGGCTTTTATAAACAAATAAGTTTAAAATATAATTCAAAATAAATAAACTGAAGTATTTGTGTTGATTATATTTTCAGCGGCAGAAATAATAAATTATTTCTCAATGCATGGAAGTTTTTTTTTAAAGTGCTTCCTAAATTGCCACTCACTGATACGGTCTAAATTGAAGAAAAACAATTTCTCAAAGCGTACTTGTGTCATTTCTATATCGTTTGACAATTAATTTCTGTATCTAGGAATCCGTGTTAAAAATATATTTCAAATTATCGAAGAAAAATAGATCTCGCATAAGTAGGTATAGATAGATGTCTTAGATAACAAAGTTTTGCGTCGATTGCACGTTTTGTTAAAATTGGTAATCTTTTTTTAGTTTTAAAATCTAATTATCAAATGGGGATTTTTCAAGAGTGTTATCGCGCAAAGAAAAGGTTGTATGGAAAAAAAAAATTCTTGGTAGTCATCTTCGAGCATAGAAATCCACTCAGAAAGTTATTAAGCCGAACCCGAATTTTTATGCAATTGCATTATCTAATTTGCTTGATTTTTTCAACCCCTGATCAAGTACCTATACGAAATAGTACACTCTGATGCAATTAGTCAATTTTTATTTTCCATATTTTTACATATTTGAGGATCAATCCATATATTGCATATTTGAGGATAAATGCATATAATTTCATATTTTGATTAATTTAATAAAATATATATCTATATGTAAACGGATATTTTGTTTAGCGGTGTTTGAATGTGGAATAGGTAGTGGAACAGGAGTTGTTTGAAGGAATTTGTGGACGAGGATTGACGCATGGAGGTAGGAAGTGAGTTCCATAAGGAAGCAGCACGAATGACGAAGGATTTGCTGAAGGAGGAAGTTTTACGGTAGGGAATATATAAGTATATAGGTTGAGACCTAGTATTGAGAGAGTCGATAGAGGAGCGTAGAGTAAGGAGTTCCAGGATGTAGGGAGGGTTTTTGATTTTGAAGACTTGGAAAAGGAAAACACCAAGAAGGAATTGTCGACGGAAAGTAGGATAAAGCCACTTCAACTCGGTGTACCAGAATGAAACGTGTGAATGCCTGGGGATCCCGAAGATGTATCTTATGAAACAATTCATGAGTCTCTTCAGTCTCATTTCTAGCCTGGCAGATGGCCCTCCATACACCAAACAGCCGTAGTCGAAGTGAGGGAATACAAGGGAGGTTACAAGGAGCTGTCTGGTTTTTAGAGGAATACAATCACGGAATCTTTGGAGTTGTTTAAGGGCAGTTATGGATTTTTGTTCAAAAACGAAAAGCCAAACGAAACTGATATTACGTATTCAAGATAGGAATATAGGGTGACATATTACTGCAACTTTCCTAGAAATCGGCTAACGGGAAGTGGCACTTGATATTATCGATTTCTCGTGTTTTTTCAATTCTCCGAAAACCGGCTCTAACGATTTTAATTAAACTTGGTGTATTAATGTATAATTGAAAAGTCTTTATTATCAGATCGGTTTTATACCCATTGATGTCGATTAACAGGACTAACAAGTCCAGTTTCCAAAATTTTTTCTTCTAAAGTACCTTTAATTTGGTTTGTTTTGAATAATCGACTATTTCTCATTATTGCCTGCATTAATAATAAAATGCTAAATATAAATTATGAAAGAATTTGATACTTTAATAAAGGAGATAATTCTTGAATTGGAGATAATAAAAATATTTCTTTTAGGTCGAAAATGAATTTCCGGAATTAATAGTCAGATGGTATAAGTATATATCACTGGAAAGCTGAGAATTTTAGAAAAAAAAAAATTTAACATACAAAGTCGTAGAAGGTAATGGAAAGTAACGAACAAATTGTAAATAATAATTTGTAAAACTAATATTATTTCACGAAACCACATGTTTTCTAGGAAATGAAATGATATTTCCTAACTAAATGTAAACTTTTAAAATTATTTAAGTTTGACAAAAATGTTAATAAAATCCACCGTCACCGAATTGTTAAAAAAAAAATTCATTCCACTTAAGTGAAAGAAGAAGTGAAATATAGAAAAATGTATAGATGAGTAAAACATATGTTTATCACCTTCAATACATTTACTGCAATTTAATATCTCTAGGCCTGATAATATATTTAAATGATTAGATATCTATTGTCGGTTAATTTAGAAAAATCATCATGTAAAATTTTAGAAAATTAAATTAGTGAATAATATTTTAATTCTGTTAAATTACAACATTGTCCACTTAGAATTAGTGTCACAAGTTTTGACCTATCGTTGGTAGGCAATAAAATCTCGTAACTCCATTTAGTAAACTTTACAATGGAAAATAAGAGGTTAAGAACAAATAAAAGTATAATCCACAATCCTTTATATATAGGACACAGATGTACTTTCAACTGTACCTTACTGGAGTTACGTGGTACGCCTACAACCTTTGCTGAAGGTTTAGGGTTTAACTCTGTTAAAAATGCACTTCAAAAATTTTGTAATTTCTATTCAAAGTAGAGCGGTGAGTGAAAGTTGTGTGATGTAATTTTATATTCCAGCTTAATTAGTTTTGTTCTGACTGAAGAAAAGTATTGGTCTCGTTAACTCAGAATAAACAAAAAGTTGAATTTTTCCTATGGATTTTTTCGTTCCATCCATTTTCGAGTGAAAGTATACCTATTAAGTATATATCACTACTGTTAGTGCAAAGGTTGTACGTAAAAGTTTTCAATTTTTGACATTATGTAGTCTGCAATCGGTATAAGCAGTTTACTACTATGAAAAATAGCAGAGGGCAATAAAATATAAAATTATACTAATAAATCATAAAGAAATAATTAATTTTTTTGTTCTCCTGTAAAACAATCGATTTTTACATACGACCTATTGAACTAACAGTTGTGAAATGCATATTCAGTATGCATTGGTATTTTTTTTTACTTTCCTACCTATGATAGGTAAGGAAATTGCGATCGGATCGATTTTCTGATATGCTGTTTTCGACGGATCTAAACGTTTCAAAATCTCCGAAATCCGAAAAACACATTTTTAGCCGTTGGTCTGTCTGTCTGTGCCAAGAATTTCTCGGAATCTACTGAACCGATTTTTTTTTATTTTGTAGGGTTTTGACTGCTGATGCCTGTGACAGAAATCGGGTGCTCCATGCGTAGTAGCTGCTGCGCAAGGAATTAAAAACATGTTTTTCATTAGACAGGTAGAGCGAAAACGGCTATAACCATTTTGATGAAACTTTCCTATAATGTTCTAATAATTATCCTTTCAATTTTTGTACCTGGACTAGATTCCTAAAAAAATCAGGAAAAAAGTTATAAAGAAAAGAAAAATGTTTTGGGACCTAACTCGCTAAGTACATATTCTATGGTAAAAATTATAATATAATAAAACTTTTTAAAGGTAATTTATTTATCAACAAAACAAAAAGAAAATCATCGGAATCGAACGAGTATTAGCGATAATACAGCGTATTTTATTTTCTTCAAATGTTTTAATTTATTACTTTCCTACCTATGCTAGGTAAGGAAAGTATTGCGTTCGTTTCAAATTTCCGATAAGCTGTTTTCGACGGATCTATACTTTTCATAGTTCCCTGAGTCTATTAACGAAGTTAATAGGTAATAAAATTCCCTACCGAACTATATAAAAATCGTTCATTTCGGACAACTACTAACGAAGTTACAGCATTTCAATTTCCAACGTAAGATTACGGGTACATATCTTGGTATCAGAAAGGGATGAATGAGAGAAAAAAGATAACTAAGTGAAAGTACGAAAATCTGTTGCCTGAATCATGCAAGCTTTTCTATTTCCTCTACTTTTAACAGAAATTATTGTTTGACAAAATTCGACTATGGCAAACAAGTTTTGATCAGCGATATTAGAGGGTATTGAAATTTTTACACTGATATACCTCAAAGCCGGTTTACATTGCTTTATTTTATCAAATAAATCGTAATCAAATCTTTTCTTAGATCAATTTTCAGGAAAATAAATCTAATTCATTTTTTTTTTTTTTTGTTTCTTAATGGATATATGTAAAGATATAAAACTGTTCTAAAATAGGTAGGAAAGTCGTGTGAGTGGACACACCAGATTTTTTAAATTAAGAATAATCAAATATGGAATCTTCAAATATGGCACTCTTTCGCTTTTTCATATTAGCTAATAAACGAAATTCGTCGATATCAAACCCGCGAATGTTGAACGATAACTGAATTTCCGAATCGGCTTCTCCCAGAGGTTTTATTCTCATATGAAAAATTGTATACCTTGTAATATAGATATATTTTAGCCAATGAAACCCGTGAGGAAGCTATACTGACCTTACTTGGCAGAGGTTTTTTTCATTGAAATAGCATTAGGAAACATTTATAGTTCATTAAAACCCAACATAACATCTCGTGAAAAATTTCAAACGATCTCATAATGTTTCACTGGTACGCCTCATACTGATTGCTGTATTGTAATAAATGTTCTCTTATACAGGTAAATGTGACTAAAAGAACTAGCTGCCAAGAAAAGTACATAAATAACGTTAATTCAGGTGAAAAGATCATTGATTGATTGTCGCAGCTAACAATTTCTTAACGTATATACTGAAAAATATATATACAGAAAAATCATTCATGCTTTTGAATAAAAGAATATAAGCAAGCAAATTTTTTTACAGGATTTTAATGCCGACTATCGAATGGAATAAGTACCAGCGTGTAGCTTAGTGTAGCTAGTGGTTTGTTTTGCGTTTATAGTTAAATCATGCTTCGATTTTTTCATAGTTATAACAATAAATTACTACAATAATTTAATAAAAGTTAATGATAAACCCTTCCCAAATTAAGAAAGATGAATGTTTTAACTTTATACAATTATAATTCGACCATGATGAAACATCTATTCCCAAGGGTAGTAGAGTCTGTGGGTCACCTATTTCAACCAAATTTTGTTTTGGTGATACTACATCGAAACATTTGATATGCAAAAAAAATATTTTATATAATTTCTAAGGAAATATATATTATTTATTTTTGCCTTTACTTTATCCGGATTTTAAGGTATTATGTATCAATATATTTTTTTTTTTTTTGCAGAATAAGAAAAAAATATTATAGTATCATGATCTGACTGTAGACTACCAATTAAATTTTGTACTATTAGTCCATAACTATGTCGTTTCAAAGAAAAAACCAATAACATTGAGATTTAAAAATATTCATTCAAAATATCTGTAAATACCGTTAATATTTTGTAAAATTATTGAAAATTGCTGAAAATTTGTATTTTAAAGGTTAAAGCGGGGGGGATTGATTAGAGAACATAGTTACTGGTATACATTCTAAGGATGTCAAGGAAAGATAATATAGCACAAAAAGTTTGTTTGGAATATTTGGCTTGAAGAGTGGCAATTCAGCTTTCCAACGGTTGTACTAATGTTAAATTTGGAACAAATCCTGAGAAGTTATGAATGCTTTAATTATCGACTCGAAAAAAAAAATCCTCTAAGAAAATCAAGTATTAAATATTACAATTTTCTATATAAATTCGTATATAAATTTTCTATATAAATTCGAGTTTCAATGGACACTAATTTGCTTTTTCATAACAAAAATTTAATTGCCCTACTTTACTGGATGCCCTTTTTGTTTTTGTAAATTATGATACAATATGCCTTATTTAATACAGTAGTTAATATTTTTTTCTTATTCTGAAAAAAAAATATTGATACATAATACCTTAAAATCCGGATAAAGCAAAGGTAAAAATAAATAATATATATTTTCTTAGAAATTATATAAAATATTTTTTCCCGACTCGTAAAATCCATTGAACGAAGGCCCAGAGATATGTCTATAAAATTTTTCATAATATGTAACCTTTAGCTATCCCCAATCCTTAAAATGCCCTCGGGCAGTGGAATGAATTTATTACATGTATATATTGTATTATTGTATACTATACATGTAAATTGTTTCAATAAACATTTTGGAGGGTAAGACAAAAAAAAAGAAAAAAAAAAAAATCACCAAAACAAAATTTGGTTGAAATAGGTGACCCACAGACAGTACTAAACCTTGGGACTAGATGTTTCGTAATGGTCAAATTATAATTGTATAAAGTTAAAACATACATCTTTCTTAATTTGAGAACGGTTTATAACCAACTTTTGTTAAATTATTGTTTGCATTCTGCTTTTTAAAATATAGGTTATCAGTTCATTTCATTCTACAACTATTTGAGAACAACCTCCTAAAATCAACAAGCTAATAAATGATTAACGATCTCAGACAACATCACTGATCGTATGTGGTATAGGTATACACAACAGTCAACACAAAGGAACCTCAACAAAGCGGTCGTAACATATTGCTGACCAGGGTGGACTTGTTCCTTAATGAACGATCAAACTAAATTTAGTTCCGTTTGAAGCCATGGCGCAGTGCCAGCTCTCCTTTCATATACCACACGGCAATGGCTCGTCGTTGGAGATTGCTACTTCGTTCCTTGTTTATTTTGCATAGTTGAGAAGGCTGTTATGGCAGAATTCATAAAATATGGAGGAGGCGATATGGTCAAGTGCTTCCAGAACTTCTTTCAAAAGATCTGGTCGCAAAAGAAAATAACCCGGGACTGGGAAAATAATTTTATAATTCCAATTTTTAAGAAAGGTAGCCAGGCAAAATTCGAGAATTACAGACCAATATGCCAATCCTCTGTAGTATATAAATTGTATACAAGAATATTGGAATTGGTTATATACAAGGCTTAGGAGATTGGAGGAGCATGGTTTGGAAGAGGGGAGGCAAACTCAGGATCATATTTTCTCATTAAGAATGTTTGTAAAAGTGTTTCATGTCGCAAATAGAAATTAAAGAAGGGCTTTACATCCCAATAAGTTTAGGCACTGCAAAAGAATAAATTAAAATGTTGTAAACATTTCAAAATAAGTTTTAACTAACTCAGAACATTAATACAATGACTGAAATTCTTAAACGTACAAGACACCCCAACAGTACACCACGACAATTACATACGCCATATATCTGCTGAGACGATTTATATCCTCTGATAGGATTCAGTGAAGCGGTTAACAAAATTTTCTCATTGCAAAGCAAATAGACAAAGAAAAAAAAGAAAGTTAAGTCTTCTGTTGTCCATCAAGTCTTCCGTGGTCTATCTACTGCCTCCGGACGCTTTCTTCAGTCTTTCTTTAGAATGTTTCTTTTCACTCTCCACATTAGAGCCGCTTTAGGTACCTGCGCATCTCCAGTATTGATCAAGTTTTTTATTTTTGCCTTAATCCTAGCAAGAAGCAGATCGTCAACTTTAAGAAAACGGTTTAGTGTACTCGTTTCTGCTGCGAAGCGCTCGAGTTCTGATATTGCCTTTTTGAAGTCCTGAGAAGTCGCCACCTTAATTTTCATCCATTCCAGCGTATTCGCGTGCGCTGCAGACAACATTTTTCGGGGTGATGGAGGGATATCCGGTAGTTCGGGACTGCCGACCTCAACACTTCTTCATGCATCTTCTAAAATTTTCGTCGGTCCAAAAAAAAAAAAAAATAATGTATCAGCGCTCACTCGTTGTTCCGGCTATCGTCACCAGTTAAGTGTCAGTGGGTTAAAACTATTGAAAATGTCACTTGAATAATTAGTTAAAGAATCAAAGAAACAAATCTACTTTATTCAAACATGACGGAAACATTATTAGCAAAATTAGAAATTAATATTAAGTAAAAAGAATTCAATAGATATTAACGTTATTGTCTAAAGTTGGGTCACAACTATAAAATGGCTAATACCGCTGCACTCCGGACCATAATTTATATACCTATATATAATCAATCATATAAAAAAAAACAAAAAAAACAAGGGTACATTACGTTATTATATATATATATATATATATATATATATATATATATATATATATATATATATATATATATCTCACATTGAATGGTACTAGTATACTATGAAAAATACAATGCTTAAATTTAGAATTTGATGAGCTTAAGCCATCCCTCCTATTGCTCTCCAATAAGAGGTTAACTAAATTGTTATTTTATCGATAAGTATTTTATAATTTCAGAGGACGTTTATTTATTTTTTATAAATTATAATATTTAGTGAATAATTATAATTCATAATTACAACAATTAATCATAATCTTCTGTCGTCTTTTATTATTTATTTATCCATGGAGAATTAACATTAATCCCAGCAAGTCAACTCATGTTAGCTTCTCCCTGAGGAAGATCTCGTGTCCTGCTGTGACAATAGACAATGAGTCAGTTCCCTCAAAAACACATTTACGGTATCTCGGACTATACTTAGACAAAAAACTCACCTGGAACATTCACACTAAATTAAAAAAACAAGAACTGACCAGACGATACAAACAACTGTCACATCTTTAGACTACACATCTCCACTCAACTTACCTAACAAGCGACTAATCTACACCACTATACTAAGACCTATTTGGGCATACGAAGCAGAACTTTAGGGTTCCGCAAAAGTCACACACATAAACAAAATGCAAACCACTCAATCCTAAATACTCCGTAAAATCGTCCATGCTCCTTGGTTTATTTCAAATCACACCATACACACAGACATGAACATACCAAAAGTAAAATCCTACATACACAACAAGTACACAACATTTCACTCTTCTACTCTCAATCATCCAAATCCACTCGTTCTATCTCTATCTTCCTCCCTGTTACCTGGTGAGCCTCAAAGACGACTAAAAAGGCAGTGGCTTAGAGATCTGCTGAAAAGTTAAGAAAATATCAGGAATTCAAGAAGACACAATTAACGCAAAATCATTTGCTTGATGCGTTCCAACGGAGTGGCAAATTTAAAATAAAAATAAATAAAAAAAAAATTTACATGAACCATATTTATGGAAGATTAAATAAAAACGCTGCAAATTATTCCACAATGGTTTATTATTTCCAAATAATTATACATCTAAAGTAACATTACCTTCTAGTTACAAAGAAAAATAAATATAATTTGATTCCAATTATTGGACTAAACTTTTTTTTTTTAATCATTAGTAATATGCTAAAAAAAAAAATAGCACTACTTCAGTAATACATTTAAAATTTAAAAATCAAACAAAGGATATAACATTTGGAGTAGAACATATTTTAAAAAACAGGAGACCATATTTTTGCTCCTAATTGTCCGATTTTAACGATTTTTTTTTTTTTTTTTTTTGGTTTTTAGGAAATATCGTAAACTTTTAAAAACCAAAGTTTATACTTTTTGAGTTATTCAGAATTAAATTTTACTATCCCTCGTAACTTTTTTTTCCAGCTTCTTTTCGTTGAAGTATGTTATATAGATAAATTTAAAGGGCGTAGGGAAAATGACTTTAGGGAAGTTTCATTGAAATCACTACATTCGTTTAGGCGCTACAGTCTATAGCAACGCAGGTTTTTCGGCCGCCATTTTGAAAGTAAAAGGCGGATAATTATGTTGATGAAGGAGGATCATCCAAGGGTAGCCTCTGATTTTATATCCAAATTTGAAAAAAATCGGTCCAGTAGTTTCGGAGAAAATGAAATAAAAATATTTTTTTATTCGTTTTTCGAATTCTACGCATCCTGAAACGTGAAACCTCAAATTTTGAGAGGGGGTTAAGTTTTGAATTTTTTGATCGATCACAATGGTTGATTATTGAAAATAATAAACCAAAAAATTTTTAGTGATTGTAAAATTGTATTACAAATAATACTAATTCTGGCTACTACTAATAATAATAATTTCTCAGGTTTATTTCCCATCACTTATTTATCTCAAGCAAAACAACTACTGCGTCAGTAGTTAGATTTTATCTATATCTTTTGAACCGTATGCTCAATAACAAACAACTTTCACTTACCATCATAATTTAAGTATAAATTAACAATCTGAATATTCATTAGCAATCATTGTGTCGAGGATGTGTTTGATAGACACCAGAAGGTCTCGACAGATCTTGTTAACAGGAAGTCTCACTGGATTGAGGCAGGATGATAAATTTAAAAAAAGGAAGATTAATAATTCATTAACTATTAACGTTGTATGTTCATTAGGAAGGCGTGTTTACTTAAATTACTGTGGAAGGAATACATTATAATCGATACTTTAATTATTGGAAAACTTTCTGTCCTCTCAATTTAAGCCTCTACAGCTATTTCGATTTTCAGATTTTGTCGTCTAAGATCATTTGTACTGACAATGATCGAAGACGCCACTTCCATAACTTCCCCTTGTAAGTGATTAAAGAAAGGGATGATCTATACGGTTGCTTGAACCATAAATGGAGTCCTTTTATTTTGAATCTTTAGTGTGATAATTTCCTTTATATTTGACTATAATTATATAAATTGTGAATGTAGAACAAATTAAAAATAGTCAAAATTATATTTCATATTATTAATCTCGCGTTGATGTTTTCACACCTTACGTGTAGTCTTAAGCACATACCGTGCATTTTTTTTTAAATTTAAATTTATCTACACTTGTATATATATATATATATATATATATATATATATATATATATATATATATATATATATACAAATCTGCAGCCTCGAGAGTTGGCTTGTAGCTCCAGAACACGGGCTCAGAAGTGAATGAATGGGAAGAGGGTTCGACCAATATCATCAGGCCTTAACTCAAGAATGCACGTTTTGTTATTAAATATACCATTAAGTTTATATGTTGCTCTTTTTTCATATAGATTAAGGTTAATCGGCGTACATTGTTGAATTAGAGCTTGACTTTTTTCTCATGTCAATTTTTAAGTCTATTTCGATTTAGAGGCTGAAATTCTAACTTACGAGTGGATAAACATTTCATATATAAATCTATATATATATATAAATGAATGTATGTCTGTCTGTCTTTCTATTTGTCCTTAGTGCATTAATAAACCATTCAACCGATCGCCATGAAACTTTGGATTCGCCATGAAGGTTTTTTGACATAGTATTTCTGTCTTACGACAATTTTATATATGTAATAAAAATAAAAATGTAAATGTTTTTCTGTTCAAAGCCGCAAAATATGTGTCGCTATAAACTGTAGCGCCAAAACGGCTTTACCGATTTTAACGAAACTTGCCTAATGTCTTTCCCTTGAAACCCTTTTAATTTATATGTATAACATACTTTAACGAAAACAAGCTGAAAAATGTTACGATAAATTCAATATTCTATTTTCTGATAACTAAAAAAGTACAAAATTTTTGACAATACCTATATTTATATTAAAGATTGCTGACAAAATAAAAAAAAAATCATCTAAATCGGACGGTTCGTTGCACAGTTATAGAGTTTTAAACATTTACTTCACTGCTTTCTCTTCAGAAAAGGCCGTTTCCTTTTGCTTCATCTCTACCGAAGGGCGGCAAGCATTTTTTTATCATTTTTTTTTTTTTTTTATTGATTAATCGATAATTTTATAATTACTACAGTAACTGAAATTATTATTTGAAGAAGTTATATGGTTCTCCTTATGTAGGTCAATACTATTATACATTTTTTTAATTATTTTTTTTTAAATTTACCTTTATAAGTTCAACTCAGGCGATTATGAATGTTCAATTTGAATCATGAGAAAAAAGTCATTAGAATTATTTCAAATTGACGCCATTTTACAGACAAATTTGATTCCCAACTTTCTAAAAATGAGAGATGTCCTTTGCTACTAATCTACTAATATGTGCCTTCTATTTTCATTCCTTTTCATTTTGCCAGGCTAAGCCACAGCAGCGCGACGCCGGGTAAAGCTAGTATTAAATAAAACAAAGTTATGATTAATGCTTGTATAAGACGTTATTTACACAATTTTACTTTTTTTTCAGGGGTTTACTGTACAATTTTGCACGTTTTGAGTTTTGTACTGCACGAAAATCCAACCTCTAGTTATCATAAAAGACTGACCTGGCTCATTTGATTATCTGTTAGAAGGCTGTAGGAAAAGTTAACAGAAGTATACCACGTGTATCACTTTCCTTAATGATGTTGGTTGACGGATTAATTTTCCATGATGTCCTGGCCTTCCTGTTAATGACGTAATATGTTCATGAGGCAGTTTGTCACAATTTTAGGGGCTATCCCTTTCAATGTGCTGTATCAAGTGATAAATTAAATTACTCTCATCAGAGCCAATTTTAATTTTATTAACAACTTTTTTCTTCTTTTTTTTCACAAACTAATTGTTAACAACGTATTTATTATTTTTTAGAAATAATTATTCAGATTGCTTTTATTATTATATTAGCCTGATTGTAATTAATTTTTGTGACTAAAAAAAGAAAAGCATTTAATGAAGACAATAAAGTTCTAGTATGATTAAAAATTTTAATTATTATTTAGTTACCAACCACGTGAAAGATGACTATATATGTATATGTATATATATATATATATATATATATATATATATATACGTGTGTTTGTGTGTGCGCATGCGTGCGTGTGCGTGTCTGTGTCTGTGTATTTAAAGAAAACGAGCTGACGTAATGATAAAACGGTGTAAAAAATATTATATTATAAATATCTATATTTACATGATTAAGAACCAACCATGGTTGTATAAATCGCGGCTTAATACTAATGATGTGTTATAAATGCCACTTGATCCAGGATATATTACAAGTTATACAGAAACGCAGCCGATATGATAAGTACTGGATAAAATAAACCTTCATTTGAAATCATTGCGCTCTTATCCAAGGGCTGGCAGATCTGAACAAGGCCATGATTCAATCCCCACAAAGATTCAAAGAGGAATGAAACAGACTGCTTAATAATTTAGGAATGGAAGTCATGTGGCAAGAAAAAAAAATTGAACAAAGTAAACATAACACTACATTTTTGTTAATAGATCGTTACTAATATGACGAATATCTTTAAATAATTAAACTGTATTTAAATAATTATAAGTATTTCAAAAATAATATTTTTCAAGATACATTTATTTTTATTCATATCTTAAACAAACGGCATTGTACCTTGAAAATATTCCAAAAGCTATCCCGCATGACCTTTGAAACTGTTGCTTTGTGACCTTTAGGTGAGGATTATAACTTTCAATGAATTTAAATTCAGTGCCATCGTGGAGCTCATTATGCCTAAGTTATGCAATAAGGTATTTTTATTGAGAGACAAAAATATTGCATCTAACTTTTATGATTATGCGATTGAATGTTCCTTTTTGAAAGGAAAATACTTTCGGAATCAGGAAACCAAAGATCAGAGAATCGTTTGGTGGAGCAAGGAACTTGACAAAAGCTTTAAATATGATAATACATATTGGTATAAAGATGGGAAAGGATTGATAAATCATTCTTTGTTCGTATAAATAAGAAGACATTTTCCTAGTCAGTACGGCCAATAATTGTGGTTGGAGAACAAGAAATGCCTGTCGCAACTGGCTGTTTTAGTCAATCTAGCAGAACAAAAGTCTAAATATCGACAGGGAATATTTGTGTAAATTACATTATTTTTACTTTATGCAATTTGCATCTGCGCGCTGCACATCTACCAAATTTGTTATGTTTGTATTGTCTTGGTGTATTTGCTTGATATAATTTTTATTAGTATAGTAGGTCTAGGACATTTTTTTTAATCTGCGTTGTTCAGGTAACAGGGAGCAGGAGATATAAAGAACCAGAGGATTGGAGTGATTTTGGGTTGAAGAATGAAATGTAGTGTATTTGTCGTGGATGTAGGATGTTACTGTTGAGGTGTTTAAGTCGTTATGTATAGTAATATTTGAAATGTACCAAGATGCGTTAACAATTTTTCGTAACATTTTTTATTGTGCTGTTTGTATTTTGTTTATGTGTGTTTGTTTTGCTGAACCCCAAAAGTCTGCTCCATATATCCATATTGGTCTCAGTAAGGTGTTGTAGATCAGTCGCTTGTTTCGTAAGTTAAGTGAAGATTTGTAGTCTAGAAGATGTGAAAGTTGGCTATATCGTCTAGTAAGTTCTTGTCTTTTTAATTTCGTATGTATGTTCCAAGTAAGTCTTTTATCTAAGTAGAGTTCAATGTACCGTACATAGTTCTTTGAAGGCACTGGATTATTGGCAATCGTTATGGGTGGACATGAGGCTTTCCTAAGAGAGAAACTAACGTGGGTGGATTTTTTACTATTAATTTTGATTTTCCAGTTTTCAAACCACTTTTCAAGATCATGAAGATGGTTTTGTTGGGCAATTGATGCGATAGTAGGATTTTTGTGTGAAGTTATAATAGCAGTGTCGTCAGCGAAGCAATAAATGATGGTATTAGGGTGCTCAGCGATATCAGAAGTGTATATAGAATAGAGTATTGTGCTTAAGATGCTACCTTGTGGTACGCCTTTGTGTTGGGGAAAGAACGAAGAAACAGAAGAATCTACGGAAGTACAGAAAAATCTATTAACAAAGTAGGATTGAAGAATTAAAAAATAAGTGGAAGGTAAGTACGGTTTTAGTTTCCATGACAGGTCCTTGTGCCAGACACTATCAGATGCTTTCTCTATGTCGAGAAAGACGGCAGAGCAATATTCCTTTTTCTCAAAAGTCACAGAAATAGCATCTACTATCCGATGGCACTGTTCCACAGTAGAGTGATAACAGCGAGAGCAAAACTGGTGATTTGGTATCACTTCACTATATTCTACAATAGGCTTTAGACGGTTTAGTAATAGTTTTTCAAATATTTTCCCCATTATTGGAAGCAGTGCTATAGGACGATAGGATGAAGGAGAAATGGTAGGTTTTGAAAGTTTGAGAATCATTTTGATTGTGGAGAGTTTCCAAAGGAGAGGAAAATAGGTTGTGCTCAAAATGGAGTTATAGATGTGTGTAAGAAAGAAAAAAGCTTTTCGAGGTACGTGTCGAAGAATAAAGGCAGTGATTAGATCATAGCCAGGAGCTTTTTTGTTTGGTTGTCTGTTGATTTCTTTGTAAGTTTCTTTTGGATGAAATGCCGGTGGGGGTAGTGATAAGGGTAGTGGTAAATTACATTAAACGTGGAATTAATAGTCAGAGTAGTTCATAAAATAAGAATTGGTTAAAACAAAAATAAACAACACGAGCAAACGCAATAATAAGCATTGACATTAGAGAACCAATATTTAATAATAAAATGAACAAATAATGGTTTAACTGTTAGTGAACAGCTAATAAATTTTATACCTTTCACTTCAGATTTTTTCTTCTTAAAAAATACGAGTTTTATCTATCCATTTTTATCTTTAGCCCCTATCTATTTTATTGGGTGAGGCGATTTCTCCCCTCGCCACTCTTCTCACTCCCTCCCTCGAAGTTTCCAATACCGGCTAAAGTAAATAGAGACTCTACTTGTTTAAACCAAATATCCGGCTTTTCTGGTAATAAAAACATGATCAATAGAGGTGGTGAGTACACCACTAGTTGCGCCTTCTTCATTAGGCATGACAAAGTAAATTGTTCACAGATACCTTTAAATGAGTTACCTGTTGCTCCAAATCCAATCCAAAAAAAAAAAAAAAGAATTGTCACAGCAAATAGTATGCTTCACAAAGGTAGTGTGTTTGGATAACTGTTTCCTTTAAAAAATCATTTGCAATGCGTGCTACATTGTTTTGGAATTCCCTACCAATCGACTTCTCTTTAATTATTCACTACAGTTAACCATCAATTCGGTATTATTAGAATTTTCATTGTTTTTTATTCCGATCTTGCGTCCCACAGTGGGATGAAAGCAGAGATGGGCAAATGCTACTCTGAGTACCGAGTTCCAAATATTTTACTCAAATTGAATTACTATTATTCAATTCAATCACTACTTCAGTTAATCAACTGAAGTAGAAATTAAATTCTTTGGTACTCAAAAAAGGTCAGTATTTGATTAAAATACTTCGCACTCAGTACTCATAGTTGCATTTGCCCACCTCTGAATGAAAGTTTCTTTTTAGGGACTAAATTCCTTATAAAACAAATTATAAGAGATAAGTAACAATTGGTGATTGATCATTACACCTTTGTAGTTGCTGAATCGAATAATACGTGAAACGTGTTTGAGTGGTCAAGCCTTCATTATAATTTAAGGACTAAATAAAATAAAATAAAAAATAATAATACTTATTTTTCCATTCAAATAAAAAAAAAATTATTGTTGAATATTTTTTTGTATATTTTTATCAAAGTCCAAAACAAATTTTACGAAACTATTTAAGAAATCTTCCACAAACACATTAAATAAATTCATTAAAAATATAATTAATTATTATTATAAGTTTTTGAAATACAATAGTTTTAAAATCGATTATATGTTCCTGAGTTGTAACATATTTTCTTTACGTTTATATATCTACTAGCTGATGTACCCGTCATTGAAGGCTATATAGTTCAAATTTGAGAATCTTTTTTGTGATGGATTTTGTATTATGGGAGGGGGAGGGTCCAAATTCAATTTCATAAAATTGGATCAGGGATGAGGAGGGGGGTTGTTTTAAATTTGTTTACAGCGGTGAAGTCAAGGTTTCGTAATAGTAATAACAAAAACTTTGTTATTCGGCCATTTTTTAAAGTATCACACAAATAAACCGATCACCACCGATCCACTCAAATTTGTTAAGTGTTTAATTTTTAGTTCTGATGAAGCGAGTAGATTATGGAGTCGATTAATTAATCCAAAAGAGTTGTAGTCTCTCCACTTGGACATTGAGTCACCTTCATCCGTGGAAAATTAGAACTTGATCTGAATATTGTGGCGGGCGGGATGAAACTTTTGTGAGTTTTGTTTTCTGATTGCCGGCTAATCCTTCAATCCTAAAAATGTATACGACAAGATTTTTTAGGCTCGGGAAGCTGAACCGAAGGACACCTTGTACGGGAAAATCGGACAAAGTTATTTATTTTTTATTTATTTATTTATTAATGATATTTACAACTGTATTACAAGTAAAAATACATTCAGTAAATGTGTACAATAGAATATAATAACATGAAATCATTTGGTGAGAAACTACCCACTGGTAGCACTCTAAAAATGTATTTACAAAAGGAGATCTCGAGGCCATCTTCTTTTCAGACGCCTCGGAGGGTTGTCAGGTATCGAAAAGGAAGCAAGGTTAGAAACGAGAGGGTTAGGATGGTTCTGAAGTGGACAAAGTTGAAAAATGAATGTGTTTTACCCGTTAACAATGACAGATGTTCGGTATTCCGGATTTTTCCCGTTGAGTTGTGATAATTTTTTTCATCAGTTGAATAGTACGACTTTTAAATGTGGCTCACGATAGAGTAGGTTGGGATGTGAATCAAAGTAAGCAATAGCCTAACTGGGATCTCTAGAAAAATTACTTAAGAATTCATAACTTTGATTCTACTCAATATTTTGTTTTCATTTAAAGTCTATGTTTTAGATCAAGCAAACCTTAATATAATGTCAACATTTCAAAAGTCTGCAATAAACCATTGCTGAGCTTACCCCTGACGAAATTTCGTTGCAATCCGGAAATACAGACTAGGCTAGGAGGATTGTCTCTGAGGAATTGAAAGATCTGGTAGTAGGGCAATCAATATCTGCAAATATACCAATACTAATCTATGACTAAAATTGTTTCATGAATATACTAATTTCGTTGTTATTTTTTCATTTTTTCTGTTCTATGAATGAATATTTCTCTATTGCCTCTAGCCATAGCAGGACACAACAAAAAGCATGATTATTATTTTGGACTATTTAAAATTATTACTTCAGATTGTAATTTTAAAGAAAAAGATATCCTTCGCTTTAAGAATTTCCAGTAGTATTAAGTCAACGCAGGTTTCTATCAAGTTACATGCCAGTTTCTTATGACTTAATTAATGTATTTTATAGTTTCAAACAAAATATAGGTTGAAATAATATAGGTATGAATGAACCTCTGCAATTCAAAGTTGTTTAAACCTGTAAATTTGTTTTGGATATTTATGTTATTTTGACCAAAAGAAGACATAATGGTTTTGAAATCATTTCCGAAAAAGTTGCTACAGATAATATTCATTTAATAATAATAAACGGTAGAATAGGGCATGAGCTGAGAAACATATGTTGGACAGCGCCCAAAAGAGCGGCCATGACAGATTTGGCACTAAATGACCACAACGCATATGTGTACACATGATTATATTTAGTAAGCGTACCATCCCATCTGATTTATTATGAGTTCCTCCTGAGTCTGTTGGTCTAGGTTGTTTATTAATTTTGGAGTGACTATTGTTTCAGTCTGATCTTGGCACATTAGTCTGACAAAATGATTTAAAAACCTGGTTTGCGAGTTCATTCAAAAGAATAAAACTGAAATATTTAATTGATCTGCTCTTCTCAGATTCTCTCACCACGCTTTGTATCTTAAGAAATACCTAGATCACCTGAACAAAGGTCTCTATATCGCTTGAAATCCTCGTACCAGACTCAAATGATAAAAACCGCTCGACGTTTCCGATTACTCCAGCACTTACCAGGCAAATGCTCTAAAATTCCAAATAATTACAAAAGACTCATATATATGGCTTTAATAAGGCCCAGATGGGCTTTTAGTGAGGCTCATATGAGACGGTTGTCCAGGTGGAGTTCTAGGTATCGGATTTGTTCAATAGAGATAAATAGGTTATTTTTAAAGAATATTGAAGGGCAGGAAGTCATAGGTTTAAGACGAAGGGTAAAGGTAATTTGATGGGATTTATTGAGATTAATTTTAGTTTTCATGTTTTGACACCATTTTTCAAGCTTTGTGATGTGTGATTGAAGGGTTTGGGAAGCAATTGATGCATTGTTATTAACTGATAGGATCCATGTATCATCAGCTAAGGTGCTGATGGCAGGTCTTGAATGGATTGGAATGTCTGCTGTATATACTTAGCTTTGAATTATTTTCAAAAGACTCGTATAAGGCCTATATGAGATTTCGGAGTCAAGCATTGGAGCTCCACTAAACCATAGAATTCTTTTCGTATCTAACCTTTAAAATCCAAAATCCTTTGTAAAATCCTCAATACTCCTTACTTTGTTACAAATAAAATCATTCATAATGACCTTTACGTTTACGATTTGGCCACGAGAAATCTCTCGTTTTTAACCTTCCTTCCTCTTCGATAACCCTCCGAGGTGTTTGAAGAAAGGATGGCCTCATCATTTCCTAATATAGAAGTTTTATTATATCCTAACAGTAGAAGTTTTATGTTACTAATGGGCAGGTTCTCAAAAAGTCCTCCACGGTCGGGTGGAAACGTGGAAGAGGAAGACCATGCCTGAGATGGCTGGACGAGGTGGATAACATTCTAAAAAGGATGGGAATCCGAAGATGGCTAATGCTGGAGAGAAGAGTGGAGAAAATTCATAAAAGAAAGAAAATAAGGTGAAAGATCATAAGACCTGCTTGATACGATGTATAAGAAATGAATTATTAGTTATCTTTATCTTATTTAATCTTTTGGTTAAATTACCGTATATTACATCTTTATTTCTAAACTCATTTTGTTATGGAACTTTTAAAAAAGAAATAAACACCTGCGATTTAGGCATTTATGGTATATACGAGTATATTGGCTCTATAAGGGTAAATACAGTGGTGTATATACGATGTGTAGGCTATAAGCTGGCCTGTTCCTCCCCCGTGATGTGATAAAAATAGACTGTTAAAAGTTTACTACCTCGGAGGGACCAATCTATTCCTGATTTAGAGGACTCTTTTAATAGAAGACATCTCTATGGCTTATTCCAGATTTATTCTATCGCTTAGAAACGATCGATTTAATGGATGATTATTGTCATATTTATAGATACCAGTGTTCACTGAGTGGTGAAAATTCGACCACTAGTGAATTCCATTATTGAAAACCTGTGGGAAACATCAATGAAGTTGATGATATGAAACATTTTTTTTAATCGTATAAATTCGCTCATTGGATATCTCGGGATCAAACACTTGTTCACGTAATACAAAAAAGTTCAGTATGCCCCCTACACATATGTGCCCTTTTTGAGTTATTTAAAAATAAAATTGTGAACCCATCGTTAATTTTTTACTTAATCTCGCTTCATAGAAATATGTTAAATACATATACTAGAGGGGCATCAATACTTCAGCAAAGTTTCATTAAGTTCGTTACATCCGTTTTGGCGCTACAGTCAAGAGCGACACAGGTTTTTCGGCCAGCATTTTAAAACTAAAGGATGCTAATGAAATGAAAAAACTCTCTTGAATTCGTTGTATCAAAACTTCAAAATAATCAGTTTCTTTCGGAGATTTTTATCTCCAAAATAATATATATATATATAAATAATTTAAAGTAAAAACATAGTTGATATCATTTGTTTGAAACATTTCTGTACGTTTTAAACAGGTCAGTATGTAAATATATATATAAACTTTCGG
This sequence comes from Nezara viridula, assembly GCA_928085145.1. Taxonomy (NCBI): domain Eukaryota; kingdom Metazoa; phylum Arthropoda; class Insecta; order Hemiptera; family Pentatomidae; genus Nezara; species Nezara viridula. The sequence goes on along the minus strand of OV725079.1, from coordinate 155,749,283 downwards.
AGATTAGTGGTTTCAAACAAAGTAATATTTACATTTTTGTTTATAAACACTGTTTCCAATTTGTTTTACGTTCACTCACTATATGAAGTATATAGTAAAGTATGTAGTAATGCAGAGTCGAAATTTCTTGATTATTAAAGAATATATTCACGAGTCTAGCTCTATAAGATCTAGTGTTGTCATCCACAAAAAGCGAACTCTGGGAAAACTTCTGCCATAGGTAGCGAGTACTATTGGAACTAAGTTCTTGTTAAGTTCTTGTAACGCTGAGCATTCAGTATCATTTTTTAACACCACAAGCTCTTTTTGAGAGCCCGAGGTTATAACATCCAACATAATATTAATTCAATGTAATATGATTAGTCGAGAATAAATAGAATAAAGTCTGGTATGTGGGTTCCAAGTTAGTAGGGAAGAGGAATTGAATTAAAAAGGATTGGTGGCTGGATCTCCGTCGAAGGGCGAAAGTAACATGTTTGCATTTTAATCCATTGACTTTAATGCGCCAATTGTTGCACCACTGCACCATGTAATTTATTTTTTAAGCTGTTTTATATTATTTAATATTTGAAATAAATTTCATTCAATATTTCTCTAATACAGTTGCTTTATTGGTCAATTTTCCCGGTTGCCCCACCACAAGGCCGGCACTGCGAGAAGGATGCGTTTGAGTAGGATTTTTCCATAGATTTTTAATTGGATCAGGAGCTAGCTTAATCGTCTGTAGTGACGTATTATCAACAGATTACCAAATTCAGGGAAGACGATAATTATGGAGTATTTACACATCACAGAAAAGTAGGTTCTGCGGTCGATAAAATTGTACAGGTATGTAAGGTATATAATTGGTTTTTTTGGGAATTTATCTAAGAATCTGGGAAGTTAGGAGATCGTGTCCGGGGTATTTTCGAAGATTTAGTTTGTTTTTTTTTATAAGAAATTTGACCTCAGAGGGATTGGCAGCTTTAGGAGGTAAGAAGAGAGAAATCGGTGAAGAATTGAATTCATTAACTTCAGCAGTGTGGGTGGTATAGTGTTCAGGATGAGGAGTAAATGTTCAGATCTCTTCTGCTCTATTCTCATCTGACGAAGCCCAGGCATCATCACGACGCACAGTGGACTGCCCCGGTCTATATATCGGGATAACAGCCAAAATATCGATAGTGAATTTTTTAATGGAAAGTGGCACAAAACGTTTTTTTATACATCAGAGCAATTAGAAAAAGAGGATGATCAGGTGAGGATTCATTCCAAACTGCTTGCTGGATCGGGATAGTGAAGAATGCACTGCACTGTCTAGTTTGTTTTTTTTCAGGAAACTTTGAGGTCAATATTATCATCGATTATTTAACAGAAGAGGTTCGAGTTAACTGGCTCTCGGATAAATGAAGATGGAGGTGATTTGAGAATTGGCGATGTGAAAAAGTTTAGGATTAGGGGTCTGAGGAAAGATCATCAAGCCTTGAAATGGAATAATTTAGTGTTCCTTTGGAGGTCTCAGTCGGGTTCTGTTGGCCGTTATTTGGGAGTATTGGGGTTAAATATGGGGTTGAATGATGTTGCTGTCAGCAACGTGCAAAGTGCAGACAGCAATGTTCGCCCTCTGGAATTAGTGGATATGGTTCCCCATTGCTGGAGTTTTGCATTTAAGTCTGCACCTAGAAGGAAGTGGTGTGCTAAGAAATTAAAGAAGGAAGTTAATTGGGATTCGGAAATGAGTATTTTAAGAGGAAAATATGGCGTAACTAGTTTGATTGGGTAAAGGGAAATTTGGATTATCACGGCTGTGGATTGTAGGAAATTATGGAATGGTAAGGGGAATAAATGATGGCAACGAGCCTAAATATCTGTTAAATATTTTAGTTATTTTAAAGGCTCGACTAGGAGGGAGGTACAAAGAGCAAAGTATAAAAAAACGAGTTTGGGTTGAATTTTAATTGAAATCGCTTGCAGATTGGAATTATATATTTATATATTTAAAAGGAATGTTATCTTTGATTATTATACACACCAGCACAGACAATTTGACCATCTGTGTGATCTTTTCTCCTTATAAGATATCCTCGAAAATCTATATCTTTAGTAGATTTTAAATTTGTTTCCTGACGACAGACCATACAACAATCATGATAGCCGTCCAAACAATTAATCATCTCTTCTGTAATTCAAATCATTTAAATTCCAATGAATTTTATTAATTTAAAATAAGATTTATTACCGGTACCTTTGGTCTGTAAAGAGGGAAAAGTACAGAAAATTATATTACAAAATAGAAAAAATAAAAACAATAACCCTTTAAATAATATGGGAGGCGATAATTAAAAATACATAATAAGTTAGTATGTACAAGATAATGATGGAGAAATAAAAAAATTAAGACTGAAAAAACTTTTATATTTTATGTTATATTAATAATTATATTCATTGTTAAAAAATAATATCTACTAGATACAAAAAGTGATGAGCGATAAAGGTAAGAACAGGTAGATGATTATGAAATGAAATGAAAATATTTTTTTATTATCCTGGGACTGTTGTCCCTTTAGGACAAATTTCAGATACAGAATAAATGCCTGTGTGGCCATACATAAAATTAATTATTTGCAATTATTATTAAGATTAAGATTTTGAAAAAAGAATAAAACAAAAAATATAACTATTACACTAAAAACATTCTGATATGTGTAATACAAACGTGAGAAAATAAAATAGCATAAGTAAAGAAAATCATTTCAGGGGGAACTTTAAAAGTTCTCTTATCTACATTTCATGATCAATCGGGTTGGGAAAGGAGTAGGTGGTTAAAAAGGAGAGATTTAAATGAGGAAACTGATTGTACATGTCGGATATCGGGAGAGATGGAATTCCAGAAGAAGACGGCTTGAATTATAAAGGATTTGTCAAACGCTGCAGTTCGGTGGGGAGGTGGATAGAGGTCGGACGTACGAGATCTAGTGAGACGGGATTGAATGGAATATTTGAATTGTAGGCTGTGAAAAATATAGGAAGGCCGCTGAGTTCTGATGACTTGGTATAGAAAGGTAGCAAGGAGAAGTACAGACGGCGGTTGGATGGATAGTGCAACTTCAACTTGGTGTAATACTGTGTTATATGCGTATCTCTTGAGATTCCGAAAACAAAACGTATTGCGCAGTTCATTAGGCGTTTCAGTTTGGCCTCGAATTCTCTCGAGTGTCTTTATGGTTAAGAATTTTTACCTTTATATTTTTGTTTCGCTGTTGTTGTATGTGTAATTTTTGGGGAGTTACTTTGATCACTATGATAATTTAATTTTGTAATATTGGTCTATTTCTCTTTAGATTAATATCTAATTTCGGAATATTTGATATAGCGGTTGATTAAGTTCTAGTTTCATTTATTCCTCTTAGTTTATCGACAACTATAATATCTTTGTTTTCTCTTTCATGTGTGGTTTTTGGAATAGACATCATTAGTTTTTTCTTGACTATTGTTGATTTTCATTTTCCCTAATGAGGATTCTATTAAACTATTTTTTAAACCAATACTTCGACGGCGTTAGGTAATTTAGATATTTGTTCAATTATAGTTTCTGAGACAGACTAAGACTGAGTTTGAGTGGAGGCTGGTAACTGGGTGTGCGCACGGCAGCCACTTCAGCCTGAGATTCGGAGAAGGCAGCAGGACTCCTCGGCTTCCTATCTGTTTACAATTTATTCCGCCTGCTTATAAGAGATTTTATCTTAAGCTCTTATTTTTTCAATTTTCTTTCCCCTCTGTTGGACGGGACAATTAGTAAAATAAGCCGGATTTTCCGCATTGCAATTAAAACAAAAAGGATTATTCGTACAGTTGTCGGCTTTGTGTGAACTTTGCCCACATTTACCACAACTGATGGTCTTACAGTACTCACAAGTATATGTCTATATTTATAGTACGAAAAGCAAAAAAGGAGCTTAGGTTCGTAATGTCTGATTTTAATTGAAATTATATCTAATAATAATCTATCTAGGAGTTAGCTTTTTTCAAATGTCAGAATCAATAATGGAAGAAGGGCTTATCCTCATTATTTATTTTTGATGAATTCTTTTAACTTTAACTACTCGATGTTCAAATTCGGCACCTATTTCATCTTCCAAGCAGTTCAATAATAGTCCAGTAAAATTAGGGACTGACCCCAACACTAAAAAAATAAAGATGAAACTTGTCAGAAATTATTTATTACCATCCCTATAATAACTGGTAGACTCCTAGTTTCCTCTCTCATCTTTCCCCACTTTGACTACAGCTGTGTGGTGTACGATGGCCTCTCGGTGGAACTGCGTGATAGACTCAAAAGACTTATGAATTGCTTCGTAAGATTTGTAATTGGAACCCCGAGACGCTCCCGTGTCTCCCACCACTACACTGAGTTAGGGTGGCTCTTCCCCTCCTCAAGAAGACAATATTTCCTTGGCACTTTCCTTTATCAAATCATTACCGATCATCGTCCTCCTTATGCCTACAACCTTCTCCAATTTAAGTCCTCAATCCATTCACTCACTACAAGATCCCGACCCTCTGACCTATACATCCCTTCTCATAGATCTGCCTCATTCCAAAATTCCTTTATAGCCCGCTCTGTCAACTTTTGGAATTCCCTCCCGATCAAAATTCGACATGCCCCTTCCATGTATACATTCAAAAACCTCCTATTCCAATTCCTGTTCCAAAAACAGTCTGATACCAGCTAACGATTAATATTATATATGTATTGTGTAGCAATCATATAATCATAACACTTGGTAAGAGATAGTACATGCATTTCCTACTATCGACGTAGGAATTTCAATACATACATTTTTTTTTTTTTTTATTCAATTATAAGTAACTGTTTATTTTTATATATATATTCAAGTAAAGTTTTTTTTTTTTTGTTTTATGAAATGAACTCATTGTATCTCTTTTTCGTTCTTCATTTCTCAAAGTGTATGTTTATGTTGTTCAACCCTTAAATATAATTTTGTTCATAGTTCAAATGATTCGTTCATTGTTTTAATTGTTTTGTTCATAATTTTAAATGCTCTGTACATAGTTTTATCTGTATTGTATATAGCTTGTGCACCTAAGGTTTTCTTTACTTTTTATTTTATTTTATCAATTTTATTTATTGTTTCAACATTCAGGCCAGTAATATTCTATTATTTTGTACATTATTGTTATTCTGAAGGGACTTAGTCCCAGAATAAAGTTTTTTTTTCTAAAAAAAAAAAAAAACTGGTAAAAAATACCAAAGCTTCCCTCGTCGGGTTTTGATGGAGAGAAGGGAAGAAGGACAGAAAAATTATTTTTTTTTTTAGAATATCTCAAAAACTTTGAGGTTTTTTGTAATTATTGTTTAGTACAGTATTAAAGTAATTTAAAATCTCTATAAAAATGACTTTATACATTTTTTTTGATAAAATCAATGGTTACGGAGATATTTGTGAGATTATATTTATTTTAATATACCCCGAAACATTTTCATTTTATCCCAGTGTAATTTGCTAGTAACTAGTAATGAGGACTTCTAATATTTTCCCTCATTTATTGGTTAATTTATCAAACCATAATCTTGATCTCGAATTTGAGTCAACAGCCACGAGAATTTTTTTGTCTTTAAACCTTTCTAAAATGTGTTAAAGTTTCTTGAAATCTTTCTCTACTTTTAGATTTATATCATTATATCTACATTTATATCAAAGCATGCACTAATATATTCTGCAAACGATATATTCTGTTTTTTGTCCATATGACTTGTACTGCCACTATGTTCTCACATGACACGCCATTTATCAAAATTGCTTTTGCTTTATGGTTAGAAACTATATTGGATACTCTATGGTTCCCATTACCTCCTTGAAATAATCGATAATTTATCGCAAGACCAGATGTTTTATTGATTCTGAAATAAGGTTTCCGTATTAAAATGATATCTAGTTTATGGCGATGAATAGTATCAAAGAAGTTCCAGAAATGATGTAGTTTAATTTTTGTTAATTACTTTCCTATCTATACTAGGTAAGGAAAGTATTGCAATCGTGTCAAATTTCAAAAGATATGCGGTTTTCGACGTTTCTATACGAGTCCGAAAAACACATTTTTAGCCATTGGTCTGTCTGTCTGTCTGTCTATACCAAGAAATTCGGTGCTCCATGCGCAATAGCTTGCGCGCAATAAATGAAAAACATGTTTTTCTATAGACTGTAGAGCGAAAACGGCTCTAACGATTTTGATGAAACTTTCCTACAATGTTTTAACTCCTGTCCTTTCAATTTTAGTATATAGACTAAATTCCCGAAAAAAATCAGGAAAAAAGTTATAAAGAAAAGAAAAAAATTATGGGGCCTAACTCCCTAATTATATATTAGATGGTAAAGTTTATAATGAAACTTTCGAAAGTAATTAAATTACGAAAAAAAAAATCATCAGAATCGAACCAATATTAGCGATGATACAGCTCATTCTATTTTGTACACATATTTTAACTTATTACTTTCCTACCTATACTAGGTAAGGAAAGTATTGCAATCGAGTCAAATTTCCGATATGCGTTTTTTGACGGATCTATACGTTTCAGAGCCTCTTGAGTCCGAAAAACTCATTGTTAACCATTGGTTTGTCTGTTTGTGTCAAAAAACGTCGTTTGGCCTGTTGAACCACATTTTTCAATCACCAATCAAGGCCTGGCGTTTGAAATTTAATGAAATTCTCTACATAAAAAAAAATCGTTCATTTTGGACAACTATTAACGAAGTTACAGCCAATTTTCAATGTAAGATTACGAGTTCATATTCTGGTGTCAGAAAGGGGTGAATGGGAGAATTTATTCTTATATGATTAAAGAAGTCATTTTTAGATGACTAAGTGAAAGTAAGAAATCTGTTGCCCGCATCACACAATTTTCACTATTTCTTCTACTTTTAACAGAAATTATTGTTTGACAATACTAAGCTATGGCAAAAAGTTTTTGATCAGCAATATTAGAGGGTATAGAAATGTTTACACTGATCTACTTTAAGCGGGTTTACATTGCTTTAGTTCATCAAATAAATCGTACTAAAATCTTTTGTTTGATCAATTTTCAGGAAAATAAATCTAGTTCAATTCGTTTTTATTTTCTCATCAACATATGTAAAGATATAAAAACTTTTCTGAAATAGGTAGGAAAGTCGTGTGAGTGGATACACCGGATATTTTTGATTTTTTTTTTGTATGTAAACATTTGTTTTAATGAATCGTATTCCGCGATTAAACTTATTTCTGATTATATTAGGCTTGTTATCCAAGACAGTGAAAACATTATTGCTTGTTAAATGAAATATTATGTTGCCATTATTATAGTTTTTTAATGCACAGAATATATTTGTGTTAGTGTTTTTGCAAACGTACGGTTTGTTAATGATAGTATTGTTAATAATTCTGTCAATGCCCGCCTTAAAAGAAGGATAGCTTCTGGACATGGACAATTGCTTGGCGTCTATTTGTTTCCTATTGTTTACTCTTCTATTACAACTTATAGAATAGATGCATTTGTTGACCTCCGATTGGCACTCCCTCTGGCTGTGAGATCCCGCGCAGAGAGCGTAGCTAGGTTGAACGGCTCTGCAGCAGTTCTTGCTGTGCCAGGTTTTGAAAATAGATTCGTTAATGTGATTTAGGATCTGCCGCGTTAGCCATTTCACTATAAATATCTCAAATTGGGAAAAATTTAATAAACAGATAAAGAATAAAAAAAAACTATCTCACTCTAAAATAAAAAATAGAAATCAAATAAAGAAAAAATCTGGTGCGCGCAACACACAACTTTCACTTGCCGTTACTTTGAATAGAAATTATTTTCTGGCAATGTTGGGCTCTTATAAAAATTTTGAAATGAATCTTAAACTGAGCTGAAGCTTAAAGCTTACAGATAACAAATCATTAAGACCATTAAAATAAAAAAAAACTATCTTACTCTAAAATAAAAAAATAGAAATCAAATAAAGAAAAAATCTGGTGCGCGCAACACACAACTTTCACTTACCGTTACTTTGAATAGAAATTATTTTCTGGCAATGTTGGGCTATTATGAAAATTTTGAAATGCATTATAAACTGAGCTGAAGCTTAAAGCTTACAGATAACAAATCATTAAGACCATTAAAATAAAAAAAACTATCTTACTCTAAAATAAAAAAATAGAAATCAAATAAAGAAAAAATCTGGTGCGCGCAACACACAACTTTCACTTACCGTTACTTTGAATAGAAATTATTTTCTGGCAATGTTGGGCTATTATGAAAATTTTGAAATGCACTTTAAACTGAGCTGAAGCTTAAAGCTTACAGATAAAAAAGCATTAAGACCAAATCTCTATATATTATAGCGACTATAGACAATAAAAATCTAGTTACTCCATCTGCTTTTATTAACCATATAATTTCAATCTCTGATCATTTCAGTTGACAGAATGACTAACTCCAATTTCAACATTTTTAAATGTCATTTAAGTGATATTTCTAATTGAAAAAGTTATATCTATACAGACAGTGAGTAAGTAGATTCCAGAGTAGGTGATTGCAGTGTTGAAATATAGAATTGTGAATAAACGTATAAATTTTGCCACTAGAAACATCACTAAAATTAATAATAAAGAATGTTGAAATTGAAATCAGTCATTCTGTCAACCGAAAGGCTCATATATTCCTACAGAGGTTTGAAAGTATATCTGAATATTTAACCTATAAATGATTATGGATTGTATGAAAATTAGTTAATAATCTGTTATTTTCCATTGTAAAGTTTACTAAAATGAAATTATAACAAGATTTTCATTGCCTGCCATGGATAGGTCAAAAGTTGTCACACTAATTGTAAGTGAATAATGTTGAGATTTTACAAAAAAAATTCATCAAATTATTCAATAATTTAATTTTATAAGAGGTTACTTGATTAGTTTTTGGAATAAACGGCCGATAGATACCTAATTATTTAAATATAATATATAATCTAGAGTTAATACTCTATACTAAATATATTTGAGGTTATAAACGTATTCATGAAATATTTTTGTACGTCTTTCACACAAATACAATGAAATAGTATTTTAAACAATGGCATTGGCTTGATTCGGTGGATTTTAAATACTTTTTTTTCAATCTTAGAAAAACATTTAAAAGTTTACATATAGTAAGAAAACATGTGATTTACGTTAAATAATTTTACTTTTCTGAAATTATTATTTATGATGTTTTCGAAACTCTGCTTTACCTTCCATATTAGATAAAGAATAAAAAAAAAACTATCTCACTCTAATATAAAAAATAGAAATCAAATAAAGAAAAAATCTGGTGCGCGCAACACACAACTTTCACTTACTGTTACTTTGAACAGAAATTATTTTCTGGCAATGTTGGGCTATTATGAAAATTTTGAAATGCATTTTCATATAACAAATCATTAAGACCATTAAAATTAAAAACTCTATTTATTATATCGACGGTAGACAATAAAAATCTAGTTCCTCCATCTGCTTTTATAAACCATATAACTTCAATCTTTGAGCATTTCAGTTGACAGAATGACTAACTCCAATTTCAACATTTTTAAATACTGTCATTTTAGTGATATTTCTAATTGAAAAAGTTATATCTATACAGACAGTGAGTAAGATTCCAGAGTAGGTGATTGCAGTGTTGAAATATATAACTGTGGATAAAGGTATACATTTTCCCGCTAGAAATATCAATAAAACTAGAATATAAAAATTGGAGTTAGTTTTGCTCATATATGCATAGAGATATTTGAAAGTACATCTGAATATTTAATTTATAATGACTATAAATTGTAGAACTATTAATTATTAACCTGTTATTTTTCATTTTACTAAAATGAAATTAAATTATTTTCATTGCCTGTCATGGATAGGTCAAAACTAGTCACATTAATTGTAAGTGGATAATGTTGGGATTTCACAAAGGTGAACTTGATTATTTTTCGGAATTAACGGCCGATATATATACAATTATTTAAATATAATATCTAATCTAGAGTGAATAAAGTTAATAATCACATCCATGAAATATTGTTATATTTCACTTCTTCTTTCACACAAGTACAATGAAATAGTATTTTAAATAATGGAATTGCCTTGATTTGATGGATTTTAAATGATTTATTATCAAACTTAAAAAAAAAATAATAATAATAAAGTAGACATTCAGTAAGAAAATTTCATTTAATTTCCTTGGAAGCATGTGATTTACGTTAAATAACGTTGTTAGTTTTCAGAAATTATTATTTATATTTTTTCATCACTCTCAGTTACCATCTACAGCTTTATTTATTTGATATTATTTTTTCTAAAATTCTCCACTATCCGACGATATTACCATACGAATACTGTTATTTCAGGAAATTCATTTTCAACCTGGATAACCATTTTTCTTTTTTTCTCCAGTTTCCAATTATCTTATTCTTCCAAACTTCATATTTAGCCATTTTTATAGTTACTGTCAATAAAGGAGAGTTTTTTTTTTTTTAAATAAACCATATTAAAGATACTTTAGAGAAAGACGTATATGAACATTAGGCATTTAAGCCTTGTAAAGTGACATCAATGGGGATAAGACCTAAATGACATTAAAGACCACTTAATTATACAATGATGGACTGAGTTTAATCAAAATCGTTAGAGTCGTTTTTAACAAAATTGTAAAAATGTATTTCACCGTTGATATAAAGTGGCACTTCAGGTTAGCCGATTTTAAGGAAGAAGGCACCTTTGAGGCACTGAGGGCCAAGATGTTAAGGGAGGCGGGGCTTCACGTTCTGGTGAGAGCTACCTCCCTCAATTAATCACTAAGGGGAACTACCCGTACTATTAGAGCTTCGTATATCGGTCGAAGGTACTTGTTGGTTGAACCCACTTTTCATTGGCAAGAAGAGAAGGACCTGCATCCGGAAGACCGCCAGAGAGGGTGGAAGAGGACGTCTGCTAAAAAGAAGAACAGACTGCGTGCACTACTGAAAAAAAAAATAATTGGTCTGAATGCAGCAGTGAGTTGCTGCTGATTGCTACATAACATCCGTACGGGTAGATAGGGTTTAAATAAAATAAATATAGGTAAGTGAAAGTAATAAAGAGTATTCCCTGTGAGTAATGCAGTATTAGAAAGATCACAGTTCACTTACGATATTAACACTTCTAAGGTAAATACTATACTGAATGAATACAAGCTTTAAACGAACATTTTTATATGTTCCATAAATTTTTTTAGATTTCAAAGTATTTAACCTGCTGCGAGTGTAAACAATCAACAGGTACCAAATCGGAAAGATTAGACTTCTCACAATTTTATTAACAGTTAATGCAATGATCCACTATACTTGCAAATGAGTACATTAGTCCGTATAAGACAATGTAGAGTGACAAAAAACTAATCACTGTTATTTAGTTAATAAACTTTACTTTTATTATTAATGTTGATAATTTAATAAGAAATAAATTTTTCCTTGAAAAGTAAATAAAATTCCCACGAATAATTGGAAAACATGAAAATTTATTTGTTATCTTTAGATTGGCTCTGATACTAAAATTTATTTCTAAAACAGAATTGTCGTACTTTATTATCACCTTATGAAATTAATTTCTACTCAAAGTAAGATGGTAAGTGAAAGCTATGTGGTACTTCTACCAGATTTTTTTTAATGAAAAAGGATTTCCAATCCTTATTTATACAACTACGTAAGAAAAAAAAAATCTGTTTTCCTTAGCTTACATCTCTTATAGTATGTTTGAAAATTTTAAAAGTGATTCAAAACTGTAGGCCGGTTTCATTAAAATAATTTTGAGGAGTTTTGGAGAAAATATAAATAAAAGAACAAATATGTATATATTTTTAATTTCACTTCTACCAGTGTTTTTTATTTTTTTTTAATCTGTAAAACAAAAACAAAAAGTTCAACGGAGTCGGTCTTTCTGTCCTTAAATTAGTCGTGACACAGATACACAGCTGGAGAAACTGGAGAACGATATTTCGAGGAAAATCCAGGATACTAAATGCACGTGAGCTTACATTAATTATTTTAGGAAGGATAGAGATATAATCATTACTAGTATCTTGTCTATTTGTCAATTATTCTTAGAAACCCAAGAGGCCAAGACAAGAGTAATAGAAAATGTAGAGAACTTGTACAAGAAAGCTTCAATATTTAACACTAATTGGATTTAGTATACAAATTATTAATTAATTCTAGTACGGTAATTGCTTGCTTAAGTGTTCCACCAAAACCCATACAAAGAACATTTTCTCCGAAGTTTTGGAGTTAAAGGAGGAACACGTTATTGAAGTGGAACTATTACGCAATAATGATTCTAATTAAATCTAAATCTATCAGAAATTTTAAAAATTATTTCATAATATTTAAAAAATCAGGGGTTAGAGCTGTTATTTAATTGGATCAGTTATAAAGTCCACAAATATACACTGCTCAGTCGTCACAGTGAAAAACTAATAAATTTCGGTGATCCTGGAAAATATTTTAATGTTAACTTTATAGAACATTATACAATGCAAAGTTTTATTTGTTGATCATAATTGTTTTATTAGAAAAGTAAGAGCTTTAATGTTTTTGATTTAACATAACACTTACTATCTATTCCATAACTTGTAAATATTTGATATATTAAATACATACAGAAAAAATATTAAAATGTTTAATATATATATATATATATATATATATATATATATATATATATATATAATATTACAATGTTTTTTTGTTTTTTTTTTATAATTCGGCCTTTATATATTATAACTTGATATGAATTATAGTCGGATAATAGGTCATGAAATGTTTTTTCATTTCATTTCATGACCTATTATCCGACTATAATTCATATCTTAAGTTATAATATATAAAGGTCGAATTGTAAAAAAAAAAAACATTGTAATATTATGTGATTGGGAAATTAATTGTATTTATTGGAATTTCTACTGACTTGTTATTGGTTACAATTTTGTTTTTATTGATATGAAGACATGGGCATCTTTCAAGATATTAAACAGCGATACGGAAGTGATCTTGCCAAAAATGTAAAAATATTTTCAAAATTGCTTAAAAGGCTTTCGCATTTGGAACCACAAAGGGTATTTCTTCCTGTTTCCACCACACATCATAGATAGCACTAAGAATATTTATCACGTTATTCCTAAAAGTTCGAAGTTCATAAAACCATTAGAGAATATCACATTCAGAACACAAAGCTCAATTTTAAATTTGGAAATAAAAGAAATTTGTTTAACCATAGCATGCATTGGATACAAAATAGATAACATTCTGGTAGAGCTTTCTGACATAATGGATCGAGAAATGTATTATAAATTGATTTATTTCCATGAGAAGCTCAACAAAAGACAGCGCAGTGAAAAGAAGTGCAAATTAATAAAAAAAGTTTGCGAAAATAAATAAAAGAACAGTAGCTGATCCACTGCCAGAGGTACCAACCACTGCGTTCCTAAACCTTACGGAAAAAAACATACCACAAAACATACAGAATATTTTAGCCTTATGAAGTAAACAATAAAAATATCTTGAGTAGAATACCACATCTCCTGTCTGATGTCGAATACATGATACAGACAGTAGAAAAAGAAGATTTAAAACAAAATGAGCTAAGACTGAAGTTAATCAATACCGTCAATAATGTTTGCAAAAATCGAGCTAATATTAAATATAACAAAAATTCGATTGTTAGGGAAATCGATGCTGAAAAAATATTTTTATTGAAAAACCCAGACGTATTAGTGACATCAGCGGATAAAGGAGGCATCACTGTTGCAATACATAAATCAGATTATGTGAATAAAATGAGTGAGATGATAAATAATAAACTGTATCATAAGAAAATATCAGACCCTACACAAAATCTCATAAAGAAACAAAAAAAATTTCATGACCTATTATCCGACTATAATTCGTATCTTAAGTTTTATATATATTCCGGATGTAAACAACACTATATCCATTTTTGAATTTGTTCAGAATATATATATATTCTGAACAATATATATATATATATATATATATATATATATATATATATATATATATATATTCTGAACAAATTCAAAAATGCAAATGGTGTTGTTTACATCCGGGGAACATATGCCGCAGGTTTTACTTATATATAATAATAATAATAATAGTAATAAGGCTTAGCGAACCCGAAGGTTCGATGCCGACACCACCAATCGCTTGTTACACACCTCCCTCCACCGTTCGCCGTCCAAACCCTGTCCCTTCAGATCGGCTTTAATGCAATCTTCCCAACTTCGCTTCGGTCTACCCCTCGGACGCTTACCATTCAGCACCGCAAATATTAACCTTTTAGGAATTCTCTCGTTACTAAGTCCAACAACTTTACAAGCCCATTTGATTCGCCGCGATGAAATTATCTCAATTATATTACTCGGATACAGTTCACGCAATTCGGCGTTGTGTAACCGTCTGAACTCTCCGGTTAACTCATCCTTCTTCGGTCCGAATATTCTACGCAATACTTTATTTTCAAAAACCTTAAGACGCTGCTCATCCCTTAATGTAAGCGGCCAAGTTTCGCATCCATAAAGAACTGTAGGCAAGATAATTGTTTTATAGATTCTAATTTTTAAGTTTCGGGACAAGAGGCGCGAACTAAGTAGTTTTGTCATAGAAAAATAACAAGCATTCCCCGCCTTCAGTCTAACCTTAATCTCTTCTTCAATTTCGTTTTTTCTAGTTATCGTAGAACCTAGATACCTAAATTTATCTACCTGTTCAAACATATTACCATCTATATCGATATTACCAGTAGTATCGCCATTTTTGCAGCTAACCATATATTTTGTTTTATCCACGTTTATTTCGAGTCCTAGATCTTTACCGGCTTTCATTAACGTTGTCGTATTTAGTTTTATAGTTTCAACGTCTTCACTTAACAGTACCAGATCATCAGCATAGCCCAGCACGGATGTTGTCCCGCCCAGATCCAACCCTTTCTCGGTTCGCATTACCTCCCTAATGGTATGTTCTAATGCCAAATTGAACAGGACAGGCGAAAGAGAATCCCCCTGTTTTAAGCCCGATCGGAAAAATTATTACCGATTCTAACTTTATTGAGTGTCTCCGTCAAGCACATCCTGACTAGATTTACTAATTTTTTAGGAATCCCCTGCTCGATTAGAATATTATACAGTTTCTGGCGGTCAATAGAATCGTAAGCCTTTTTAAAATCTATATACAGCTGGTGAACAATACCGTTGTACTCCAATTTATTCTCTAATATTTGCCGTAAAGAAAATATTTGATCAATAGTCGAACGATTCCGTCTAAATCCGCATTGGTAGTCTCCGATAATTTCCTCGGCGTATTCCGTGATTCGACCGGTTAAGATTAAAGTGAATATTTTATAACATACCGGAAGGAGTGAAATTCCTCGATAGTTATTACAATCCGTCCTCGGACCCTTTTTGTGAATCGGAATAAGAATAGATTCTTTCCATTCTTCAGGTAATTTCTCGTTCACCCAGATCTTTTTAACCAACTGATGTATTTTAGAAACTCTAGCTTCCCCGCATGCCTTAATTAGTTCAATAGGAATATTATCGATTCCCGCTGCTTTATATGATTTTAATTTTCCGATAGCTAATTCAACTTCCTCTTTACTTAGTCCCTCTATTAACGGTTCAGCACTCTGGTACTCAGAAGGAGGACACAGATCATAATTTCCCGTATTTAAAATATTGTCAAAGTGGTCCTTAAACTTATTCAATATGTCAACCGGATCGGTCAGAATATTGTTATTATCATCCCTAATTCCAGCCGTTACGGGTCCTACATATTTACGTGATCTGTTTATACCTTTGTACATGTCTCTTACGTTATTTTCGATTCTATTGGTTTCTATTTCAATTATTTTATTTTTAAGATACTCCCTTTTTTTATTTTTGAGCAATTTTGTCGTTTCGTTCTTTGAGATTCGAAAGTAATCCAGATTGTCTTCGCTAGGATTATTTAGCGGCTTTTCTTTTTTCACACATGTTTAAGCAATCTTCATCAAACCACGGTTTGTTATTCTTATTTTCCTTTTTTCCTAGACACGAGTTACCGACCGCTTTAATATTATCCCTGATCTCTACCCATAACTTGTCAATATCCTCGTGGTCCTCGTCAGAAAGCTCTAAAGCTTCAAACCTATTTTTAACATCTAGCTCGAATTGGTTTCTAATTGATGGATTTTTTAATTTTTCCAAATTAAAATTCTCAAAATCGAAACGGTTTTCTTTTCTCTTTTTTATATTAAGTTTTTGTCGAAGTTTCGCGATTACTAATTCATGATCCGACCCACATTCTGCTCCGCGATAAGACCGTACATCAATTATACTGCTTTGCCAGCTGTGTTGTATCAAGACATGATCGATTTGATTTCGTGTTTGCGAATCCGGTGATGTCCAAGTATATTTATGAATATCCTTATGTTTAAACGTCGTACTTTTAATTATCAGTTTTTTCGAGATGGCAAAGTTTATCAGACGGATTCCATTATCATTACTATATTCGTGCAAACTTTCTTTACCAATCGTCGGAATATAAACTTCTTCCCTTCCTACCTTTGCGATCGCGTCACCTACAATTATTTTCATGTAGTTTCGCGGTAGTTTATCATAAACCCATTCGAGTTTATCGTAAAATTCACTTTTGACTTCATCGTCACTGTCTTCGGTAGGGCAATGTATGTTTATTAATGCGATTTTACACCAACGTCCCTGAAATGTAGCTACCGAAATTCTATCACTAAAGAATTGTACGTCCCTCAAAGCGGATAGTAATCTACTCCTAATTAGAAACCCGGTACCTAAACAATGATTCCCGCTTCCTCCGTACCAAATAGTGTACTTTCCTTCCCTCATCGAGCCCTCCCCTGGCCAGCGAACCTCTTGCAGAGCCACGACATCCAAATTGTACCCATTTACCTCATTCGCGACCGATTTTAGCCCCCCTGCTATGTTTAAACTCCTTACATTCCACGTACCAATATTTAAATCCCTATATTTCAACTTGCGCCATGAATCCCCTAAAGCAGTCCCCACCCGGAGACCCGAACGAGGGACTAGTTTACCTCCGGATAATGAGGGGGGGACCTTAGGGAGATCCATGACTTTTTGTGGTGTTTGGTGAACTAAAGATATGTGAGTAGGGCGTTCAATCCTACGTCACACCCTCCAGCAAGTATGGTGGGCCCCTACCTCCAGCAAGTCTGGAGGTCCCCTCCCTCCAGCAAGTCTGGAGGGCCCCTCTCATTGTTGGTCAGAGAGTCCATCGGACTTAGCCGGGAGGAACTTCCAAGGAATTTCTACCGACCAACCCCACATCCGCCACCCGTGGGACGCTCCCCATATGCGGTAATGAGCCCGCGCGAGGTTAACAAATTGAAAAATGGATATGATGTTGTTTTCATCCGGGGCACATATGCCGCACGTTTTATACAAAAAACATTCAATACAGTTTTGAACTAGATTAAATATGCTATAATTTAAAACCAATACAGGTTTGGCAAGTTTGATTATTTTTGAGGTACAGGTTTTCAAAGTTTTGGAAATTTTTCGAACTTGCAAATTGTAAGCTATTTTTCATGCTTGATCGTATACACTGCGAAGTAAATTTTTATTCATTTTAACATTTTGAAGCAGGCACATATGCTGTAAACCACAGGCGGATCCACGGGGGGGGGGCGCGAATTCGGGCTGAAGCCCTCTCCAAAATCGTAAAATATAACCATGTTTTACATACAAAAATATTAAATACGACATTTTAAAGTATTCTTGTTCGTGTAATTACATTTAATAGGACTTCAAGAACAACTTAAATACTATTTCATGTAGGTAGTTAATTTATTTCTTTTTGTTTCTGATTAATTATCGTTTATGTGTATATGAAAATAAAATCTTTCGGGCTGAAGCCCCTCCCCCAAAATTACATCCTGGATCCGCTAGTGCTGTAAACACACATATGTATATATGTTGTAAAAGTAATCAACACATTCTTGAATTTGTTCAGAATTACAAGTGTCATGGTCGCGACTACAGTTTTATGCTTGCATCACACTGTTATCCGTTACCTTGTCACCAGCCTATCTCTCCAAATACTGTTGCTACGATTAGTAAACAGTGAGTTTGAGAACATTTGAACTTACAGTTAAATGGTGAGCCAAGACTCTATATTAACAATTACTTGTTATAACTGAAATCATTTTAGTAGAAACAGCAGAACTGGCCGGTAATTCCCCTTGAGGGTCTTACCTCATCTACGTAATATTCACGGCCAAGGCTATATTATATGAAGAAAAAGAAGAAGAAGAAAAGTATGTGATTGGAGGATTTGGGATGTTTGCTATCTGTTAATAATGATCCTTTAATTGCATCCCAAATCCTCCTACCACATATCACAAGACTTGAAGAACCTATGACTTATTGTCTTACAGTATCCTTCAGAAATACTCCTCTTATTCCCGTTGAACAAATCAGCTACTTAGGACTCCACTTGGATAAACGTATTACTTGGAACCCTCCACCATTCCCTTAACCATCTTGATGAGCTTTCCTCAGACCACAGCCCATTAATATTCCAAGTATCATTAGCTCCTATTCCTAAACCCTTTCCACCATCCTTCATCAGAGGCCCAGTTAACTGGAAACTCTTTCATCAAATCCTCTCCGATAAAATTGACCTCAGAGTAACCCTGAAAACCCCTGAAGACCTGGACAATGCAGTACATTAATTCACTACCAAAATTCAAGAAGCAGTCTGGACTGCTTCCTCCCCTGATCACTCCTCAAAAATCCTTAAGAAACATAATTTACCTCAACACCTCCTCGACCTAATCCACATAAAACGCCGTGCCAGATTATTATGGCAACGTACCAGACATCCAGCCGACCGCCATTCCTACAATTATCACTGTAAAAAATTAAAACAAGAATTAGCCACCTTCAGATCCCAATCATTCAATTCCTACCTCACCACACTCTCTGCTCATAATAATTCCCTTTGGAATATCACCAGAAAAATCCTCAAATCTCATCATATTTCCCACCCTCTTCGACGAGGCGATGGCTCCTGGGCAGCATCTGATGAAGATAAAGCCGAGGAGTTTGCCAAACACCTTTCCTATACTTTCGCTCCTCATCCGGAATCTCATCCTACCCACACAGTAAAAGTAGAAGAATTCCTTTCTTCACCTATCCCACTCTCCTTACCACCTAAAGCAGTTAATCCCTCTGAGGTCAAATACCTATTACGCAAAATCACTCCTCGTAAATCTCCTGGATACGACCTTCTAACCCCGCAGATCCTACGACAACTACCATCCAAAGCCATCATATTTGTAACCTTTATATACAATTGTATCTTACCTCGTACCCACTTCCCTCTAATATGGAAACATTCCACCATCATCCTTTTCCTGAAACCAGGCAAGCCTCCCAATAATACATCATCCTATAGACCAATTAGCCTACTCCCAATTCTTTCAAAAATTTTTGAAAAGATCCTCCTGAAAAGAATCCTACCCATAGTAGACTCCCGTAAAATCCCTACCCATCAATTCGGATTCCGTTCCCAACATTGTACCGTCCAACAAGGACTCCGAGTTGTTGACCACATATCCTCAGCCCTAGAAAACAAGCAGTTTTGCTCGAGTGCATTTCTGGACATAGCGCAAGCTTTTGACCGGGTGTGGCACGCCGGACTGCTCTTCAAGCTCAAATCCCATCTACTACAGTCCTTATATATAATACTCCAATCCTACCTCTCCGACCACTCCTTTCGAGTTCGCTGTGGTACAGAATTTTCCGACTGTTATTCAATTGAGGCTGGAGTTCATCAAGGCAGCGTCTTGGGTCCCATCCTTTACATCATCTATACCGCTGACATTCCCGTCCATCCCGATACACTCCTGGCAACTTTTGCTGATGACACTGCGATCCTGTCTTCTAACTCAGATTCTGAAACAGCGTCCAGAAACCTGCAACGGCACCTATCCTTGATTGAACACTGGTGCAAGAAATGACGCATCAAAGTCAATGAATCCAAATGTAAACATATAACCTTCGCCCTTCGTCGTAATTCCTGTCCATCAGTTTACTTTAATACCATCCAGCTTCCCTTCTGCGACACAGTCCGGTACCTTGGTTTTCTCCTAGACAGACGACTAACGTGGAATCCGCATACTAGACTGAAAAGATAGGAACTTAACCGACGTTATGGCCAGCTATATAGACTACTTAATAGAAAATCTAAACTTTCTATTGAAAACAAACTACTGATCTACAAGACAATATTAAAACCCATGTGGACCTACGGACTAGAACTGTGGGGAACAACCATATTTTCTAACATGAAACGCATTCAATCCTTCCAGTCCAAAGTCCTCCGTACAATAGTCAATGCTCCCTTCTATGTCTCTAATAAAACCCTGCACAATGACCTTAATATTCCATTTATTCTTGATCTTATCCCAGACAAATTCTCCAAATTTCATCAGAACCTTACCCATCACCCTAATCCCGTAGCACAATCCCTATCTAGCACCACTCATCCCTACAATCCTCCTCGCAGCCTGAAACGGCAGTGGCCCCGTGACCTTTTGTAACATGTATATACTGGAGTTCTGGCAATGGCCAGATTCTCCACTCAAGTCATGAGTGTCCGTGGTTGTAGCGCCCTAACTCAATCTCCGCTGGCTTTCAATGCCAGTGAAATGGTTGAGGAAGAAGCGCAGGGATCTCCTGAAGCCTTGCTTTCCCTCCACGTGTGGGGGGATAAGTATGCTTCGGAGTTCCTATGGCCGACTGCAAATAGTGTAAATAGGTATGCCTGCGTCTAAGATGTTTATTTTCAATACTTTTTTTTCTCACTATGATATTTTATTTTGTTCTTTTGTAGCTTTATATTATTTGAAGTTAGCTTATTTGTTTTTATTTTTTTTTTGATTTTTTAAATTTGTAAATATGGTGTGAATGTGCTCTCAGAACTCTATTATAAATGTCCTTTATTGAGACAGATTGTAATATTTATCTGTCTCAAAAAAAAGGACTTGGAACACGCATACTAGACTGAAACGACAAGAAACTGTCCAACCTTTCCAACTGCTCCAACACTTCCCAGACCAACGCTCAATTAATTACAAAAGACTCATCTATATGACTATAATAAGACCTATATGGACATATGGGGTTGAGCTTTGGGGATCCACCAAACCATCGAATTCCTATCGTATCTAATCCTTACAATCCAAAATCCTTCGTAAAATCCTTGGTGCCTCATATTTTGTCACAAATAAAATCATTCGTAAAAACCTTAATGTTCCATATGTCGCTGATTTTGACCGAGGCAGATATTTACCCTTTCATGATAAACTCCAGTCCCATCCGAACCCGCGTGTTTCCAGCCTTGCTACTTTTCCAATTCCTGATAATCCTCCTAGTCTTCTGAAAAGAAGAAAAAGCATCGTGATCTTATTTACCTCTAATTATTTAGGCAGTGCTACCAATGGATAGTATATTAACAAATCTGTTCATATCATTATTTCTAATTTGTGCATATTTACTGGTTGTATTTATTTAATATAGTTGTACACTTTAATAAATAAATGAATTTATTCAACGGAGCCTATGTTCTATAACCTTGAGCTATTAAAATTTTTTTCTTAAGGCGCAATTCCCCTGAGGCAACTTTTAGGCCAAACAGTCTTTCCATAGAAGTAACACAAAGCGACAAAAAATGTGTCTCTTTGCCGCATGGCACAGGTTGATCGTTGTTGCTTGTCGAATGCGTCATCTCTCCAAATGATTCAACATGTCGAACAGTGTCGTCGCCTATACAACAGTTAACGGATTTGCGCGGCATGGATAGGGCAACATGGAGTGGGCGAACGAAAAAATTCTAATTAAATCGCCGAATACAAAATATAAAAATTATTAAGTTGAAACCATTATCGGATAAATATAACTATCGTAAGATGATGCAGGTAAAAATAAATAGCTAATTTAATTATGGTTAATTTATTTAAATAGGCAAATATAATTGTACGGTGATGGAAGTAAAAAAAAAAAAATCAAGAATTTGCATATGCCAGCATTTCATCGCGATCGCAGAAACGTCGATGTACCCAAATCAATATTGTCAACTGCTGGCAGACACGAAATACACTTGCTAGCAAAACAAATTCCGAGAGCCTGTGAGAAAAAAATCGACATTAGTTGATGAAAACTTTAAAAGCAATTTTTTTTATTATTTAAAAAAACTGTTGGAAGGTGGAGGCCAGTTTACAGAATTTCGTAAGTCACGTACCATGGTGCTTATGGTCGCAATAATTTTGATAGTAAGGTTTGAAGTTTTTTTAGGTGGACTAGCAACTCCTCGTTTTGACCCAAAATAAATCGTTTCTCAAACAAAAAATATTACTTGATGGATGCTAATTTCAGAAGGTATTATTTCATTCAATGACGCAATGGTTTTTCAGTTTTCTTTCTTGTAATCCTAGAACTGATTGAACGGCTGTAACAAGATCTGGAGATTTCCTTTGGTATCTCTATTTTCCTCATTTAAGCACAGTTAAAGGCCGCTTAAAAGGCTCTCCGGATTATGCGACGGTTAAAGAGAAAATTAAATGGGTTTTCAAAGAATCTGCTACTTTCAACTTTTACGCTATCATCAGAACTAAATTAAAACCTAAACGATCGTTTATAAACTTAAATAATTATTTTTTTATTGATATTTTATTTTAATTTATAATAATCTGTTTGATAAATTTAACTTTAACAAATCATTTGTTTAGAAGTTAGTGATACATTAATATCATATGAACTACAAACTATCAACTGGTTTTAACTCAGATTTTTCGGATAAGCTAATATGTGTGAAACCTTTACCCTCCGACGCAGATCCTGTCCACATATCCTTTTCAACTCTATACCTCTCCCCGTCTCAGACACAGTTCGGTATCTTGGATTCCTTTTAGACAAAAGACGAACTTGGAACCCACATACCAGACTTAATAGACAAGAACTTAACCGATGATTTGCCCAGCTATACAGACTACTTAACAGAAAATCCAATCTATCAATAGAAAACGAACTATTAATATACAAGACTATACTCAAACCCATCTGGACCTACGGACTTGAACTGTGGGTGACAACTAAATTTTCGAACATCAAACGCATCCAATCCTTTCAGTCTAAAGTCCTCCGTATGATAGTCAATTCTCCTTATTACGTTACAAACAAAACCCTACATCATGACCTTTACATCCCTTATATCCTTGAAGTTATTCCATCCCGATTCTCAAATTTTCACATGAGCCTAATCCGCCATCCTAACCCTTTAGCACAATCCTTATCTAGCTCCAGTCATCACTACAACCATCCCCGAAGGTTGAAACGGCAGTGGCCTCGAGATCTCTTGTAAAGACGTCACTAGAGTTCTGGCAATGGGCAACTTCTCCACTCAAGTCATGAGTGTTTGTGGTCTTAGTGCCCTCTCTCAGTCTCCACCGGACTGGTAATGCCGGCGACGCGGTTGAGAGTGAAGCGCTGGGATCTCTTAGAGTCTCGCTTTGTCCTTCACACGTGGGAGAAAGAGCTGGACTCGGAGATCTCTTGCCTGTTTGTAAATATTGTATTTAAGTATGAATGTTTTTCTATTTATTTCTATTACTTATAATTTATTTAATTTTGCTACGAATTTCTGCATTTTATTTAATTTTAACTCTAAGTTACATTTCCTTGGTTTATTATAGTTTTTGCCTTTGTTATATAGATGTATATATATTTTTCTTTTATGGTATTGTATATATGGTATGAATGTGCCTCTTTCAGCCTTAGTACTCAGTGCCCTTAAGTGTGGCAAAATGTATTATTTCTCAATAAACAGATAAAAAAAAAAATATATGACAAGAAATCGCTTTTCTGGTGATAACTGTTCTTATTAACCATAAGCAATCAAGAAACTGAAAAAACATTATAGATTTCAAAATGCCCAAACAAAAACTTAGTCCATTTTGAAATTATTGCTTTCAAATAAGGTTTGTTTTTAGTTTCAAATAGTTTCTACATTTTCATAGGTGACTCGTCTTAACCATTGATGTATCAATCACCAATATTTGAGAATTCTACTGTCGACAAGTACAAATTATTTGCTAAGGATGCTCCACAATATTCTTTTTTTTTCGGAGTGCCTTAAAATATATATTCATTCAAAGCCCCAAATCTTTTATCACCTACACCACTGGATGTTAGTAATTAGATTTTAAGAAATTATATGAAATATAAATAATTAAAAGCATTAGACATATGAAATAAAAAACTTATATACAGGGTTTGAAGGAAGCAGTTAACTCTAATAATTAAAAATAAAAATTTAACATTCATCTATGATACATGTCATTTCAAAACAGTAATTTTTTAAACTTTTATTTTCAAGCCTCATAAATAAATGTTTTTATGTACAGTTTTTATTAAACATTTACTTGAATAGGCTTTAAAAAAAAAAGTAATATGCTTTTACATTTTTATTAACAGAAAATATAAACATAAGTATATCTTTGCCCCGGAAGTAAAAGTCACCATGTCCATTTTTAATGTATTATTAAATTAATTAATTAATATTAATCATAAGTAAAAACAAATTTTAATAGTTCAAAGTTATGGATAATTGGATCGTTGAATAATTACAAAAATGTGACATGGTTTCTTCTACCTCCAAAGTACAAATTTAGTAACTATCTGTATATGTCGACGGTTGTTAACGATGACCAGATGGTCTGCTGAAAGTAACGAAACTGACATGTCAGGCATGTGGAAGGACTACACCCAGCAGCAGGGGTGCCCAAAAGGAAGTTTCAGGTGCGCCATCAAAATTTTTAAAGGGGGACAATTTCGCAAGGGGGACGGTGTTATGAATTTTCGGACTAAGGTAGAAGTGGAAAACATGGACAGGCCGCTGCAACTGTAATTGTATAAGATCTACGATTTTTTAAATTCTACCTCAGCTTTCTCTGTTTTTTAAGAAAAAGTGAGAAAGAAAATACCTTGGGAAAGGGGGGGGAGTAGGTTCTTGCACCATGGAGCTTGGGGTGGGGGGAAGGTGAGGAGTGGCACCCCTGCCCAGCTGTACCTCTTACCTGGCTCGATAACTTTAAAATATAAGTTAAAACCGGCCGCGACCAAAAAAACTAGCCATATTAAGATATCTAAGTGGCACCTCCTGTGGTTCAGATAGGACCATCATACTAAACTGTATCGCTGATTAATATGCTCACAGCTGCACTATGGTTGTTTCACCTACAGTTCTGCACATTTACTGATCCATAATAAATTTGATGCAGTACATCACACTAGTTTAGGATTGCCAGCGGGCACGTTTCGAACCAGCCCGTTTCTCAATTTTTGTTATGATGCAGGAAAAACCCCTCATGTATTAAGACAAAGAAATTGACCATTAATTATATTTCTAGACTGTACCCTCATGCAGATGCAGCGAAGAAATCTACTAACTACACCACTTTATAAACCATAGCTAATTTTTATTCCCAATAATATATTTACCAATGTTATCATATTGCATGGCAATACAACTCTTAAAACAGTCCATCTGAAATCCTATCTTCACAGTCATTGATTAAATTCATTAAACAGTGTATTTAATTATAGTTTCTTGTAAATATAATTTATGTGTATAGTTTATTAAACATAAGAATAAAATTATTTTTTTTAGTAAGAGTTATTTTAATTCTGACACCGATTTATGTCATGATGATCACAGGTAATTAGAAAGCATGATAACACGAACCAGTCTTTAAGAATAGAAATTCAATTCATTAACGCTGTATCAATAAATATATTCTTTAACTAACGTCCAAATTTCTTTAACTATTTTATTATTATTAATTTTTATTAAACATTTCTTTTTAATTATCATCAATAATTATCCAGTGACATCCCGAATAATTTCACACCCCAGAACATAGCAGTAAATATTTAATTTAATATTTCAATTTTGTTTATCTGTTTATCCATCTTCTTCAGTGCCGAAGGTAGAGAACCTATGTATTCGTACGAGGGCTTTGTATTCGTAATCTCACCGAAATGAGCGATTATTTTTCGGTTTATTATAAAAAGTTTAATTATAAATTTGACCAAAGAATATATAATTAGCGAGCTAGGCCCCAAAACATTTTTATTTTCTTTATAACTTTTTTTCCTGAATTTACTCAGGAATTTAGTCCATGTAGGAAAATTGAAAGGACAGTTATTAGAAAATTATATTATATATTGAAGGAAAGTTTCATCAAAATCATTAACTCCGGACAAAAAAATTTTAATTCTTCTTAAGGATTTTTTGGTCCATTCATTTTACGAGTAAAAACAGGGCTGCTAAATATATATTACTACTGTTAGTGCAAAAGATCCAATGTTAAAATTCTCAATTATATTCTATTTTCGATATTTTCTGGTCTGCAACTGATATAAGTAATCTGCTACTATGGAAAATACAGAGGGCAAAAAAATATGAAATTATACCAACAAATCATAAAAAATATTAATTCTTATGTTCTCCTGTAAAGTACTCAATTTTCACATACGATGTTTGTTTGTTTATTTAAGCTTTAAGGCGTAAAATCCTAAGGTCTAACCCCCTTTAGAGCAGAAATAGAAAAAAAATGAACAATCGAAAATTAATAATAGATAGATATAGCAGTATGTGAAACGGATATTTAAAAACATATTAAAATAAATATTAAAAAAAAGAACAATAAAATACAAATTATATCTATTTTTATATTTTATTTAATAGTCTATGGATTGTAAGAAATTATATCACGGTTCCTATGTTTGATTCTTTGTTGCTTAATACTGCTGATATATCCGGTTTTAGAGATAATCGATTTAGGCTTGAAGTATAATAAGTACATTCTTGGAAAATATGGTTGACTGTGAGAAGGCTATTGCAATTTGGTGGTGGCTGCTTAGTGATGGGATGAACATGGGTTAGGTTCGTGTGTCCTATTCTTAACCTGGCCACGGCGACTTCCTCTTTACGATTAGGGCAGTTTGATGTGATCCAGGGCTTAACTGATTTTTTAACAATTTTTAATTTGCTAGGTGGGCTTTCGTTCCACATAGACTGCCAACTATACAATATTTCCTTTTTGAGAGGAAAACTCATTTCTAGAGGGGTCAGGATAGGGGTATCTCAGTATGGAAGCGCGAGTGCTTGTTTGGCTGCCGTATCCGCAAGCTCATTACCAACTATACCCACGTGACTGGGAACCCATATAAAACAAACCGATTTACCTAAATTTTCCAGAGTGTGAAGATATTTGTGTATTTTATGGATAACTGGATGTTTTGAGTACATATCATTTAAACCCATTAATGAACTCAAGGAGTCGGTTATCAAGACTATCGAAGCTGGAGTTATTGACATACAGATGGGCGGGGGGAGGGGCTGAGGATATTGCTTGAAGTTCCGCTGTGTATATGCTGTTTAGTTTATGTAATTTTATTTTATGCGTGGAGTTATGGATAACAAACGAACAAGCTAGCTGTAGCATTATCGGATTTCAAACCATCAGTCACATACGATGTTTTTTACTAACAGTAGTAACATGCATGCTCAGTATGCACTGAAAGTAATAATATGCATGCTAAGTATGCAATGGATTTTTTTTTTAAATCACGAGTCATCAAATATTCAATCTGCATATGCGGTACTCTTTCGCATTTTAGTGTTCGCTGATGACAAAACTCGTAGATATCATACAAAACTCGTGGATACACGAGGGATTACTAAATTTCTAAAAAGGGCATCTCCTAGAGATTTTATTCACATACGAAACATTTGAGACCTTGTAATACAGGTATTTTTTAGCCAATAAAAACGGTAAGGAAGCTATATTGACAATACTTGACAGATGTTTTTCTCTTTGTTTGGTTTATCTATATATGTATAGATTTTTTTTTCTCTTTTGTAATTTTATTTTTAATAAACCTACTGAAATGAAGGATTCCGAGTGAATCGTGATTCTTTCGTCTTAACTGTTTCAGAGTACCATTCCTTCATTCTTTCAGAGGAATCGACTATTTGATTCGATTCTCGATTCACCTGCACCTCTCTAATCTATGAAAGCCGGTGGCCATTCACCGCCCTAATCATTTTCGCTTATCGTACCCTTTAATAAGGTGAAATAAATTAATACTTATTTTCTTTCTTTATTATAAATGGTGAATATATTCGTTAATTAATAATTTAATATATTATTGATTAAAGCGATCATCAGACTTTTTGCAGATTAACCTTTTAATTAACAAGTCTATTTTGCTATTAGAAACATGATAATAAACAGGATTGGGGCGCTAGCCAGTGTCAGCTCGCCATGAATACACAAAACCCATGCTGAGGTAGGTGCTGATAGCCGATCGCGGCATAGCAAGCAATATCAGCTTATTTTGCAGACTCCTTATTTTATATAATCTACTCTCATTAATCTTTTCGTATAATCTTCCACGGTTATACTAACTGCTCAACAGTCCTTAAAAAGGTATAAGTTATGGTAAATAAAAAAGCTTATTTCAAGCCAACTTGGGAAAATGTATTTTAAAATACTTTGTTTAAAATAAAATAATATGTTTCTAAAATATAATTTTAATCACCAAATATTTAAATTGTTTAACAATTTAAAAGTAATTAATAATTGAAATACTAGAGAATTAAAATTATATTTCAGGAAAAAAAAATAGTTTGTATTTCAAAATACATTTTGCCCAGGTTCGGTTTCAAGATTACATTAAACTTTCTATTGATTTAAGTGTTCATCTAAAGCATGAGTTAATCTAGAATAACAAGGATTCCTTCCTATATTGATATTGTATACCTCTTGTTGGGACCAGGGGTACTTCAAAATCGAAGTACAAATCTTTCCCCAGTGCGTTTCCTCAATGGTGGGAAAAATTCGAGTAAAATTAAAATGTTGGGAAAGAGGGGAAAAAAAGATTAGTGAATAAAATGAGACCTGTAAAACATGGAAAATGCATACACAAGAAAATATTAAAAAATTATTTCAATACATAAAAAATGGAATATAAAAAATCCCCTTTTGAACGTTTACAATTTATTGAATAAAAAGGATCTAATTATGTACAAGAGTTAAAATAAATATTGGTGTAAAGTTGCGAGAGAAATAAAACATAAATACAATATGCAGAGAAAATAAAACCAAATTAAACATTAGGGAAAACATATATAAATAAACCCAACTTCTAAAATTATAAACAAAATCAAGAGAAAGAAAATTAACTGTCCAAAATAACAAAACTAATTTATTGAGAGAACCGAAAAGGGGACTAGATCCGATTTTGAACTTATTGAATAATAATAATATAAGGCTTAGCGAACCCGAAGGTTCGATGCCGACACCACCAGTTACTTATTACACACCTCTCTCCACCGTTCGCCGGATATAAAGGAAGCTCAGAAAGCGGTGCTGCTGAATACTGCCAGAATTGTAAGAAGCTTTCTCAACATTCAATAGAAATTAAAATTGAACATATCTGAGGTGGTTGGAGTTGATTCTACCCCTCTCAAGCAAACAAAAAAAAAAACCTTTTGTAAAAGTGTTGATAAATAAAATAATAATAAAAGGCTTAGCGAACCCGAAGGTTCGATGCCGACACCACCAGTTACTTATTACACACCTCTCTCCACCGTTCGCCGTCAAAACCCAGTCCCTTCAGATCGGCTTTAACTCAATCTTCTCACCTTCGCTTCAGTCTACGCCTCGGACGTTTTCCATTCGATACAGCAAATATTAATCTTTTAGGAATTCTTTCGTTACTAAGCCGAGCAATTTTACAAGCCCATTTGATTCTTCGCGATGTAACACCTCAATTTTATATTAACTGGAAACAACTCCGTTTTGTAACCGTCTGAATTCTCCGGTTAACTCATCTTTCTTCGGTCCGAATATTCTACGCAATAATTTATTTATATCCATGAAAATCGGACAAATGGTAGTAGGTGATATGCACATTACATCGATTTGATTACAGATAGACAGACACCGAACCAAATTTGATCCTTGATGTCTGAAACGTAAAACGCGAATGGAAATTTTCGATTTTGAGCAAAAAATTTTTTTAACTTCCCTCATGAATACAATGCTTCCCTACCTTCGGTACGTTAGTGAGGAAGCAAAAAAAAAAATAGTTTTAAGAAACCATGCGTTCAATAGGGTCTTTGTGCATTACTGATACATTGGCGCCATTCCGTCCGTGTGAAAAATTCCAATTAATACGATAAATCAAAGTGCGGCCAAAACAAATTTCGATGATTGGAAAAAATTTCAGTCTTAGTAAATCAATTTAAAAGTAGACTAAGCGATGTAAAACATGAAAAAGAATTATTTATTTATAATAAATTATTTATAAATGAATTATTATTTTTTATGTTTCACTTAGGTTACTCTACTATTAAGGATTAATAAATAATTATTTCACATATAATTCATAGATCCATACCTAACTATACATTTGATATATAGGAAACTGAAACTAAAAATAATCAAAATATCTTTAAATTAATAAAATAACAACAACTCCATAATGCGACAATTTTTCGAGTGAGAGAGGAAGAATTTCTGTTCTGATAACAGAACAACAAAGAAAGCATCAGGATAAAGAATTAAAGTTTAAGAGGCAACCTTCAAGTGCTCTTTCTTCAGGACTGTAGTAAATGATCAAAGCATCCTATGAGCGGGCTATCTTTAACTGACTCTTCCGTACTTTTACCAAGTACCTTTCACTTTTTGTTTTAACTTTATTTAATTTTTATTTATTAACATCGCTTTAAGAGTTTTAACTCTATAGCAAGGGGCTTTAATACACTACATATTTTAACCATGCTCCTCGTGTTATAATATTAACTATAAACAATAACATCAACTATAAAAACATTCATAAATAATCAAAATATCACATTTGCTAAAGTACAGTTATTTTTATTCTCTGTATACATATCTTTATACAGGATATCAAGGATTAACTTCTCTTAAATAAATACAACTACATAAATAAAACAAAACCAATCTCCTAAAAGTGTAATTATCCCTTTTTTTTACTTTCATTTACCTCTATATGTAATATCTATTAAGGAAAAGTATTGCGATCGTGATAATTTTCAAATGAAGTTATAAACGGAAATACACGATTTGAGGTCCATTGAGTCCAAGTAATCAAGTCGCGCAAAATGGTCTGAGTGTCTGTGAACAGTCTAGCTCAAAAATAAAAAGTTACATGAAACTGATTTTACATATTTAAGATAGATATGTGCCTAATATGTTACAGCAACTTTTCTTTTAAAAAAAAACATTTTTTTTTTTCGTTTTTATGAAAATGGGGTAAAACATTACTCTTTCAAACTTTGCATTTCATTTTTATTAAAATATATACTGTTGTAGCAGAAGCTAAGTTTGCTTTTTCAAGTCCGTAGTTTTTTTTTCAGAAATATATAAAATACACAATAAAGACAGCTATTGTGACCTTAAAAATTTTAAAATTCGAGTTTTCAACGAAAATAGAAATAGAATAGGAAAATCATCTTTATTCTGGGACTAGGTCCCTTTAGAATAACAGTATTGTTCATATATATTAACTACAAATCTGGTCAAAAGACTTATTACAATGAATAATGACAAAATACATGTAATACATTAAGTATTAATTAGGCTCTTAGGATAAATTAACGAGGACAGTTGGGTAATAAGGGCTCAGTACTACAATATTGGAGCTAAAATAATTGCATAATAATCACTGAATGAAATTAGAAAGGAAAGTATAATCTATTTTATAGGTAAAGCGTTGTAGTGATGGAATATAAAAATTAAAAAAAATAATAATAACTGTTAATATGTAGGGAAAGAAATTGTAAAAACTAAAACAAAAAAATATATAAAAAAACAAATAATGATATACATATGTTCCCTAAGATATTTAAGTGATTATGCGTAAAGATTAGGAGAAGAGAAAATAAAATAAAGTATATATATACACATAGCGAGAAGTATGTTGAAGATAATTAGAAATAAAATACATTTCACTGAAATACATTCCATGAATAACAAATTAGAACTTAAGGAAAACAAATTTTATCTACTCACAATGCTTAGTGAGTGGTGATGAAAATTCACGTTCAACACAGAATAAAACAATAAAAAATAAGAGAAAAAAAATAATGTCTAAAGAAAATTAAATCCTTATAACATAGTATGTATTTAACCAGCGTCTGATTGGATTGTGAAGAGGAATAATACGAGTTTTAAGGTCCACAGAGTCCATAAAGTGAGCGTGTATGTAAACAGTATAGACCATATAGAAAAACCTTTCGAAAATGAAAGTAAGTATCCAAGTTATATAGTTGTATGCTTAAGATGTTCCAGCAACTTTTGGCTTGAAATGACTTACAAAAATTGGCATTTTGTATTTTAGATTTTTTTGCGACTTTTTCAAAAACGGCTCTTACGATTTTGATATAGACGCATAATAACAATCTTGTGTGATGTTGAATATCCTACAGGCATTTCATATTGAAATAGTTTGATAGATTTTAAATTAAAATTAATGTTTATTTTCATATTTGTTTCTCTAATGTATCTTTGATTTTGTTTCTTTGCGGCAATCAACCATTTCCCATTGTAATCAACTATTAAAAATTGTTAAATATAATATGTAAACGAATTTTATAATATACTCAGGGAAAAATAAGGGCTTGTAAGGTGGGACATATACCCGAAGACAGACGAGTAACGATTTTATATTTGTTTACGATTTTCTTTACTACGGTTATAAAAATTTTGAGTATTTCAATGTACATTGAAATCGTGTTTGTCCCTTTGATTGCTGACGGGATACATGCATTGTGTCATATACACGATCTTATTTATATTCTATTGAAATGCTTATACATGTATAACTTATACAATAAATGTTAATAAGTTAATTTTATAATTATATTTTTTTTTTAATTTAGGTTTTGACTGAATGCTGATTTTGATATACCCAAATCTCTGTCTATGTATAATAATTAATAAATGTAAGTTTCCTACATTTATACATATAATGTAATAAATAAATGTAAAAATGTACAAAAATTAATATGTAATAGTAAAAACTAATAAATCTAAAAATATACAGAATTTAATGATTCTTTAGTTGTTTTATCATGTTTCCATTCACCTAAAAACAATGTATGTATTTCATATAATATTAAAGTATTTGAAACCCAAAATACATGTTAGTGTAATAATAAATTTTATAACTGCGCTATGTTTCAATATGGGATTCTTTTAGGTAAGAAAAAAAAATTGTATATACAAATTAATATAAAATTCGAATCCTGCCGTCTGTGTCCTTTTTTTAGGAATACTATTATTTAATTTTTATGATCACTTAAGGTCATTTTTATGATAATTTTCAGTTTTTTTGCTTTTCAGAAATGAGCCAATACGCAAGATAGTATTATGTTACGGGATTGCCGCTCTAATTTTTGGTTGCCATATGCGACCGGGAAGCCATTATGTCAGTTTATTAAAAGTTAAAATATATTTTTAAAATCTAAGATTGTGCAGGATGACTAAAATAGTATTGTAAACAAATTTATGCAAAAAAAAAAGTCCCTTTTTCTGAACGTCTTTTTGGATTTTCGGAACCGCTATCTGCTAGAAACACTCGAATGAGCTCGGGCAGTCAAATGGTTAAAATTAGCCTCATTGAAAAGTCTGACAATACTTTAATTTTATTTTATTTTTCCTTTATTTTATTTATATTTATATTTTATGCAATTTGCACCTGCGCGGCTGCGCACTTAGCAAATTTATTGTGTTTGTATTGTCTTAGTGTATTTGCTTGATATGGTTTTTATTGGTATAGCAGGTCTCTTGGCCATTTTCTTTTTAATCTGCGTTGTTCAGGTAACAGGGAGCAGGAGATAGAAAGAACCAGAGGATTGGAGTGATTTTGGGTTGAAGAATGAAATGTACTGTATTTGTCGTGGATGTAGGATTTTACTGTTGGGGTGTTTAAGTCGTTACGTATAGTAATATTTGAAATGTACCAAGGCGCGTTAACAATTTTTCGTAAAATTTTTTATTGTGCTGTTTGTATTTTGATTATGTGTGTTTGTTTTGCAGAGCCCCAAAGTTCTGCTCCATATGTCCATATTGGTCTCAGTAAGGTGATTTAGATCAATCGCTTGTTTCGTAAGTTAAGTAAAGATCTGTAATCCAGAAGATGTGAAAGTTTGCTATATCTTCTAGTAAGTTCTTGTCTTTTTAATTTCGTATGTATGTTCCAAGTAAGTCTTTTGTCTAAGTAGAGTCCAAGGTACCGTACGTAGTTCTTTGAAGGCACTGGATTATTGGCGATCGTTATGGGTGGACATGAGGCTTTCCTAAGAGAGAAACTAATGTGGGTGGATTTTGTACTATTAATTTTGATTCTCCAGTTTTCAAACCACTTTTCGAGATCATGAAGACGATTTTGTATGGCAATTGATGCGATAGTAGGATTATTGTGTGAAGTTAGAATAGCAGTGTCGTCAGCGAAGCAATAAATGGTGGTATTAGGGTGCTCAGGGATATCAGAAGTGTATATAGAATAGAGGATTGGCTTACAATACTTATTTCGAATTTTAAAAATTTCAAGTCTCACTGTAAAGTGCTTTTTTTATCATTATTTATAAAAACAAATTAATTTTAAGTAGTTTTCATTATCAGTCTGGCGGCTATGCTATCAAGTTGGCTTAGTATAGCTTTCTAACCATTTCTATTAGGTAAATAATTATATATATTGAATAATAATTAACTATAATCATGATCAATAATCTGTTATTAATTAATAAAATTGTTTGAGAATAAAATCTACTTGAGGAGCTATCTATTTTTGAAACATACGCTTGTCATGGGAAATGCTATTTTTGTACCATTCTCCAACTTTCATCTATAGTCTGTGGTATAGTCCTCTTTTTATCAAATCATTAACATCCTAAAACTCTTATCGTAACCTACAACGTTTTAATTTACGGAAATTCGAGCAATTGGGACGTTTTCAATCAGGCGATCGGCAAACTATGTCTATTTAATTTGTTACTAAAAACTGATGAACACTCATTTGCTTTCCACTTTAATCGTAAGATAATATGAATACACGATCGAGAAAAAAAGCGAGCGGACAAAAATATGGGACCGTTTAGCGTGACCTCCACCCCCAACATGCCAAAATAAAGTAGGATAGAATTTATTTATTGTATAAAGCAATACATTATATTGGCATTGGACTGTGAAGTACAAAATTAATAATATTTATGAAAACTAAATTGTATAGCAGTTAGTTTCTTTTTAAAATAATTTTGAAGCAAATATAAATAATTGTTCATAACTTTATAACAATAAATATATATGTACAATTTCGTTTTAAAACAATATTTGTGAAAAAAATATATATACAGCGACCCTACATCAAAAATACAATCAAATATTATACAAGATATATAAAAACAATATTTTTTTTAAATATTTAAACTGTGCAAAAGATATTCTTCCGGTTCGCACCGCATAGATATTCAAAAACACAGATAATTAAGAAAGAAATCGTATGGTTTAAGGACATATTTAATCCGATAGAATTGCATGAATTAAATTTAAATTTAAATTGCTGTAACTGTGATGATGTTAACACATGGAGAACTAATTTATCTTTGCTAAGAATCCAAATACGGAAAGATATATATCCCCACATATATTATTACAGTAAGGCTCGGTTTTGTACCAAATATAAGTTCCTGTCATGCTCAAATACCATGAATGGGGTACCGTTGGATTCAGAATTTCACTGGGGGTTAGCGAATCATATTCACCACTTTTGTTTTTCTTTCTAAAATAAATAAAGTCGATACAAACATTTTGCTAGGCTTCAATACTGGAACGGTGGTAGGTCTGTAGATCGATACGGGACAGATTGGATCTTGAAGATTTTGATGCGTACAGCAAGACCCGGATAGTTCCTCCGGAACTATCGGATCCTGCGTTTTTAAGCCCAAAAACGTACTATTTTCGAGATAACGCAAGGCATAGGGTTCGCATCCACATGAGGTTACATTAATTGTAGTACTTTCATTGAATACATGTCTCATTTCGTCGACTTGAGGTCTCTGTGATCGAGAGAGGAGGAGTTTATATTATTTATCGATGGCGTTTTTGATTGGCAAGCCATATCATCGTTATTTTTTCACCAAATCTCAAGATTGAGTCACCAATTTCGAAGGCTTCCCTTCTCCTTCAGGCAGGCAAAATAGTCCAATCACTCCGAAAATTCAGGCAAACAAGTTATGAAAGAAAATAAACTTTATTTGCGAATAACTGAAAAATTACACACTTTTCCCTGGGTTATGCCCATACGTATATAAAAGATTACTAAATTTCCTACAAAAGGAAAAAAAATCATCGGAATCGGACAATTTTTAACAAAGATACAGCTTACTGAAATTCGTAAACATGTTGGTTCCAAACAAAAATAAAGATTTAAATTAATTTTTTTTCTTTGTGGATTATATTTATCGATTAAGTAACATTTGATATCTTAATCATTTGATACGTTGGATTATTCTATTTTCTTATTAATTTGGCATTGGATAACTATATGCTGTGCGAATATATATACTCAATATACAATGGAAGTTCAGAATTCTAAAAGATTATCGATGTATCCTAATTTAATTTCAGTAAATTATATTATCGACAAAAGCTCATTGGAAGTGATCAGATTCAAGTTTGAGTAAAACTTTTCATCTTACCTTCGCTAGTGAGGATGCAGCAATAAAAGTTCAGTTTCAAAACTTTGCCTCATTCTTCGAATTAATATGACTTTGTTACACACAATATATTGAAGTATTAATATTTTATAGTTTATTTTGTTTTATCTCATAATCTTTATTGATACTTTTATGTTTCTGATAAAATAAAATAGCATAAGAGGAGGAGGATAAGGAGGAGGAGCCATAGGTGAATACTTCGGGGAAGTGGGAGGAAAGGAGAGGTGACAGAGGGGAGAGATAGGGGGGCGGATCTTCCCCCCAATGAAAATGTTGAAGAGGCGAGAATATTGTTTCTCCCTTCTCTCCCTTCCTCCCATTCTCCTTCCATAATTTGAAATAAAAAATAATTAAGATTGATAACAAATAATCTACATAAAAGAATGGAATATCTAAACTAAAATCGACTAAGAAAAGTCGACTGGCTGGCTAGAATAATGTCTAAATCTAAGTACGTAACTATTTTATCACGAACTAAATATTTCTTTTATTTAAATTTTAGTTTATTCAGGAATAATAATATAGAAAGATATCTTAATATTTCAGGATTCATACACATCGATTCATCATTTTCAAGTGATTTTCTACGATAAAGTAAGAAAAAATAAATTTGATAAGTACAACTAAAAATATATTTTATAGATAATGTTTTTATAGACATTTTTACATAACTAGTCTGAAACTGTGAAATTATTATATTTTTATTTTAACGTAGTGCAAACTAAGAAATATAAAATATTTTTCAGTTTTATAACATTATAAATTTTTAGCTGGAATAGAGATACCTATGTTATGAAAGATGTCACCCATTCGTTTCACAATGATCATGTTGAGTTTTAGAACATAATATAAACAACCGCCTTTTCTTTTATTTCATTTCTACTTTCACTTACTTATATATGTAATATATACTATATATTACATATATAAGTAAGGGTAAGTATTGCGATCGAGAAAATTTTTGAATCTCAGTTTTCAACGGAAATACGCATTTTGAGGTACCCTGAGTCGAAATGACCAAGTCCCGAAAAATGATCTGCGTATCTGTGTGTTTGTATGTTAGCAGTCTAGCTCGAAAACGAAAAGTCCTACGAAACTGATATTATGTATTTAAGATAGATATATGCCTTAGATGTGACGGCAACTTTTTCCTTAAAATCGGCTAACCGGAAGTGCCACTTTATATCAACGCTGAAACACATTTTCACAATTTTCTCAAAAACGGCTCTAACGATTTTGATTAAACTCGGTGTACCATTGTATAATTAAGTGGTCTTTAATATCAATTAGGTCTTATCCCCAATGATGTCACTTTACAGGGCTTAAATGCCCAATGTTTATATACGTCTTCCTCTAAAGCACTTTTTTGGGGATATTGTATATGGTTTTTTAAAAGTTTATGGAATTTCTTAAAAAAAAAAAAAAAAATCGTTAAGATCGGACAATTAGGAGGAAAGATATGGTCTCTAGTTTTTTCCCTGAAGAGGCGAAAATTTGGATAAATTTAAAATATACTTTTTTAATTGTTGAGACTAAAAAAACCTTTTTTCTACAGATAATAATAAAGTATCTTTCCTAAGAACATTTTTCATAAGAGATAAGTACCTAAATTTATACCTTTATTCTCATTCTATATTTCAACACTGCAATCACCACCGTCGGAATCAACTTACTCATATTCTCTATAGATAATTTTTACAACTAAAAATATTACTAAAATTACATCACTCAAAAATGTTAAAATTGGAGTTAGTCCTTCTGAGGTTTATTAAAGCAAAGAAAGTTGTGTGGTTTATAAAAGCAGATGGAGTGACTAAATTTTTATTGCCTGTTGTCGATATATTAATTAGGCATTTTGTAATTGTAATGGTCATAATGACTTGTTATCTGTAAGCTTTAAGCTTTACTTCCGTTTAAAATGCACTTCTAAAAAATTTATAATAGCCCAGCATTGCCAGAAAATAATTTCTATTTCTAGTAGATCGGTAAGTGAAAGTTGTGTGTTGCGCGCACCAGATTTTTTTTTTGTTCTTCGCCCCTCCCCCTAATTAATATGGGAAGTCTGCGAGTATTGGAGGAGCAGTGCCCAGTGGCACGTCCTCCTGACGTGAAATCTACATCAATTGTAAGCCGAGAAGGTCCTTCATCCAGGTTTCTCTTCTTCTTCGTTAACCGTCGGCATATGATTTTCAGAGTGTGTAAAGTTATGTATGTTCTCAACTTACCAAGCTGCTTTTGTAAGTTTGATTGATGCTTTTGCTTGAAAAAATTGAAGTTTATTAATAATTATATTTTCTGTTATACTTTTCCAGTCATGAAATAAAAATCAGCTGCTCTATTCCATCCAAATCATATTATGTAAACAAAACATTGTAGACAAATAAACATAGATTTTTAATAACAAGGTTCTGATGCGAGGTTGAGCATATTTAGCGAGGACTGACGCAGGAACTGGATTTACATGCGGGCTGTGGCAGGAGGCGACGCTAAATATAATCAGAAATAAATTGTTGTACGATAGATGGCGCGAAATAGCCCAGCATCACACAGGCAAACCTCTACCGGGCTTAGCAAAGTAAATATATAAACAAAAGAACTAAACTAATCAAAATAACAAATAAAACACCAGCATACTGCCTTTGAATGACGATACATATTCGGATAAAAATGAAAATAATTGAATTTAAAGTAAAGATTTAAAAGAAATCTTAAATTACCGAGACAAACTTAACAGTTCTACATTAGATCTTCAATGTTCAACACAAACTAAAAATTTGTGTTATAGATAGAATAGATAGATAGAAAGTAAACTTTATTCTGGGACAAGGTCCCTTATGAATAACAGATATGAACAAAAAAATAAAAACTACATCTGGCCAAAAATTACATTAATCAATATTAAAGAATATATACAGTATCTTCAGTGAAATTAAATTAAAACAAGTAAAAATAAAATAAAATTTTGAGAGAAAACGAAATAAAAAAAAATTATTTAAATGAAAATAAAAATAAAATAAAATAAGCATGGGTTGATTTTTAAAATTAAGACTCAATAAATTTTATCAACCATTCACCTCAGTCAAAATCTGTTTCACAATATTTATTTTATTGTACAACGTCATTTTGGGATGTGAGAAGGAATTGGTAGAGATGATATTTAAATGAGGACAAGGAAGAGGCATGGCGGATTTCAGATGGCAAGGAATTCCAGAAGGCTGTGGATCGAGAAATATAAATAAAGAGTCATAAATTATACATAAAGAGTCACAATTATTGGAAATATTGTCGACATTAAAAATAATGTACCATTAAACGACAGTGGGATAAATTATTCTTTGGTTACTAAATCAATAAGAAATAAAAAATATATTAAAATTCGACAGAAACCATTTCTAAAATATAAGCAGTTTAGAAAAAATAATAACCAAACTGGAAAGAATGTCGGCTCAGGAGACATTTCAGAAAGGTTAAAATCCAATATTAAAGTCAAAATAAAATATATTAGTAGATTGCCTATCAAAAAATGACAAAATTTACTTATGGATATTGCAGCCAGATAAGAGAGAATCAATTTATTATCATAAAATGGTGCTGCCCAATTAAATTGGGTTGATAAAAACACAACATACTTATTAATCATTGCAGACAATTTTTAAAATAATATATAATTATATAGGATTAACAATATTTATGAGCATAGTATACAATATTATGTATATATAATATATATATATATATATATATATATATATATATATATATATATATATATATATATATATATATATATATATATATATATATATATGTATTATTATTATATATATAATTCAATTATCATTGGTCAAAGATACGGTTTATGACAATTTGAAAAATCTCTTGTAAGGCTTATAAATTATTTAAATTAAACGTTGGTAAATGTTAAAATAAATATTATTATTTATTTTACTGATCATCTCAACTATCCTTCTCTTCATCTTAATTTATATTTTTTCTATTTTATAATGAGATACTGGTCACAGTATGTTTACACCTCAATAAACCTTACTATCAGTGCCTAACTTCTGGTAGCCAGAGGTACATTGTTAGAATTAATTAGTTCTGTTTGTTTGCCGTTAGGTAGCATGTTGTGGAGAAGCTTGGGCAATACTCTATTAACAGTTGCATAATGTTATCTTCCCTTCACATGAAGCTTCACCTTGATTATTATTATTATTATTACTCTCCGAAAAAGGAAACATGAGCATGAATTTCTCGAGAATCTCGAAACAAAAGATATTTCGTTAAATTTTGAATATATCTAAAAAAAAGTATGTAAAACATTTTTCAATAATACTATTGTAAGAAGTGGAAAAAAACATTTTATTATAAAAAATAGTCGTATATTTTCATTTAATTTGGGTTTAATACAATTAAAATTGAAAGTGTCATATATGTGATATAGTTAAAAGAGGTATCACTTAAGATAGAATTTTCTGTCAGGTAATTATTGTAAGGTTTAAAAAAACAAAACTTTAAGTCTCTCAAACAGTTAAATAACTAACTAGTCAAAATTCCATTCTAAACAAATTACTATGTAAATTGTTCATCTGTACTAACAAATAAAATTGTACTATGAAACTGAATTTTTATTTTATTTTACATTAAATTTGCCATTGCGTTGTAACTCATCAAGCAAATGTGTTGCCGTTTATTCTGTCTTCTTTTATTTTTGATCCTTGTTTAACTTGTCAGAGGAAGTCTCAGTCTACTACATTTTAGGTCGTGTTGATTCTCACACGGTAACAGGGAGGAAGAAAGAGATAGAACGAATGGATTTGGATGATTGGGAGTAGAAGAATGAAATGTTGTTTTTGTAGTATTTTACTTTTGGTATATTCATGTCTGTGTGTAGGGGGTCATTTGAAATAAGCCAAGGAGTATTGACGATTTTACGAAATATTTTGGAATTTGTGGTTTGAATTTTATTTATGTGCGTGTTTTGCGGAACCCCAAAGTTCTGCTAAGTATGTCCATATAGGTCTTAGTATGATGGTGTAGATTAGTCACTTGCTTTGCTAAGTTGAGTGGAGATCTATAGTCCAAAAGATGTGACAGTTGTTTTTATCGTCTGGACAGATCTTGTTTTTTTAAATTTTGTGTGCATGTTCCAGGTGAGTTTTACGGGTCAACCGTAGTCCAAGATACCGTATATGAGTTTTTGAGAGAACTGGCGTATTGTCTATTGTCACAGCAGGACACGAAATCTACCTCAGGAAGAAGGTAACATGAATTGACTTGCTGGTATTTATTTTGATTTTTCATTCCTAGAACCATTTTTCAATATCGTGGAGGCAATTTTGAAGGGCTATTGAAGCGATAGTAGGATTTTTGTGAGAAGAAAGAATAGAAAAGAGAAGAGGGCTTAAAATACTACCTTGTGGTACACCCGCCAGTTGAGGAAAGAAGGGAGAAGTAGAGGAATCAATAGAAATACAGAAGAACATGTCAAGAAAGAAAGATTGAAGTTTTTTAAAGTATGTCGAAGGTATGTGCGGTTTTATTTTCCACAATAAACTTTTGTGTCAGACGCTATCAAACGCTTTCTAAATAACCAGGAATATCGCTGAGCAGAATTCTTTCTTGACGTGGACTGTCCTTGGCCTCATTATATTTTTAGTTCAATTATATAAGATATAGATATTCTAAATAGTCTTTTGGCCTCGTTTTTGATATGTTTCTATCTCTTACGAACAGAGTTGGGCGTTAATCATTTAAAAATCTACTCGAATAAAAAAATGACTAAATTTTAGAAGGAATTATTATCCACGTTTAAACATTTGTTAGAAACGATGGGAATTATATCAGAATTAAAATTATATCGAATCATCGAGTGAAAAATTTAGTCGAATAAATAATTATTAGAATAATAAGGCCTGCTTTCACATAATATTAGTTATATGGAATCAAAGTCGATTTAAACTTCACATCTATATTACGAAATTCCATATTGATTGGCATAGAATACAATCCGGTTGTTATTGGCTTTTAGAATCATCAAAGCAAAGAAACTTCAAAATGGTATCTACTATGAATAACATCAATTCTATGGTTTGGAGACATTTTTGTTTAAAGTGGAAATACAAGAAATATTATCTTATAAATACCTCCGTAACCATTGATATTATCAAAAAATGTATATGATCATTTTCATACAGATTTTAAAATTCTTTAATATTTTACTACACAATATTTGCGAAAAA
This sequence comes from Nezara viridula, assembly GCA_928085145.1. NCBI lineage: Eukaryota > Metazoa > Arthropoda > Insecta > Hemiptera > Pentatomidae > Nezara > Nezara viridula. The sequence continues at coordinate 155,706,097 of OV725079.1, read as the reverse complement.
TCTCTTAGTTTTTGAGATATTCTTAAAAAAAATATCAGTTTTCTGTTTTTCAACCCCTCCCTCTATCTAAACCCGACGCCGGATTCTTTGGGACTTTTTACTCGTCATTAAGGGGGGAGTAATGAAAAATTTCTGATAGTTTCATTTTTATTTTTTGGATGTTGGGGTCAGTCCCTAGTTTAACAGGACTTTAACGGTAAAATCAATAAAACTGGCCGCGATGATATTTTATTTTTAAATCATATTAGAAAACATGTCTTTAAGGATGAATTCTTCGTTTTTTTGTTCTTCCCTACCTCGCCATTTAAGATACATGGGATTTCCCCGGGCCGGAAGGTAAAGGCGAGGAATTTAAAATCTCCGGCACCGGGACGCGAACTCGTACTTATTTTTGTCTCTCAAAACTTCATATATCTGGTTGCCGAGCAACTCACGGTGCTGTGCACACGCTTTAGCCCATTCGGCCACCCCACCCCCGGATGAATTCTTCCTATATTTCTCTTCTTTTTTTTTACAGCTGCTTTTCGGAACTATTTTTTCGGATTTTTTTTCCACCACCTCGGAAGGAATGCGCGCCCCCCGCACCTCTCGGCAGAATCTGCTAGAATATCGGAGTTCTGGCTATGGCCACGTTCAGCTTCTACTGGGCCTTCTTATAATGACATTAATAAAATGGATGAGGCTGAGCGAGATGTGCTGGGATCTCATATACTCCTATTTTTCTTTCCATGAGTGGGAGGAAAGGCTTAGCTTAGAGTTTTCCTGAGAGAATGAATTCTGTAAATATTGTTTAAAAATACACCTGTATTCAAGTTGTTGTTTGAACTATTTTAGTTTCTGTTTACATACATTTACTTTTAGTGCCATTATTTTGCTATTTAATTTAATTTTATTTATTGTATATAGAGTGCGAATGAGCGACTCTATCACAAATACCTATGTCCTTTATTTTGACAAATGTAATATAGCTTAATAGAGAAATTTGAATAAAATATTCATTTATTTTGAAATAAAAATAGTCCAGTCAATGAGTGCTCAAGAGGGGGGTATAGGGGAAATAGAACTAACATAATTTTTGATTTTGGGAATTTGTTTGGACTAGAAAACAGATAATCATACTTAAAGCCCCCACTCTTAGACGGTGTACAAAAGGTAGAGGATCACCTTTTTCGAATCGTCGCTTATACATATTGGACAAACCATCCGTCTTATTGGTTCTATACAAAATGAAAGATAATAAAATTTTAATCTTAAAGCTTTTAATCTATCACCATTATAAAGTATTGATAGATGTAAACGTTATTAAATATTATAACATAAAAATTACAATGCGTTTATTAAAAAAGTATAAATATCCTTGTTCACTTGGGTATTACGATTCATCTAGAGCTATGCAGACTGTATTAGAGTTTGATTTAACGATACATATCTGTGTATTTTAAACATTTTCTTGTGGATACATATCTATCCCCAAGAAAATGTTTAAAAGTCAGTGACCAGAAATACGTTTTTTGCATCATTTGAAGTAGAGAACAGATTATAATTCAGTTATTGGTTCTAACCTTTCTGTCAGGTTTTGTTCCATGATCAGCTGCAAGAATCAACTCTACTTCTTAATTGTCTCTCCCACCAACTCTATCGCTCCATGTTATATTCTATTTTTCTAATATGTCCAGGCATTCATCATTTGGTCTAGGGACATCACTGTAAATTTTTATGTTTTCCAACATCGCTTCACCATAAAATTTACCTGTTAAACTTTCAAGTTTGGCATCGTGCTCAACTTTTGTTTCAACATCCCCAAAATGATTTTATAAAAAACTTGAAAGGTATTTCATTGCTGGTGGCGACTATAATGCCAACCACCAGCTATGGGGGTCGCGATTGTGCTCTCCAAGAGGTAGGAAATCTTCGGTCTGCACTCCATAAGCTTTCGTTAAACACCGTTTTGATGTCAGGAAATCACTCCAGGAAACAAATGAGGCTATATTGAAAACTTTATATCACAATACACACAAAATACTATTATATTCTTCTACAGAAACACCACACCATCAGGAACAAAGAACTACTACTCTCTGGGTAATTTCTCTCTTGAAGGACTGATAGTTGCGGAAGGATCATCATCATGCCAAGTTTTATTTGAATTCTCAACCAAGGCATCAAATTTACTTTTTATTTCTATCCATTTTTCCTGATAACTTAACTGGTAACATCAAATTCATCCTCCAGTTCTTTTTCATCAATATTTTCATCAACTAGTATCAAAGCTTTCACCTTTTTCTCAAACTCTAATAGATGTTTTGCTCTTGCTTCTAGTTTTCTAAATTCCTTTTTTAATTCGGTGTCATTTTCAGCTATTTTCTTTTCTACTGAAGTAGCTAAAGTTGTAAATAAATTTATCCACTGAGCTCTTTGTAATTTGGTAGATTTCAACTTTTCAGTACTCATTATCCTTAATTTCCCACAAACAAGAGATTACACTATTTAATATCAGGAAATTAATTCAGGAAACAAATGAGGCTTTGTTAACTATTTGGCAGTTTTTAACTCTTAAGCACTCATTATCCTTAATTTCACACACAATGCCACTATGTGATTTCAGGAAATCACTTCAGGAAACGAATGAAACAAATGTTGAAAACTTGTTCACCACAAATACACAAAACACCTTTATTCCTCTACGTAAACATCACACTATCAGGACTAGCCGATCCAGGATTTAATTTGGGGGGGGGGCTGCAGCCCGAAAGCTTATTTTTTTCATAAAAATAACGATCATTACTTTGGAAAAACAGAAAGAAACTAACGACCTATAGGAAATGGTGTTTAAGTTATTCCTTATTTGAGTTCTACCAATGGGTAGTTTCTCTTCATGTTGTACATGTCATGTTACCAATTTCACATTTACTTATTATATTTTCTATGTAATAAAGGTGTAAATTCCATTAAAATAATAAAAAAAAAAAAGTTATTCCTTAAGTACATTTAAATGTAATTACACGAGCAATAATACTTTAAGAGGTATTTTTAAAAAAAATTCCCATAAAACATGGTTATATTTTTCCATATTAGGTGGGGCTTCAGCCCGAAAGCCCCCCCCCCACGTAGATCCGCCCGTGCTATCAGGAACCAAGGACTACTACTGTCTGGATAACCTCACCCCAGCCAACCTGCCTTTGTTTACAACAGCTTAGCAGTATTGCCTGATAACATGCATTAACCCTACATCTATTAAATGTAACTACACGAACAATAATACTTTAAGAGATATTTCTTTAATATTTTTAATTATAAAACGTGGTTAAATTTTACCATTGAGGGGGGAGGCTAAATAGTAACAGAGTGGGGGATTGGGGAGGAATCCTGAGGGACATCACAGGAGAGGGAAAGTGTCTTGGAAGAAGGTTACCAGTGTATGGTTAAAATTGAAGGCTATATAGTGCAAATTTGAGAATCTTTTTTGAGATGGATTTTGTATTAAGGGAATTCAATTTCATAAAATTGGGGTGGGAGGGAAGAGGGGGGTTGTTTTGAAATTGTTTATGGTGGGGCTTAGGGAAGTCAAGGTTTCGTAATAGTCATAACAAAACACTTTGTTATCCGGCTATTTGTTTAGGTACCACACAACTAAACCGACCACCACCGATTCACTAAAATTTGTTGTGTTTAATTTTCATTTATGATGAATGGAGGAGATTGTGGAGTCGATTAATTAATCAAAAAGAGTTGTAGTCTTTCGACTTCTTTAAACTCTACTGGTAAAATAACCAAAATAACAGTGGACATTGAGTCACCTGCATCCGTTAACCCGTTAAAAATTAGAATTGATCTGAATATTGCGGCGGGCGGGGTGAAATTTTTGGAGTTTTTCCCCTGATTTCCGGCTAATCCGTTTATTTAATCCTAAAAATGTATACGAAAATATTTGTTAGGCTCGGGGAAAGTTGAATTGAATGACTCCTTGAACGGGAAGATTAAACAAAGTTGAAAAATGAGTGTTTTACCCGTTTTATGCGACAACGCGTTACAGATGTTCGGTATTCCGGATTTTTTTCCGTTGAGTTGTGATAATTTTTTCCATCAGTTGAGTAATACAACTTTTAAATGTGGCTCGCGGTAGAGTAAATTGGGAATAGAATCGAAGTAACTGCCTAACCTGAACAAATTACTCAAGAATTCATAACTTTATTTCTAATCAATATTATGTTTTCATTTAAAGCCTATATTTTAAGTCAAGCAAACTTAAATGTATTGTCAAAATATCAAAAGTATATCATTAACCCATTGCCGAGCTTACCCCTGACAAAATTTCGCTGGACAACCCAGACAGACATTTTTTTTTTTTACGTGTATTTGGTGTCTGTATGTATAAAACGGAAATATATCATGAAACGGGTTGATTCTATTCAATATACAGACGAAAACTATATTTTATTTATATAGAAGTTTTAACATATGTTCATTATTAACATTATCAACATTAACCGAGATCTTTAGTCAAATTACTCAAGAATTCATAACTTTATTTCTAATCAATATTATGTTTTCATTTAAAGCCTATATTTTAAGTCAAGCAAACTTAAATGTATTGTCAAAATATCAAAAGTATATCATTAACCCATTGCCGAGCTTACCCCTGACAAACTTTCGTTGTAATATGGGCATACAGACAGACAACAATTTTTTAAAAAGTGGATTTGGTGTCTGCCGTGTATGAAACGGAAAGATATCATAAAACGGGTTGATTCTATTCAATGTACAGACAAAATCTTTATTTTATTTATTTAGATAATCATTTCTCATATTGTTGTCTACATTCGAAAATTAACAATTCTGATGTGTAACTAAAGAATAATCACAACACACCTGTTTTGTAATTTTACTATGTATTGTATATAAATCATTCATTCGATTCATTCACTTATCAGTAGCTATATAGATCAGAAAGAAATCAACTCTGGTTCATCAAGTTCATGTTATCTTATCCCATTCATTGCCTGTAGCCATCTGACCAGTATGTTTTGAAGATAGCATACTACTAACTTTCTTCTTTTCACCATTTTAGTGGGCGGTGAAGGGTCATTGATTTTACATCATGCAACTTTACTTGATCAAATTTAAGTTGTCATTGATTATAAACCATTCGATGGACTCAAATCTTCTTTATTAAATGTTTGAACGACATTTCAACTCTCTACATAATTCATCATCAAGTTGAATCTTTAATAAGTTTTTTTTTTTTAATGAAATTTACAACTGTATTACATAGAAAATACAATAAGTAAACGTGACGTTGGTAACATGACATGTACAGAATGAAGAGAAACTACCCATTGGTATAACTCAAATTAAAGTTCTATATTAGAAGGTCCCGAGGCCATCTTCTTTTCAGACGCCTCGGAGGGTTATCAGGGATCGAGGAGGAAGCAAGGTTTGAAACGAGAGGATTCGGATTGTTCTGCAGTTTGTTATGGAAGGATAGGTATCTGGATTGGGCCAAATCGGAAACATATGGAACATTAAGGTCTTTATGGATGATTTTATTTGTGACAAAGTAAGGAGCGTTGAGGATTTGATGAAGGATTTTGGATTGTAAGGATTGGATACAAGAGGAATTCGATAGTTTAGTGGAGCTCCAAAGCTCAATTCCGTAAGTCCAAATAGGTCTTATTATTGTCATATATATGAGTCGTTTGTAATTGATTGAAAGCTTAGAGCGTTTGTCTAGTAAGTGCTGCAGTAGTCGAAAACGTCGGGCGGTTTCTAGTCGTTTCAGTAATCTTTAATAATAAAAATGCTATCATTTGGGCCTTGTTTATCACTGGACGTTATAATTTATAATTCATAAATAACTTAATTTAAAAAAATCTTATTTGAACTAAAACTGTCTTATTTAAAATATATGTATTATACTATTTAATCCATAATTATTACAACATTATTTAAAACAGCAAAAGATTGCTAAATAGTTAACATATTAGTTCACTATTATCCAATACACCCAAAAAATATATTTTTGTCCATTCGTCAATTGCATTTTTTATAAAATAGGAATAATATTAGTATACTCCAGTGAGAACTCTTACATTAGGTAATTATACTTCTCCCTAATGAATTCGACGTATAAGCAACATTAGCGAATAATTTTTATTCCTATCATATAAAATTCATTCTACCAAGACATATGGAATGTAATTTTCTTTTTGATTTTGGACATAGCATCGTGGTACCTTCAACACTACCTTATCTGATCATTGAGTGGAGATTGTGGAAACATTAGATTTTTCATATAAACTTGATTCACATTTTGTGGGCTAATGAAATCGTTAGATGAGTCCACCATATAATTTATTCCAAAGAATACGTTTGATTTTTTTTTTTAGAATTTTTAACAATAAATTGCGCGATCGGGACATTTTTTTCCATTTTTTTCGGAATAATTGTTTTGAACGTCTGCGTGGCGAGCCGCTCTATTAAGTAGTACCTTCTCTATGAAACCACTTCAAAGACTCTCCATTATCGTAGTTTCCTCTATTACATTCCATAATTTACGTTAACTTACTACGCCGCCAGGAAAACAGATCTTTAGGGCCATCATCTCTATGCTGAAATTCCTCACTCAATGTATTTTATTTAAGGGGGAAAAATCCACATTATATAAATAAAAATGTGTGTACAATATATTAAACTTTTGCTGAATAACAGTTTAGTGTAAAACCTCCAGATTTCACTGCCCTTAAGGAAAGTTTAAAATGTATTTGTCCCGTTTGCAATCCCTTGGATACTTGGTTCAATAATTTCGGTTCTATTAAGTCAGTAAAGATCTCTAATTTAAAAATATGTATGTGAAATAGTATCTTTAATTTATATTTTTATAGCAAAACGGAAAAATGCAAAATTTTACCAGTTTTCAGCAATACTTATCCAATTATAAAAACCTATAGAATTAAATGGAATTCTGTAGGAATATGTGATTCTTGTCAAAAATGTAAGACACGTCCGTCCTGGACGACACCACCTAGTCTTCGTGTGATGGGTTTCTAATCTTCAGCGATTTTTTCAACCAATAAAACTAAATAAATAGTGGGACATGCTGGAATATGCGGGCGCAGGAGGGATTCCCACTTTAAATGAGCGCCATTTGCCAGATCTAGACCAACTCCAACCATTAATATTTTTCAATAACTACAGTGAATGCCGATACTGGGTGGGGTGCCGTCAACTGGGGAGTTTTACCCTGGGTAAACAAAAGGCAGAAACAAGTTTCAACTCCTTGAAATTTCGTGATATCATTATATAATATCAGATTATATTAGTTGACACGATCATTACAAACAGTAAAATGAATAAACTTGCCGCATTTTTCTAGCACTCTTTCACGGGACTATCAGATTATATCGCAAACCGATTGTTGTTTCTATCTCTATCTTCTATTTACTATCCGGTTGAGGCTGGTGTTCCACAATTCAGTGTTTTGGGCCCAGTTCTGTTCACCCTCTTCACTGCCGATATCCCTTCAAATTCCCATACATTTCTAGCTACACTTGCTGATTATTCTACCATTCTAGCCTCTCACTCAGGTCCTCAAATAGCATACTTAAACCTACGATCTCACATCTCCTTGATTGAGCAGTGGTGCAACAATTGGCCCATCAAAATCAATGAATCAAAATGCAAATCACTTTAACCCTGCGACGCAGATCCTATCAGCCGGATTGGTTTTAATTCAATACCACTTCTCTACTCAGATACGGTTAGTGTTGCCCAAATGCGAGACCAAGACGAGTCTTGGTCTTGGTCTTGCGCCAGAGTCTCGCAACAGTCTTGCAATTACTTATTAGCTTATTACAATAGAGATTTCACAGTAATTTTTTAGATAGGAGAAACCTAACTAAGCCCGAATGAAAAATTAGAAGAATTAAATGCAAAAGTATATTCAAAAAATGGATTTTTTAAACCAGTATTGGTACTGGTCTTGCAACAGTTAGGCGGTCTTGGTCTTACACCACCTTGCAAGACCAAGACTGATTTTTTGCAACACTAGATACAGTACGTTACCTTGGCTTCCTACTAGACAAAAGACTAACTTGGAACTCACATACTAGACTTAAAAGACAAGAACTTTAACGACGTTTTGGCCAGCTGAATGGACTACTCAACAGAACATATCATCTTTCGATTGATAATAAACTGTTAATCTACAAGACCTATCTACAGACTTGAACTGTGGGGAACAGCTAAATATTCGAATATCAAACGTATCCAATACTTCCTGTCCAAAGTACTTTTTTTTTTATTTATTTCCACCCTCCTATGCCACAATGGCAATACGGATGTTTGCAATAGTGTGTTTTAGGCATGAATACTTAATAACACACCACTACTAGATATGCACATATATAGTTCTTCTGTTTTATCTTCTTCCTTCTTCTTTCGGCCTAGCTTTCAGAATCTGGAGGTCTTCCTGGTGCTTGTCCTCTTCTTCTGCGAGCACCAATATGGAAGTGAGCGGGCCTCACTGCAGTCTTCCATCCATTTATGAAATCCTTAAACCGCGGGAAATTTTCCTCACTGACTAACTGAGGAAACTCATTTTCAGTGAGGACATATATTCCCACGGCTCTTGTCATTATCGCTCTTAACGTTTCAAACCCGGTGCAGGTCGTGACCACGTGCTCTACAGTTTCCGGAACACTACAGATTGGGCATAGAGGATCTACATCAATGCCCAGACCGTGAAGTTTAGCTCGAAATCCTCCATGCCCCGTGAGGAACTGGGAAATCCAGTAGTCCGGGAGGATCCACTTTGCCTGAAGCCTCGACTGTACTGTGGGAAAGTACTTCCTCAATGTACTTCCTTTAGGGGTTGTTACCCACCACCCGTTCCATGCTTCAATAGTATCCTCCCGGAGTATCTTCTTCCACCTATTAGGCGCTTCGATAATCCTCACCTGTAGATTGTCCGAAAGTACTGTAGAGCCTTCTATCTTGTATGAATATTTCGTCACTTCTTCTAGTTGTAGGAGGTCGAGAGGCACCACCCCCGCTAGAACCTGCACCGCTTCATGCGAAGTTGTCCTATATGCTCTGGTGACCCGAAGCAGAGCTGTCCTCTGAGTCGAGGCTAGACTTTTTTTTTGTCGTAGTGTGAGGTTACGGAATCAGAAGGGAGACGCATACCTCAGGATTCCCTCCACAACTCCTATATATATCGTGATTTTGGCTGGATACCTAAGGCCCCAGAATGCGCTTGAGTCTTGGCAGGAGCCATCCTCATCTTCTTCCCCTCACACCACCTCGCGACTAGGCCAGCGCATCGCTCTGCTTCTGTCTTGACTCCAGCTCTGCTGTTTGAGGCCACCACAGCAGCTAGGTCATCAACATAGGCAGTAACAGGGAACCGCTCTTCCTCTAACACTCCCAGCAATTCATCGAAGACAAGCTTCCACAGAGCAGGGCCAAGGACTGATCCCTGAGGGCATCCCCTCTCTATGGAAGCTTCTACCTCATAGTGATTTCTTCTGATCTTGACACGGCTGTCATGGAGGTAGCTTCTTACAAGTGAGTATAAATTGCTGGGGGCATCGTATTTCTGCAGCTGCTGTAGCACGCTAGGCCACCATACACTGTCGAAGGCGGAATATATATCAACATAACATAACGTTCCGCCCTCTCTTCAACATCTTGGCGCACTCTCAGCAGATCATCAGCGGTCCCTCTGCCTCTAGTTGAACCATATTGCCGTGGATGGCTAGCTCTATAGACATCATGAGGTTCTCCAGAACCTTGCTCATCACAGGGAGGAGACATATAGGTCTATATGAGTTAGGGAGTTCCTTATCTCTATCTCCTCCCTTGTAGAGGAGTCTCAAATCAGCAATCTTCCAACTTCGTGGGAAGTATCCCGTATCTAGACACTGATTGAAAAATCTTAAAATATGATCTTCAATATACGGAATACTGTTCCTTAAGATTGCCGCGTCTATTGCATCAAGACCTGGAGAACGATTCATTTTCTGCCTATCCACGGCAATACGAAGATCGTGAATGTCCCATGGTGGGCATAAATCTGACCCGGTCGGATACACCGTGGTACGCCTCACAAAAGCGTCATTTTCGCTGTCCTGGGCTGAATCATCCCTGGGGTATATTGCTTCAATGAAAATACTGGCTGTCTCTTCCAGGGTGGTTGCCTGAGTATCTTGATATTTCAAAGCTGCGATAGTCTGCAGCGGGGTCAGCTTATCCAATGCAACCCTGTACGGAATACCCCAGGGATTCTTCGAGGACTCTTGGGCGATGAAATCGTCCCAGGACTTCCGTTTTTGTGAGCGAACCTCGTTTCGGTATATCCTGGATTTAGATTTATAATCATTCCGAAGTGCAATGCGCCTCTCGTCACATCTGCACCTCTGATATGACCGCCGGGCTTTGTAGAGGTCTCTCTTTAGAACAGTTAAGCCTGGCGTCCACCATGGGACCGGTCGAGCTCTCGCTTTCCGGTGCTTCAGGGAGTTTTCGGCAGCGTCTCGAATGATATTGGTGATCCTAGATATCTTGTAATCCAGGTCATTAGCTACGTCCGTCACCATCATATCCCATTTTTCATCTACAATTAATCCTTCCTGACAGCACCTGAAGACACTCCAGTCACTTATTTTCGTAACATAACCTGTCCAAAGTACTTAGAACAATAGTCAATACTCCATATTATGTCACAAACAAGACCTTTCACAATGACCTTAACATCCCATTAGTCCTTGACCTCATCCCATCCAGATTCTCAAACTTTAGCCACAATCTTATTCATCACCCGAATCCTCTAGCTCAGTTCCTATCCAGCTCCCACCATCCCTACAATCCTCCTCGCAGGTTAAAACGGCAGTGGCTACAAGATCTCTTGTAAATATGCTTCTAGAGACCTGGCAATGACCATCTTCTGCACTCAAGTCCTGAACATCTGTGGCTCTGATGCCCTCCTCCAGTCTACACTGGCTTACTAGTGTCGCGGCTGGAAGAGAGGCACTGGGATCTCCTGAAGTCCTGCTCTACCTTTCACTTTTGGATGACAAATATTGGCTGGGAGTTCTCTGTGGAAATGTAAATATTGTAGATAGGAATGAATGTGATAAAAAAAATTACTTTATTTTTACTTATTGATTTATTTCTTATTTCACTTCTGTATTACTTATCTATGCTATTCAATTTTTGTATTTACTTTGTTTTGTTTACTAATTTATTTTTATTTTTTAAATTACTTTCCCTATTATATGTTCTTATGGTATGAATGAACACATTTAGCCTTGATACTTGCTGCTCCGCCCGTTAAACCCATGTTAAAGTCCGTTAAGTCCATGTTGGTATCGCCATTTGCAAAGGTTGAAGAATTTTTATCATTTTTAAACTAGTCATATAACATAATATGTGAATTTATAGGTATCATTATAATGTATTGTGGGGTACCTTACTCAGGAATTCAATATTGTACTATTTGTATTTAGTAAATAGAAATACTTTTTTCATAAATATTTATTTAAGGAGGGGAAACGTTCTTATGTAAAAATTATAATAAACATGTTTACACTTTTTTGTTACTTATAAAGCATAAAATTGATTAAAAAACACTTTCTTTTCGATCATACTGATTTTACTTAAGTCGATTTTAAGAATCCAGGAGTAAGATATTAAGAAAGCCAATAATAAATAGAACAACTAACCAATCACTTAAATAATAGTAGTAATACAGAGTTTTGTTAGTTTAAAGTTTTGAAAATGTAAAAGCCAGTAGCTAACAAGATCAATCATAAAAAAAATTAATAGATTCGTTTTTCCTCTTACACAAAATATTATTTATTATCTTAAATAATTATTAATATAAAAATATAATTTTAATTAAAACTGAGTTTTGTGAAATGTATTAATTAATTATATTGATATTTTATTACTTCTTACAAGTCGATTTGTGAGGCCCATGAAATAAAGATTAAACCATTTCTGAATCAGAAAAATGGTTTATGCAACTTCCAAATTTTGTGTTTTACTGATTACAATTTCTTACTTATCAATTTTCTAATTTTACTATTTAACCGTACTGAGCATCGTAAATGGGAAAAAAAAATAAATTGAATTGAATTTTAAATCATTCGAATTTTGAATTGACTCATTCAAACACCCGTTAGGGGTACAAGTCCTGATATAGACCTCCAACTTAGACCAAAACGTCGGCACATAATAAAATATATTTTGATTGGTGTTTTCTTCCTGACTGCAACCCTCAACACCGACTCTCCAACTTTAAAATTATTCGTTTGGTTTTTAAATGAAGGTCCTCCAGCAAGTTCTTGCTTACATTTTTAATTTTTTTTATTCTGTTTGTCTCTTCTATGTGTTCAACTCAGTGACGAAAGCATGACCGTATCGAGTGCAAACATGTAGCTCAACAACAATTCGGCCATTGCTCAGCTCATTGCTGAATCAAAGGGCGCATGAGGGTATGTAGAAACGTCTTGCACACTAATTGCCTTTTAGGACATAAACAGGCAGGGTCGATCAGTTCCAACGAGACAGCATAAATATTGATTCTGATCAAACACTTAGTGTTGCTCATCCAGATCCATACAGTGAGAAACCAACTCAATTCAAATTTCTGTGAAGAACTAAAATTATCTTCATTATAATCCTTATTTTAACAGTGAAAAAAAGGAGGGCATTACAGTTCCAAATGCCAAACTGTTGCTATAAATGTTACATCCCAATAGAAACGAATATACATTATCTGGGAAAAATTAAAATCTTGATTCGGAAGATTTTAAATTTTTTCCAAAAATGCAACACTATATCTTATGAAAGTAATGATTTAAGACACACCGATGTTACAGTTAAGTCAACGTAACTGTAAGAAATAGTGTTAAGCTCACCGATAAACTTTAATACATAATAATATCAAACTTTGAAATTAAGAACAATATAGCTAATTTCATTTTTTTTTAAATCGATTTAGTTAAAACATTAAAATATAAGCTCTTATTTATACATATTGTTAAAGACATTTTTAAAAAATGAAAAGAATTTTACAATAATCCATTTAAATATTTTGGTTTATTATTTACAGTAATCAACCATTGTGATCGACCAAAAACTTAACCCTCCCTCCAAAATTTGGGGTTTCACGTTTCAGGACGTAGAATTCGAAAAACGAATAAAAAAATTTTTGTCCATCCGCGCATTTTCTCCGAAACTACTGGACCGATTTTTTTTTTTCAAATTTTGATATAAAATCAGAGGTCACCCGAGGATGATCCTCCTTCATCGACATTACTCTCCGCCTTTTACTTTCGAAATGGCGGCCGAAAAACCTGCGTTGCTATAGACTGAACTCCTATACGAATGGACATATTTCAATGAAACTTCGCTAAAGTCATTTTCTCGACGCCCTTTAAATTTATCTATATAATATACTTCAACGAAAAGAAGCTGGAAAAAATGTTACGAGGGATAGTAAAATTAAATTCCGAATAACTCAAAAAGTATATACTTTGTTTTTTTTAAAGTTTACGGAATTTCCTCAAAAACAAAAAAAAATTGTTAAAATCGGACAATTAGGAGCAAAGATATGGTCTACGGTTTTTTTTATATGTTCTACTCCAAATGTTATATCCTTAGTTTGGTTTTTAAATTTTGAATGTGTTACTGAACTAATGCTATTTTTTTTTAACATATTACTAATGATTAAAGAAAAAAAGTTTAGTTCAATAATTGGAATCACCTTTTGTTTTTTTTCTTTGTAACTTGGAAGGTAATGTTACTTTAGATGTATAATTGTTTGGAAATAATAAACGATTGTGAAATAATTTGCAGCGTTTTTTTTTATTAATGATATTTACAGCGGTATTAACATAAAAAATCCTCTAGAAAATGGGTAAAAAGGAATATAAAAGCAGATATATCTACATAAGCAGATCACGAGTGCTGGAGTAGTAGGAAACGTAGAGCGGTTTCTTGTCCAAGTGAGAAGTTTGTCCAGGTGGAGTCCTAGGTATCGGATTTATTCAGCAGGGATAAGTGGAAGATGGAATTGTTGGGTCGTTATTAACTGATAGAACATTAGTGTCATCGGCATACGTGGTGATGACAGTGTTAGGATGGGTTGGGATATCAGCTGAATAAACTTTGTAAAAGATATGATCTAGGATACAATAAAGAACTTTCTAATAGAATACCAGCAGACTGGAAAAATATACGATTAGACTTTATTGTGGTTTACTTTGAAGTATCTATGAGTACGGTAGGAAGGGATGATGATGGAGTATGTATGTGGTAGGATTTTACGGAGTCTGTTCAGAAGTCAATGAGAAAGACCCCCGTACAGTACATTCCGCGCTCCAATCTATAGGATACTACGTCTACCACATGATCATGCATGATCATCACATCTCATGCTGGTTAAAAGAGAGATAGGACGGTGATAGGATGGGTATTCTGATGTCTTTTAAGTTTTAAGGTTTGTGTATCCTTTTGACAATAGATAGTTTATAAGTTCACAAAGTTAAATACAATGTGGCAATTTGATATTAATTGTTTTCAATCTTTGTTTTTTTATTGTATTCAAGTTTTAAACATTAATAATTAAGTGAAATTTCATAATTTTTCACCAAGCACCACCACCCACTTGCAGATCGTGATCTTATTCTTTCACAACTCAGTTGCAAATTGATATTTTATGACAAATACTTATGTATATATATATTATGCCAATAATTTAAATTTTTGTTGGAATGGATGTACTTTCGTTCGAATTCACTGATATTAGAATAAAACAATAAAAACAGGCAATATGAGTACTGTTGAAAAATCCACTGTTAAATAAATGTATTTTATAAATATTTGATTTGTATCTACTTCTCGTTTTTTAGTTTTGTTGAGATCATTGCAGTTTTGTTTGAATTGTCAGTCTACAAGAATTTTGTATTATTTGAATTTTTTTTTTAATAACGAAGTTATCAATGATTTGTATATTTTACAGTGAATTAAAAATAAAAATTTATAAATTTTATAAAGCCTGATAAACATACTGACATTGCATTTTTTCCAAATAATGATTGAACACCAATTGCAGCACACATCAAACACCATTGAATCGAATAAAAAACGTTTGCCAAGTAAGATCAGTATAGCTTCCTCACCGTTTCATTAGCTAAAATACATCTATATTTCAAGGTATACAATTTTTCGTATGAGAATAAAATCTATGGGAGAAGACAATTCATTAATACAGTTACCCTTTAACATTCGCGAGTTTGATATTCACGAATTTCGTTTATCACCTAATATTAAAATGCGAAAGAGTGCCAAATTTGAAGATTCCATATTGATTATTCTTAAAAAAAAAAAATACCAATGCATACTGAACATGCATTTCACTACTAATAGTGCAAAAGATCGTATGTAAAAATTATTTATTCATGCTTTATTGGTACAATTTCATATTTTATCGTCCTCCGGTATTTTCTATAGTAGTAGACTACTTATATCAGTTGCAGGCTACAAAATTTCACCATACGATCATTTGCACTAATAGTAGTGATGTATACTTGATAGGTACGTTTTCAGTTTGTAAAATGGATGGAACTAGAAAATCCATAGGAAAAATTCAATATTCTTTTTCAGTGAGAACAAAACTAATTAAGCTTGAATATAAAAATATAGCTGAAGTTCACACAACTTCGATATTTAAGGAGGAAATCGTGACCAAGACAAACTGACTGAACCTCAATGGAAATAAACACAATCACAAATAAGACATTTTTTTCTTTACAAATTCAGAGTAAAAATTACTTTAAATTAACTGAAAATTACACGAAATTTAAGTAAGGCAGTAAGTGTCATGCCAGTAATGTTTGAAATGGACCAAACAATACAGTACCAATTAATTTTTTTAATAAAACCTAAAATTTTATAACTCTATAACATTATTGTCATAACCTAACTCCCACGCCTTATGATCAGTGCCTTCAACATTTCATAGCCATTATATTGTTAACAATTATTTATATTAATTTTAATTATTAAATGGAATTCAATGAAATCGATACTAAGAAATTTCTATACTGTTCTCCAAATTTCCTCCAAGTTTGGTTAAAATCGAATGCCCCGTTTTCAAACTATAAGCATATCAAATATTACATTTCCTGATCTAAAAGCGGAAGTATTTTTTTTGGAGTAGTAGATAGAATTTGATAAAATTGGTGACTATTTCATTTTACGTTTGCCGATCCCTAAATTACCTCCAAATTTGAGCCAAATCGAACTTGCGGTTTTAGAGATATAGACGTATCAAGGAAAATACGTTTGAGCATATATAAGAGAAAGCAATGGACAGAATTCAATAAAATTAGCCCTGCATAATTTTTTCAGCAATACCTACCTTTTATCCAACTTTGAGTCAAATCGAACAAGCAGATTCGGAAATATTAGCATATCTACAAAAATGCGTAAGCGGAGGTGCTGGTTAGAATTTAATACAATTTATATGGAACCATCTAGACACCAATCCGCAAATTTCTGAAAATCTGATAAACAGTAGTAGGTGAAATGCCCATCACATCGATTTGACTACAAACAGACATACAGACACTGAACCAAATTTGGTCCTTGATGGCTGAAACGTAAAACGCGAGTGAAAATTTTCGATTCTGAGCACAAATTTTTTTTTAACCTCTCGTACAAATACAATGCTTCCCTACTTTCGGCAGTGAGGAAGCAAAAAATAAATTAGTGCTATTTATTTTTTTTTTTTTATTCGGTAGAATAAATTACTATATAAATATTAACGAAGTTAATTACTGAAGTAAGTATAAACTTAATTTATTGTAAAGTTTTTTATAATGTTTATTATTTAGTCAATATAATCGTTGAAATACTGTCTGTAAACAAGGGCGTACCCAGGTTTTGTGCTTTAGGAGACAAGTGAGGATAGATCTCAAGAAGTTGCCAACACGAGATCTATTGTATTTCGAGCAAAGTTCAAGGTTTTGGTCTTATATAATTTTTTTATTAGTTATTGCTAAAAATAATTCTAATAATTTTAGAAACATTGATTGATTCATTATCGTTAAAATTATGAGTGAATGAATAGTATTTGGTTTAATATTCAAGGTATAAACAAAAAAAAAAAAAGAATACGAACTGAACGTTCTTACATATGAACATTCAACTACCAATACTAATAACATACATTACCGATTTAAGTATGTACTGTATGTAAAGCTTCTAAATATGAGTTAATAAACAAACGAATATTACAGAGATCGTATATGGATAGTTTTAATAACGTTTAATAAAATTAATTAATAAAATTCGTAAAATAAATTTTTTTTATTGTGCATAGAGTGTGAATGTGAACTCTAAACACTATTATAAATGTCCTTTGAGACATACTGTAATATTTTTGAATAAATAAGTTTAAATAAAATAATAAAAAAATAAAATTCATGATATATTCAAACAATTTTTTTATAATTTATAACAAAGGTTTAGATAATTTACATTTTTGATAAATTGTCGATTATTTTCATCTTATGGAAAAGATAAATTCGATTTCGGAAACTTTAATATGTTTACAACACCAAGTTACTCAGAAAATGAAATCTTGTAAAATTTCCGAACTAGGGTCACGGGTTCATGACATTTCATTGAAGAGGGTTGGTATGTGTGGGTTGTGTGTAACGCGGGGGTGCGGCTTGTTACACAGAACCAAAATCCAAAGTATCTTAATTATAAATATTTCTCACGAATTCTACTTAAATAATAATCATACCTATATTTTATTAACTTTTTGACTGAATAAACTATAGATGCTAAAACAATAATAGTTATAACAATAGTTACTATAAAATAGTTTGTGATGCTAGAGGGGAATAGAGCAGATGCTATTTAAATACTATATGTAGACATTTTTCTTGAGAAATTTTATTTGGTTATTTATTGCTCGGTTATTATTATTGATGTGTAAAGCGTAGGAATTTAATTATTTCTTGTTTATAACATTCCTCTCAAAAGGTTTCATTATTTATCGAGAATACTATAAAACATCAAACATAATACGAAATAACACCATAAATTTTTCTTTAGTGGTTGTGAGATTTTTTTCAGCAATGAAACATATTTTTGTTGTATTTCGGCCGTTTTCGATATCCTCAATATTTTTTTTTCTTATAAATTAATTAGACTGATTTTTAAAAAAAATTATTATATAAAGAGCAGCTGTTTATAGGATGAAACAAAAATCGATTTTGTGAAAAGAAAAGAAAATAGATGTATTGATTAAAAAGTAAAGGGGAAATTGAAAGTACTGAGCGAATTAAAGTACGTAAAATAAGAATTAATATAAAAGTTGCTATATAAAATTTCTGTTTATTTTCCATATATTTTATATTAAACAAATAATACGTTTATATAGCTATGAAATAAATGAATTATGAACTATTTGTAAAGACGGCGGGTCTCCTGTAAACCGATATTTTAAATTAATAAAAATTCACAAAATAATTATATACACAGCATTTATTTATTCCTAAATTTATTTATTTTAATAACTTTTAAAATTTATATTTTGATCATATTTCAGGAAAAAAATTACATAGTGTTGGCAGTCGGTACAGAAGCCGAGAATAAGATTTAAGGGTACTGACGAGTTTTGGTCCAGGAGCCTGGGTAGGGTGAGGATATCGATCTGTAGAGCACGCGGAGAAATCACTACAGGCAAGTGTGTGTCCAACGAGAGCTTTTGGCTATGCTTCTCTAGGTCGGAGGCACTCTAGGATAGTATGTGTGTGTGATATATGGTTTAGAGTAAAGGTGTGTTAAGTCTGTTTGTTAGGGAGGCACGGAGAATAGGTTTATAACACTTATACCTTCATCTTCAGATTTTTTTATACCCCTCATCTGGTAATTAATCAATGCAATATAGATTGTGAGACAACTACACTATAACTTTATTGCAAGAACCCTACCGTTGGTGTTGTTATCGACATCAGCGAAGGGCCCCTGAAGAGCAGAGTCGCCGGGGACCCAGCTGTTGTTGACCTCCTGGCCAGTGACCAATCGGGTGAGGTTGTACCTCCAGCCGCACTGGTCCTCGAAGCCGCAGAAGGTGGACGCAGCGGCCGCCAGAGAGGCTAGGAAGAGGAAGGCTCCCAGCATCTCCTCGCCGGCGCCATACCACGACTGGGGCCCGCTCCCCTCCACCACCACCATCTCCCGCAGCTACACTCTACGCTTGTACGTTCTTCCGTCGTAATCGATAGGTCGGAACGATTAATTTTCAAATTTTGATGCTGTATATATATATATATATATATATATATGCTCAGATTATTTGATGAAGTCATCTTAGTATATAGTGAAACCTCCCTTAGTGGACATTATAGCGGATTATTTCATATCCCCATCGGCAGTCAATAATTTTATAATAGGGGTGTACTCGTGATAAATTCTTAGAACACACTAAGAGTCGTGATTAACGTTTAACATTCTCTGTTAACTAAATCACGTTTAAACTGAACCAATGTTAAAATTAGGGTCCTGTTGGGGCCGAGGGTATTTCTAAATTAAAACACAAACCCTTCCCCGGTGAGGTTTCTCAAAGGTGGGGAAAATTTGAGTAAAATTAAAAATGTGGGAAAATGGAAAAATAAAAGGAGTGGAAATGAGACCTGTAAAACGTGAAAAATGCATGCTCAAGAAAATATTAAAAAATAGAAATAGTTCAATACATAAAGAAAAAATGGAAAATAAAAAATCCCCTTTTTAATGTTTACAATTTATTGAGATAAAAGATTTTTGTAAAATTCAAAACAAATAAATGAGAAGAGAAAAAAAAAATATTCAAATGCACTGAAATATAAATAAAACATAAATATACTGTTCAGTGAAAATAAACAAAAGAAATCAAAAGAAAGAAAAATAACTGTCCAAAATAACAAAACTAATTTATTGAGAGAACCGAAAACTGACTAAATGTTCAAATGTCTTAACGTAAGGTATTAAATGTTCAAAACTAGGTATTAACGTGTGACGTCATCTTATTTATAACGTATAACAAGAAGCAGCAATTGTTAAAGAACTTGGATGATAATAAGAATCTTTCATCCACTTGTGTGAAAACTTTGATATTTACAATTAACGAATTGTTAGGTTATTTGATTGACTATCGCTCGATAATTATTGGAAAGGCTATGGAAAAAAAGAAAAAGAAGTGAAAACAGATTGATAAGATCTAACAAGCCATCATTTGATGATAAAATGTCTTCAGAAGAATGTTTTCCAGATGATATCATATTTGTAGTCGTCTAGAAAAATGTACAAAACAAAATCAGTACACTAGTATTCCCAGAAGAAGAAAATATTTGTTTTCTGCTAACGCTGGATCAGCTGCTTATGATAACTTAGTACATTGATAAAGCTAATCAACATTTCTGCAACGAAAATTATGTTAACCACTGTTAAACTAATCAAAGTAGACTTAAAGTCAACAACGGTCGGTGCAACCGAGCCATAATGTGTTATGTTGTTGAAAAGTTTGAATGAATCTTAAGTGAAAGCCATTCCATTCTATCCTGTGTTACCAACGTTGAGTTGAAACCAAATCTCCACTTGGGATAATCGGCTGATATGGTTTCAAATTTGATATTTTTTATGTGAAAACTTTAATGGGTGAAGTATGACATCGATATATTAAGAAGGAAATTAAAAAAAACAAAACAATTATTTTGTTCGAACTTATTGAATTATTATAATTCTTTGTCCAACGTTTTTCGGATTTCTTCCGCGTCTTTTCTTACATTCCATTAAAACAAGAACAACTTGATTTATTTTGTAGGATTTTGACAATTGGGTGCTCCATGC
The DNA here is from genome assembly GCA_928085145.1 of Nezara viridula. Lineage (NCBI taxonomy): Eukaryota > Metazoa > Arthropoda > Insecta > Hemiptera > Pentatomidae > Nezara > Nezara viridula. The sequence continues at coordinate 155,685,190 of OV725079.1, read as the reverse complement.
GCAATAGCTAGTGTTCAATAAATGGAAAACATGTTTTTCTATAGACTGTAGCGCGGAAATGGACCTAACGATTTTGATGAAACTTTTCTATAATGATTTTATAATTGTCCTTTTCATTTTCGTGCATGGACTAAATTCTCAAAAAAAAGTTATAAAGAAAATAAAAATGTTTTGGGGCCTAACTCCCTAAGTATATATTCTATGGTAAAATTTATAATACAAATTTTGAAAGATAATTAAATTAGCAACAAAACAAAAAAAAAATATATGAATTGAACCAGTATTAGCGATGATACAGCTTATTCTTTTTTCTTCACATAGTTTAATTTATTATTTTCCTACCTATACTAGGTAAGGAAAGTATTGCGATCGGGTAAAATTTCCGATATGCGGTTTTCGACGGATCTATACGTTTCAGAGTTCCCAGAATCTATTAACAAAGTTACAGCTATTCAATTTTCAATGTAAGATTACGGGTTCATATCCTGGTGCATGAAAGGGGTGAATGAGAGAAAAAAGATAACTAAATGAAAGTAAGAAAATCTGTCGTCCGTATCACACAAGCTTCACTATTTCCTCTACTTTTAACAGAAATTATTGTTTGACAAAATTAGGCTATGGCAAAAATTTTTGAACAGCAATATTAGAGGGTATTGAAATTTTTACACTGATCTATCTTAAACCGGTGTACATTGCTTTTTTTTATCAAATAAATTGTCCTCAAATCTTTTCTTTGATCAATTTTCAGCAAAATAAATCTGATTCAATATGGTTTTTGTTTTTCGAAGGACATTTGTAAAGATATAAAAACTTTTCTGAAATAGGTAGGAAAGTCGTGTGAGTGTACATACCAGATTTTTTTCAACTTACAATCATTTCAAATAACATTTTGTTAAATTTTTCATGCATAGTAATTCTTATAATAATTATACATTCTAAAAAACTCACATATTTCAAATTATATAATTTTTTAAAATAATTACCTATCATGTACTTGTCCTATATTTCTTGTGTAAAATACAGGCGTCTTCTCATCACGTTCGCCATGTCTATTTTTACCTATTATATTACATTATTATTATGAAAATTTTATTCTTATTAAAGGATTTATATAATGTTAAATTACCATATTATGTGTCAATCCATATGTTTTCCTTTTCATGGTTATTGAGCGTATACAGAAGATTATATATATATATATATATATTACGATGCTGTTTCTTTATATTTTACGTGGACCTATTTCAAGCAATACTAGCTGTTCATTTCAAATGTTTATTTTTTCAATTGAACTCGCGTAAAACGTATTAAGTTACCTACATCTGTATGATTATTTACAGAATTTTTCAAGTTTTTAGTAATATATATTGCTTCCTTTATTCTACGTTTATTAGTATTACTTTCATTATGAAGGATTTTAAGGTTTTTGAAATTGGTGTTTAGTTTTCATAGTATGCTGAGGAAGTCCGGTAGCTAATTTAGTTTTAGTGATTTTTTCATTACAGTTTTGTTTATGTTGTTCAATCCTTTTTTCAAACCATTGTGATGTCTGTTCAAAATATGATTTATTGTTACAATTTTTACAGTTTACTTTATAAATAATATTTGTTAACTTATCGGTAGGTACTTTATCTTTAGTTTTGGAATAAATTTTATCTATTTTAATAATTGATTTGCTTACAAATTTAATTTCGCTCTCATCATATTGCTTAAATGTTATTTCTATTTTATCAGTTAAATTTCTTATATATTTGACGCTAAAATATTTTTTAGGCTGTTGTTGTTTGTTTTCATTATACTAGTGCTCGCCCAGTGTTCGAAATTCGACCATAGTAAATTCGACAAGTAGCCACCGTTAATACTTCAGTCTCATTCCTGTTCCATTAACTAATGCTTGTGTAGTATTTAAGTTAACAATGAGTAAAACTATAAAATATATTTTTAAATTTAATTTATGAGGTATCATTCCACTAACATTAAATGATATCATCTCTTCAAATAATAGACCCAATTACCTCAGTAAATTAAAAGTTTTCGATTTATAAAAAAAATAAAATAAAAGAAATCGAATTTGGAAGGGAAAGTAAAAGTACTAAATGTTTAAAATGATATATCTCTGCAACAAATAGTCCGATTTCGATGATTTTTTTTTTCATTTTGTAGGAAATCAAGAAAGCTTTCAAATGAATATTGGTATTATCTAAAGTATAAAAATTATAAAAAAATGTGTACTTTTTGAGTTATTCGCAAATAAAATACTGAATTCATCATAAAAATGTATGCAGTTTGTTTTCGGGAAAGTATGTTATATACATAAATTATCAAGGTTTCAAGGGGAAGACTTTAGCCAAGTTTCATTGAAATCGTTGAAGCCGTTTTGGCGCTACAGTCTAAAGCGAATCACGTTTTTCGGCCGCCATTTCGAAAGGAAAGACCCGATGATAATGAAACGTATACAAAAAGAACTTCTAAATATTATTGCGACGTTGTGTCAAAATTTTTAAAAAATCGATGAAGAGCTTTCGGAGATAAGCCGTTTTGAATACCATTTATATTTTTATTCACATACTATTTAATATTTTTATTTATTGATAACACTAAAGCTCGTAAATAACTATTAAACAAAAAAAGAAGGAAGAAAATCGGTTGAATAATAGAGGAGTAAAAGGGGCTGAACCGAATTGTGTTTGTCTATTTATATAATGAATTTCCAATTTGCGTTTTAATGTCACGCATATGGTTGAAGGAAGTTTTCTGTTTTATAGTATCAATTTTAAAATAATTAGTTATTAAATTCGGTTCTTTCTTAAATTTATTATTTTGGTTTACTTTTTCGCTCTTATTACAAAGAGTATATTTTAACTGTTTGTTACTATTGTCATTTTTAACTAACTTTTATTTTTATACAACAATTTATTTATTAATCCAATAGGATAACAGTTTTCTAATAGAATTTCACATATTTGTGATCTAATTTTTCATATAATTTTTATCATTTGTTAATTTTGCCTTGAACATTAAATCTTTAGCTGTATTAATTATTTGATGTTTTTTTGGTTACTGTGCCAATTAGGATTCTATTACTAGTTATTGTTTGTTTTGCACCACGACGTGCTAAGATCGCCACTTTCATTCCTGTCAAAATACATGTCAAGCTATCTTATTCTATTGTTATTTTCCCAGGCCAGTGTTTCAACTGCCTCCCGCAGAGCTACATCCTACGCCCTGATGAAGACCCGCAAAGTGAGTCGAAACGTCGGCAAAAATTAAATGATATTATTTGCATAATTTAGTATTTATTTAGTATTTAGTACCGCACCCCCCGATCAACTCCTTCTCATATTATTATTTTCAATTTCCATCGTGAATTTAAGTTTATCTGATATGGAATTTAATTTATCTAGAAAAGTGTTAGCTTCAATTTTATTTATTATTGTAAGTATATCGTTCACGTACTTAGTCCGATTTCGTCGCTTAAGCTTAAAAGCTTAAGAGCTTCAGTTTTATTTTCGATTAAATTATAGTCTTATCTATTGGATTATTGAAATCTTCGCCCGAGAGATTGATTGACATACATCCGTCCAACGGTAGACCATTTTTCATTTTTAAATAATTATTGTTATAAAACAAATAGCCAGTTTCAAAAATTAATTTAATTCCTTCCATAAAAATATTTTTATCTTCTATATCTGGGTTCTATTTCATCCCTTTTTTTTTTTTTTTTCTAGAATTGAATACATTTCATTCCGTGGAACGTTCGTAAATACAGATTCAGCGCCATTGCTTAGTAAAATTTCATTTTTGTCCTAACCTTATTTGTTAATTATCTCTTTCACTTAAATTGCATTTTTTTACATTTGCATCTGTTATTATTGTTTAATGCTGATTTTAGGAATTTCGCCAATTTGTCCGTTGTGCTATTAATATTGTTAACAATAATTGTTAACGACTAATTAATAGTCTAAGAGGTCTGGCATTTATGTAATTTCCTAAGACCATATATTCGTGGTATTGTGTTATGTCTAGTTATAAGTTTTTATTTTACCCTCTCATTTATAATATATGTTAAAGTTTTTTTCCTGAATTTCATTTGAAGGATATTTTCTAAGGCATCTATATATTAGACATTCATCCAGTAAGATCATGCATTTTTTTTATCGTATTCAGTCTTTCTAATTATCACAAGCAATAATCGCACCTCAGTAGAACTTCTTGGATACGATATTGCTCCTGCGCAAGATTCCTTTCTCCTTACCTCCTAAAGCTGTTCATCCCTCTGAGGTCAAATTCCTTATAACTAATTGAAACCCAGAAAATCTCCTGGATACGATCTCCTCACTTCCCAGATCCTTCGAAAACTTCCTAAAAAAGCTATTATATTCCTTATCTACCTATACAATTGTATCCTTCGAGCAACCCACTTCCCTTTGATATGGAAAGCACTCCATCATCATATTTCCCCAAAACCAAGCAAATCTTTCAATGAAACCTCTTCCTACAGACCAATAAGCCTTCTTCCGAACCTCTCAAAAATCTTTGAAAAAATCCTTCTCAAACGAATCCTACCCATACTTGAATTCCAAAAAATCCTCTCACATCAATTCGGCGCCTTTCTGAACATAGTGTGGCATAGCTTGCTTTTCAAACTCGAAATCCATTTACCCCAATTCTTATATTTAATCATTTGATCTTACCTTGCATTCGTTCCAGGTACACTGCGGCACAGAACTCTACAACTATTATCCAATAGAAGCTTATGTTGCACAAGGCAGCGTCTTGGGCCCAGTTCTCTACATCCGCTTTACTGCTGACATCCTTACAATTTTACAATCCATTTGCTGATGATACTGATATCCTTTCCTCCCACTCAGAACCTGAAATGGCATCCCTAAACCTCCAAAGCCAACTTTCCCTAATTGAGCAGTGGTGCAAGGATTGGCGTATTAAAGTAAATGAATCCAAATGTAAGCATATTACATTCACACTACAACGCAAATCCTGTCCGCCTATATTTTTTAACTCAATACCTCTTCCCTTATCAGACACAGTCCGGTACTTGAGCTTCTTTCTAGACCAGAGACTGACATGGAATCCTCATACCAGACTTAAAAGGCAAGAACTTAACCGACGATTTGGCCAACTATATAGACTACTGAACAAAAACTCACATCTTTCAATTGAAAACAAACTACTTATATACAAGACCATTCTAAAACCCATCCTGACCTATGGACTCGAACTATGGGGAACAGCTAAATCTTCGAACATTAAACGCATCCAATCCTTTCAATCCAAAGTCATGGAAAAATAGTCAATGCTCCATACTAACCCTACATCACGGTCTCAACATCCTACTTGTCCTTAACCTAATTCCATCCAGATTCTCAAACTTCCATAAAAAAACTCATCCATAATCCTAATCCCTTAGCACAATCACTCTCCATCTCCAACCATCCTCTCACGAATGTTGAAACGGCAATGGCCCCGAGACCTCTTGTAAATACGCTATTGGAGTTGTGACAGTGGCCAGTTTCTTCCCTCAAGTTCTGAGTGTATGTGGCTTTAGCGTTCTCACTCAGCCTCCACTGACTTTCAAACAGTGATGCGACTGAGAGAGAAGCGATGAGATCTTTGAGCCCAGCTTTGCCTCTCATATTACAGCGGCAAAGCATGGTTCAAGGTTCTCTAGGCTGAATGTAAATATTGTATATAGGAATGAGTGTGACAAGTAATTTTTTTTTTCTTTTTATTATTATCCTTTTAATGTATTTTTTTTCTTTTTCTTTTTACAAGTATCTTATATTTTTTTTATTTTGTTTTTCTCAATTTGTATATAATAGTATCAATGTACTCATAGAGCATTAATGCCCAATGCTCTTGTATGTGGCAGATTGTATTATAATTATTCCAATAAAAAAATTATAAATTAAAAAAAATTATCACAGTTTTCTTATTTTTATCTGATTTTACTATTAGTAATTCTGAATCATTATTAAAAAATATGTTTATTTCTATTAAGTCTTTGTTAATTTTATTGGTTGATTGGAGATATTGTGTTTATTATTATTTTTGTCAATAAAATCATCTATGTAGTTATTTACTCTATTTGTGTAAACCACTGTTGTTAATTATGAATTAGGACTTTATAATAATAATAACTTAAAAAATAGTTAAATTTTTATACCACTCTTTTACACATTTAAGAATAAACACAATACAAATAATTATTAACATTATTATAACGAAACAATAATTCAATTATTGTTTGAAAATGATGAAGTGAGTATCATATATTAGGAGAATATTTATCCTATTCACAGGAGCTTAGTTCAGTTATGTATGCTCAGAATTCGGTTTCGTAATAGGGATAACAGTATCAATTAAACAGATTTTATTGTTCAAAGGCATCTCGAGAAGAAAGATGGCTTTAAAAAATATTGGGTTATTTGGCCTACATCGGGGATGCTCAGAAGAGAGTATCATGGCGCTAGTTGCGCGATCAAAATCTTTGAGGGAGGCATTTTTTGACGGCGTTATACATTTTCTGAATAAAACTTTTCAAACCAGGTAACAAGAGGAAAGAAAAGAGCAGACCACTGGAAGTGTAATTATGTATGAGCTATGATTTTTAAATCCTATTTTAGCTTGCACTGTTCATAAGAAGATGAAAGCAATAAAATATCTTGGGTGGAGGGGAGAGGTCCATGCTCCATCAAACTTGAGGGGGGGAGAGAGCACCCCTGGAATACATAACCTCGTTTTGTTGACAGGTTGGGGCGTATTGATGAGTTTGTAGTACTTCATTAAAAAGACAAAGCTTACAAATCTTTAGATTGAAAACGCGCAATTTCCGAGAATGTTTTTTAATAAAAAAGTTGTATTTTACGATAAGATGAAGCCATTCACATTTAAAAATATGTGATTAAATGTATTATTGTAATTCAGTAGTTAATATATATTTAAAATTTACCTACGTAATTGAATGGTCGAAATAGATAATGGTAATAAGTTCAATTTTAGAGAATAATTGAATTATTGATAATAATAAAGGGGAATATTATTTCTGATATGTATGACATTTCTTCATTCCACAAAGTTAATATTTGGTCCGTAGCTAAATTGATAGTGGTTTTTATTGATGATAAAAATGAGCCTTATAGTTTTTTTTTTTTTAATAGTACAATCCGACACAACCAAGGGCAATAAGTATTAGTGCTAAAGGTACCCATTCAGACGATATATAAAATAACAACAATATTTACACAAATACAAAAAAACGGAGAAACAAATATATGAAATAATATTAATAATAATGAGTAGTAATAATAGAAAAAAAAATAGTAATATAATATAAAATAGAATAAAACACTGTACCACTGCAAACGATTAAGGATTTTGTATTGAGTACATTGTTAGGAAGTACTGCTTCGAGGCCAAGGGTTGTGCATAGAAGTGATTCGGCGAGGATCACACTCAACCGCCAGTTAGTCCCCTATATTTAAATATTTAATCAAGAGTGCTCACTTTATAGTGTTGTTGGAGTGGTAGTGGGATCAAGCAAGGGCCGATCTCAGTTAAAGTCATTTGGAGGGAATTGATTTGTATTATTATAATATCTGCTATTATATACCACATGCATGTAGTAGTATTGTAAAAAGTTATTTGAAACAGAAAGATTTGTTCTGAGATTGAAGATTTCTTTTTAACTATATCGACATATAGACGCTGGGGTATAGACTGGGTATAGACATATAGACTCTAGTCTCTGAGGTATATATATGCCTAGAGAGATTTGAAAGGCTCTATATTCAACGTAAAAATGGTTATGGATTTTACGCTTATTAGTTATTAAACTGTTATTTTCCATTGTAAAGTTTACCAAAATGAAATTACGAGATTTTCATTGCCTGCCATAGATAGGTCAAAAGTTGGATGTTAATGTTAAGTGGATAATGTTTGGATTTCACAAAGTAAAAATTCATCAAATAATAAAATAATTTAATTTTCTGAACTTTACATGACAATTTGTCGGAATAAAAGGATGTTGATACCTAATTATTTAAATATAATATCGGATCTAGAATTATTAAACTACATTAAATGTATTTAAGGTTATAACCATGAAATATTTTTATATTTCACTTGTTCTTTCACAGAAGTACTATGAAATAGTTTTTCAAACAATAACATTGCCTTAATCTGATGAATTTTAAATACCTTTTTTTCAAACTTGAAAATAATTTTAAAAGTTTACATTTAGTTACGAAATTTTATTTAATTTAGTTGAAAATATGTGATCGACTTCGTAACTCTCCATTACCTTCTACGACTTTCTACATCAGATATTGATTTTTCTAAAATTCTCCGCTTTCCAAGGATATATCGTATATCATATACCTTTTGAATAGTATTTCCGGAAATTCATTTTCAACCTAAATAAAGATTTTCCCTTTTTTCTCCATTTTTAAATGATCAAATTCTTTCAAAAAATATATTTATCATTTTTTTCGTAACTCTTAATAATGAGAGATAGTTAATTATTTAAAATAAACCATATTAGAAGTAATTTAGTGAAAAATATGTTGAAAATTTAAGCATTTAAGCACAGTAAAGAGACATAGTATAAGACCTAAATGATATATATATATTTTTATTTTTTATTATTTTTTATTGAGTATTAATACAGTCTGCCACACTGAAGGGCATTGGTATTGGGCTATGATATTCATTCACACAATATGTACATAAAGAAGGAAAATAAATAAAAATAGCCATTTAAGAAGAGAAAGAAATAAAATAAATAAATTTTAAAAAATAAATAAAAAGATAAAGTAATATACAAGATAAATAAAATATAAATGATATAAAAGATCGCTTAATTATAAAATGATACGCCGAGTTTTAACAAAATCTTTAGAGCCATTTTTGAGAAAATTTTAATAACCTTTGATATTAAGTCCGGTTAGTCGATTTTAACGAAAAAGTTGCTCCAAGGCATATAACTATCTTAAATATTTAATGTCAGTTTCGTACGAATTTTCGTTTTTAAGCCACACTGATCACATACATACACACAAACTATTTTGCAGTACTGGCTATTTAGACTCAGGAGACCTCAAAACGTGTATTTCCGTTGAGAAGTCAAATGCAAAAATGTTCGCGATTGCAATACTTTTCCTTACTATATATTACACACACATATATATATATATATATATATATATATATATATATATATATATATATATATATATATATATATATATATATATATAATACTATGATGACATAGTAATATTTAACGATTTTTTTTTTAAATTTGTAGAAAGACAATGGTTTATAATATATTGTGTTTTAGTATATTTAACTGTATGGGTGTTCCTTATAGCTTTGCTGTGGCAGAAGCTTCATCAGTGCGCACACTGAACACGTTAGGTTGATCGTCGGGTCAGTGGCTTTAGTCTAACGCTAATGTATTTAGTCAGCTTTGATAGAAAATATTTCAGCGACTGTTTCACGTCTAAACTTTGAATTCAATTGTACTGGTGAAGAAGTTGCAGTTTCTGTCGGAAAGAATATACAATTATAATAAAAGATTTTTGTTTTGTGCCGACGTTTCGGACTAAGTTGCAGCCTTCACAAGTGATGTTAAAACGCAAGATAACGATCAAAAGTATTAAAAAACTATAGTAAAAGGATATGAATACAAAAAAATATGTTATCTATTAAAAAATAAATTATAAGGAGTAATTGTTTTTTTAACCATATTTATTGAGAGATATTACAATCTGACACGATTAAGGACATTTATAATAGTGTTCAGAGAGCACATTTACACTCCATCAACAATAAATACAAATAAATAATACAGAAAAACAATAATACTAAAAATAAATGTATATAAACTAAACTAAACAAAAAGAAACTAAACTAATAAAAATAACTACCCACATACACACATGCTTCTATACAGCATCTAAAAAAATCATTCACTCAAGATCTCCGATTCTTCCCCACCCGGGAAAGGAAACGCAGGACTCTAGAAGATCCCAGCGCTTCTCACTCAGCCGCATTACTGGTATTAGAACACGTAGAGGCTGATCAGAGGCGCTATTATATTATATATTATATATATATATATATATATATATATATATATATATATATATATATATATATAATATGTAATGGTAAGCTGTAATAAAAAATAATAAAGAGACAGGTACTTGTACTTGGTGAGGGAACTAGTCCGGCAAGTGGAACCTATCGGGTCCATCTAATAAAGGGTGTCAACTGTCAATAAAAAAATGATTGGATGCCAACCCAGGTGGATACATCTAAAAAGCTATTCCCACTCCTCTATGGAAATCAATGGCCTGGAAACGGTACTGCCCCCAAATTGTTTTATAATTATAGTTATAACCCCATAAAGTTGAGCTATAGGGGCTGGGGTGGCTACCCCACTGTACGGCTGTACGGGCTAAGGCGCAATAGATAATCAAAGTTAAGCAACGTCGAGCGTGGTTAGTACCTGGATGGGTGACCGGCCACTAGGGAAACCCAAGCTGCCCGAGTCTTCTCCCCCTCCCCGGGTATGTAAGGCCCGTCAACCTACTGGAGCCAACTCACACAGACCAAGCGTAGGACTGATAATCCTACCCCGTGTACTTAATCGGGAATCGGGATGTGGTCTACCAGGATGTTAAAAGCTCCCCTGAGGTTCGGTCCATGGACGGTCTGTTTCGGGGAAAGAAATATAGGTCCTCGTGCGCCTGCTGACTCCGAGCAGTCATAATCTATGGATCTAGACCGATTTGTCACTATGGACAAATGGACCTTGCCAACCGAAAAAAAGTTGATGTATCGTAAGTTGTTCCGAGAATTTCAATTGTTTTATATTATGATTTCTTTTTTCATTTTCACAAAAAATTGTTATATAAAATTGTAATTTTGTAATAAAAATTGTGATTTTCAATTTTAAGAAATTGATAAAGAATTCACCCGTTACTTTTTTTTATATATAGATAAACAATTTTTCAGCTCAATCTTAAGTCCTCTGCATTCATTATCATTACCAAGGTTAATTTCTATAAATCTACCGTTTGTTAAATTCTCTTGTACATTGCATTATATTATTTTCTATAGACGGTCTGGAAACAGCGGATATAAAATGTTCGTAAAATTCTTCAACAGTGCTGTTTTTAAAGTTCACTGTGATTAATAGAGAAATTAGTAAACTACTGTTATATGGTACGTATTGCTATATAAAATTTTTCTTTAGACGCTCAAAGACTTATAAGACATTATAAGATTTGCTTTAAAGATTACGTCGACGCTCCTCGATTTAGTAGATGCCAAGGCTACGGTCACACCAAGGCTACATGCACAGTAGATGCAGTAGTCTACAAGAGTGTGTTGAGCTAGTTGCCATGTAATTAAAGAGTTTTTAAAGAAAACAGGAGAGGCTAGCCCGGCCTGCATAAATTACGAGCGGGCAAATGCTCCAGTTGTTCAAAGGAAACAGAAGGTGGGTAGCAGAGAAAGCCCTGTGCATCTACAGTGGGCCAAAGAGGTAGCTAAAAGGACCTTCTATGTGTAAGCTTACTATTCTCCAACTCAACATGGGCCGCCGACGCATCGTGGCAGACGAACTTCGTGCTCTCGCCCTACGATACGACATAATGGCGGTCCAAGAACCGAACTGCCGGGATTTGGCCTCACATCGAGGGTGATCGTCCTGAGAATTTGGGGTGTGGAAATAACTATTGGCAAGCTTAAAAGAAGAAAGGCTCCAGGGATAGACAGCCTACCAGAATGTTCAAGGATGGGGAAGAACACCTCAGAGCCAAGCTGTTAGATCTAATCCAGAAGATACGGGAGAGGGAATGGATACCAGAAGCATGGAACACAGGGTTGATCTGTACTATACTTAAGAAGGTCTCCAAGTACGAATGTGGAAATTACAGAGGCATAGCACTTCTTGCTTATATAACTTCGTTGTTTTGACTATTTTGGAGTCAACTTATTTCTCGACTTTGTGCTCAAGTTATTTAACGATTCAAGTTGAAAGGAAATTGGTAATTACGAGTTTTTAGTGACTAATTAAAATGGAGAAAGTTTGCCGACCTTCAGATTGAAAACGGCCCAATTCCGATAAATTTCGTAAATAAAATATTTGCAGGTTACGATGATATGAAGCTATTTAAGAAGTTTCAGCCGGATGTTAACAATTTGATAAAAATGAGTCTGTACTACGGACTAAACAGTCTGGTCAGCATGAACGGCTATCTGCCAATGTTTATAACCTGAACACTGATAATTCTGATAAGGCACTGATAATCCCTATCTTCTAATGGAATTCAAAAAAACAAATGTAATAATAATAAAACCCTTTTATTTTACAACATATATAAGAAATAGACAAAAAAAAATGTCATATTTATGGAAGCTGAAATAGACCAAAACAAATGCGAGAATAACAAAACACTTTGATTTGAAATTGAAATAGACAAAAACAAATATAATAATATAACAAAAAAATATATTAATAAGAAATATAAATATAATAATAATATTATAATTTAATAATAAGAAATACAAATAACAAAACACTTTGATTTTACAACATACCAGTATCCGTACATATATTATTACAGTAAGGCTCAAAATCGGTTTTGTACCAAATATAAGCTCCTGTCATGCTCAAATACCATGAATGGGGTACCGTTGGATTCAGAATTTCACGGGGGGTTAGCGAATCGTATTTTCCACTTTTGTTTTTTTTTCTAAAATAAATAAAATCGATACAAACATTTTGCTAGGCTTCAATACCTGAACGGTGGTAGATTTGTAGATCGATACGGGACAAAGTGGAGCTTGAAGATTTTGATGCGTACAGCAAGAACGGCATAGTTCCCTCGGAACGTTTTAAGCCCAAAAACGTACTATTTTCGAGATAACGCAAGGCATAGGGTTCGCATCCACACAACCTTACATTAATTGTAGTACTGTCATTGAATACATGTCTCATTTCGTCGACTTGATGTCTCTATGATCGAGAGAGGAGGAGTTTATATTATTTATTGATGGTATTTTTGATCGACAAGCCATATCATCGTCAATTTTTCACCAAATCTCAAGATTGAGCCACCAATTTCGGAGGCTTCCTTCTCCTTCAGGCGGGCAATATAGTATAATCACCCCGAAAATTCAGGCAAACAACTTATGAAAGAAAACAAACTTTATTTGCGAATAACTAAAAAATTACACACTTTTCCCTTGGTTATGACCGTGATTATATAAAAGATTACTAAATTCCCAACAAAAGAAAATAAAAATCATTGAAATCGGACAATTTTTAGCAAATATACAGCTTACTGAAATTTGTAAACATGTTGGTTCCAAACAAAAATGAAGATTTAAATTAATTTTTGTTTTATTTGTCGATTATATTTATCGGTAAAGTAACAATTGATTTCTTTATCTTTTGATACGTTGCATTATTTTATTCTCTTATTAATCTGGCATCTGATAACAATATGCTGTGCGAATTTTTCGCACGGGCCTACTAGTATACATATAAAGCACTTACATTTTACATATATAACACATGTATGTTCACACTTTATTTTGGCAAAAGATTATAAACATTGGCAGATAGCAGTCCATGCCTATCAGACTGTTCACAAGTACCATAATTTATTGTAGTCATTTTACTGAAAATACTTAATTAGTATCGACTTAAAGCTTACTAAACGAGGAAGTTTTTCTAACAGTGGGGTTTCTATAGTGTTGTTAAAGGAACATAAAAAAAAGGGTAATAAATTATGATTTTTTTAAACAGAACTTAGCTAGGTTTAACCTCTTGAAAGTCCTCTTTAAATGGTTTTAACAATGACAAACGCTATTTTCATTTCAAGTAACTTGGATTTTCTACTTCTCTGCTGAAAATTGGCATGTTATTTAAATGAACATTTTTTTAGCTCTTGAAGTCTGCTAACACTCCTTTAAAAATATTCCTCTGCCTATGAGGCACCCTGTATAATGATATTTTTATATCGGAATAAGGAAACAAAAGTTTTTTAAAACACCCACTCAACTTTAAATATCGGAACAATCCCAGAGGTGCTATAAGTATTGTTCAGATTAAAGTTAAAGTTGCTTATAAAAAATAAACAAAATGTGGCCATAAGTAAGTGGGGTGAGTTAAATATAATTATTTAATCCGCTTAATTAAAAACATAATAAACCAGAAAAATAAAAGCTACTCTCTTATTTACCTCAATGAATGTTCTCTTTCAAATTTCTGAATAAATATTTTAAACGATATCCTCTTACATTACGGGTTTATTTCCTGCTTCATAAATCATTTTCTAAGTAAAAATAGTGGAACATTTTAGAACCATATCCATCATATTTTTTTAAAGTTTGAATTTGTTTTCTTCTGTATTCATTTAGTTGTATTCAGGTTTTCATTTTCATAAATTAAGGCCATATTTCAACAACATTTTATATAGTTTTTATTTTATCTTGACAACGTTTTGGCCGGTACTAGTGCCATTTTCAAGTCTGGAAAAGATTTGTCATTATTAGATTACACTTTTATTACATTTACTATTAAAAGATTAATTTCCTTTTACATAATTAGTTAATCTACTGATGTTTTCATACATTTATCCTTTTCATCAATTATTATACTTTTCTTAATTCTCTATCATGTAAGTAACGTTCGCACATGATTTTCCTTATGTATTATTTTATAATTTTTTAAATCAACATGTTTGTTGTATGTTGCGTGATGTGAAAGACCGTGATGATGTGTTTGATTTTAATTGGCAGTTTTGCTCATGTTTTATTCTTTTTGAGAACCATTGTCTATTTTTTCCATATACGATTTATATGTGCAATTTTTACAATTTATTTTATATATAACGTTACTTTTAATGTCACGTGATATATTATCTATAGTATTAAATTTTGGAGTATATCTCTGTCCGTCTTAGAAAGTCAAAAAGTCTGTCAGTCATCTGTGCATTGTCCAGTAAAGCGGATTGTCCAGTTTCTTTTGTTTTCATTTGATCTGAATTATGTTAGAAGGTGTTTCCCAGTTAGCGGGCATCCGCAAGTATGGCATTCAGTTGGAGATTGAGGAGCCATCAGGTAACCGTGAGTAAGACGTACCTCCTACCTTCGCCTATTTCGGAATGAAGATTTCCATACAGAGACATCACTTTTAATTTCCCTCAGTTTATTTATGTAGACATCTAGCCATCTTCTTCCCAGTTTAATTTTATTTTTTGTCGAATGGGGGAGATAAAGCCATCGGCAAGTACCCAGCTATATGGAATGCCGTCAGTTATTGCATCTTTGGCCGCCCGATCAGCCAATTCATTTTCGGTAATTCCGCAATGGCCAGAGACCCAGGCAAAGACCAATGAGATATTGCTTCTGTTGACTGTAATCAATGAGAATAAAATATTTTGCGTAATATGGTTAGTCAAGAATGAACTTCTGAGGCTAAGAAGTGAATCTGTACAGATAAACAGCGTTTTCTTGGTTGGATGAATAACATTTAAACTCTTGTAAATTGCAATCCTTTCAGTGTTATATTTGTTACAGATGGGTAAAAGAGAAAAATTATATTGCTGACCATCACACACAACCGAGGCTTCCACACCTGTGGTGCTCTTGGACCCATCGGAATAGATATAGTCAGCATCTCCTAGTATGTCTTGTAGTCTGTTCTACTCATATTTATATTCGTATGGTAAGGTGTTGTTTTTGAGTAATTTTGAAAGTGAAAGACAGATTTTCGAAGTGAGAAATCCCCATGGATGAATTGGTGATACCGCCGTTCCATGAATGGTAGGTATTTCAAGATTTGAAACACTTTATTGAGAAATATTTGTCACAGTTAAGGACACTTATAATAGAGTTCAGAGAGTACATTCATACCGTATATACAAAAATATAAATAAATAAAGTAATAACAAAAGAATAACAAAAAATAACAAAAGAGAAAATAAAATATATATATATATATATATATATATATATATATATATATATATATATATATATATATACATAAGTAAGTAAAAATAGAAATAAAAGTAAAACAAACAAATTAGATAAAACATACCTATATACATTAATTACAATTAGCCAGGTGATCTCCGAACCAATCCTGTCCCCTCCACATGTGGAGGGAAAAGGGAGGCTTACGAGATCCCTACGCTACTCCCTCAGCCACTTCACTGGTATTTAAGACCAGCGGAGGATGAGTAAGAGCGCTACAGCCACAGACACTCATGACTTGAGAGGAGAATCTGGCCATTGCTAGAACTCCAAATATCCATATTTACAAAAGGTCCCGTGGCCACTGCCGCTTTAACCTACGAAGGGGATTGTAGGGACGGGTGGTGCTTGATAGGGATTGTACAACGGGATTTGGGTGATGAGAAAGGTTCTGGTGAAATATGGAAAATTTGGCTTGGAAAAGATCAAGAATAAATGGAATATTAAGGTCATTATGCAGGGTTTTATTGGTTACATAATAGGGAGCATCGACCATTGTACGGAGGACTTTAGACTGAAAGGATTGAATGCGTTTGATGTTAGAAAATTTATCTGTTCCCCATAGTTCTATTCCGTAAGTCCAGATGGGTTTCAGTATTGTCTTGTAGATCAGTAATTTGTTTTCACCAGAAAGTTTAGATTTTCTATTCAGTAGCCTATATAGCTGGCCATATCTTCTGTTATGTTCCTGTCTTTTAAGTCTAGAATGTAGATTCCATATTTCAAGATTAAGGTCAAAGATTGATAATGAAACTCGGACTATGATGGATGTTCTCTTCGATAAGACGATTTGCTGTTGGGTTAAATTCTGTTTATTTAGTGAAGTAATTATTACCCAAGTCAAAAGAATAATTTAGCTAAAAACATAATAGAAAAAGCAAAACCGATTACGGATTACATCCATATCAATAAAATAAAATCTGGTGCGCGCAACAGACAACTTTCACTTACCGCTCTACTTTGAATAGAAATTACTTTCTGGCAATGCTGCTCTATTATAAAATTTTTTGAAGTGCATTTTAAACAGAGATAAGCCTTAAAGATCTATGCAGACAGTGACTAAGTTGATTCCGGAGGTGGTGATAGCAGTGTTGAAATATTGAACGGTGAATAAAGGTATAAACTTAAGTACTTATTTCTTATGAAAGATACTTTATTAAATATCTGTACAAAAAAAGGTATTTTTAGTCTCAACAATTAAAAAAGTATATTTTAAATTTATCCAAATTTTCGCCTCTTCCGGGATAAAATCTGTTTTTAAGATATATTTTGAATTTTCATCTGAAAAAAATACATAAAATATCCTTTCAAATGACTTACTATTAGACATTAGCACATTTATACAAAAAATAATAACATTAAAAAATTAATATTAACCAGTCAAAAATATGTATTGTATATAAAAAACGCTGCAAATTATTTCACAATGGTTTGTTATTTTTTAATAACAATTATACCTCTAAACTAGCATTACCTTTCTAGTTAAAAATAAAATAAAAGGTGATTCCAATTATTGGACTAAACTTTTTTTTTAATCATTAGTAATATGCTAAAACAATTAGCATTACCTAAGTAACACATTCCAAAATACAACAACCAAAACAAAAGATATAAATAAGCTTTGAAGCAGAACACGATTTTTTTTAGGAAATTCTGTAAAAAAACCATACTTAATGAGCTAGACTGCTAACATACAAACACACAGAAAATTTTTCGGGACTTGGTCATTTCGTTTCAGGGTACCTCAAAAGGTGTAATTTCTTTGAAAACTCAGATTCAAAAATTTTCTCGATCGCAATACTTACCCTTACTACATATTACATATATACGTAAGTGAAAGTAAAAAACTAAAATACATAATATATTACTGCATAATTGGTATCCAATAAGAATCATAAATAAAATATGGCAAAAAAAAACATAAAATAAAACAGCATGATAATAAAAATAATAACAAAAGCAGAAAACAAACCAGATCATAAACAACTACCACAGTAAAAATGCAAACAAAAAACCTAATTAAATTACAAATTACTTCAAAAATAATAATTCTGAAATACTTAATAACCTCGAAAATCAGATTCAAAATTTATCTAACGCCAAACATTTTGAAAATAATTTTGAACAATATAACACTCATTCAATAACATATATTAAAGAATTAACTCTTAGATAATTGATTTTAACTTAATTGGTGTCTGTATCAGGATCAAGTTCACCTTAATGGCATTCATTTATCCGAAACCGATCATGATCGCTTATTCTCTCTGCTAAATAAAAGAAGACTACAAGCGGCACATGTAGCTAATTCCAGGCATCTCCACTTCCAATCATAGTTTCCGTCATCCACTACCTTGGTGGATTCATGAATGTAAAAAGGCAGTAAAAGATGGATTCTTACGACGACCAACCTCTGAAAGATTAGATACATACAAAACAGCCAGGAAACTTGCAAGATATATAATAGAAAAGAATAAAAAATCATCTCAGAACTTTCTCAGCAAGATTAAATACCAAGTGCTATCTTCTGGGAAACAGTTAGGAAAATCATGGATTATGGCTATACTTCTCAAATTAATTGTTTGAAAAATCGCAACCATTACGAAACTGAACCAACCACTTTAGTGAACATGGTAGCAAACCATTTTAGCAACCTCAAATTTTAATAGACTTCTATGAAATAAAACAATCCTATGAATCCGTACCTATTATTATTACTAACAATACATTAGATCTCCTAAATCAACCTTTCTCCATGACCAAAATCAGCTCCTCTTAGAACTCTGGAAAATCATATATAGGAAAATCATATCAAATAAATCATATATAGGAGAAAATGGACAATGGTTCTCAAAAAGAATAAAACAACACGAACAAAACTGCAACAACGGCATGAAAAATTAGATAATATTTAGCCGAAACCTGGTTTGATAGTAACTCAACACGCTCGTAAAAAAAAAAAAAAACGCTGCAAATTATTCCACAATGGTTTATTATTTCCAAACAATTATACATCTAAAGTAACATTACCTTCCTAGTTACAAAGAAAAAAAATACAAGGTGATTCCAATTATTGGACTAAACTTTTTTTTTAATCATTAGTAATATGCTAAAAAAAATAGCATTACTTCAGTGACACATTCAAAATCTAAAAACCAAACAAACGATATAACATTTGGAGTAGAACATATTTTAAAAAACCGAAGACCATATCTTTGCTCCTAATTGTCCGATTTGTTTTTCTTTAGTTTTTAGGAAATTTCGTAAACTTTTAAAAAACCTTATACAATACCTACAAAAAAGTGTAAACTTTTTGAGTTATTTGGAATTTAATTTTACCATCCTTCGTAACTTTTTCCAGCTTCTTTTTGTTGAAGTATGTTATATAAATAAATTTAAAGGGCGTAGAGAAAATGACTTAGCGAAGTTTCATTGAAATCGCTACATTCGTTTAGGCGCTACAGTCTATAGCAACGCAGGTTTTTCGGCTGCCATTTTGAAATTAAAAGGCGGATAATAATGTCGATGAAGGAGCATCATCCTCTGACTTTATATCCAAATTAGAAAAAAATCAGTAGTTTTGGAGAAAATGCGCGGACGGCGGACGGACAAAAAAAAAATGTTTATTCGTTTTTCGAATTCTACGCATCCTGAAACGTGAAACGTCAAATTTTGAGAGGGGATTAAGTTTTTGAATTTTTTGCTCGGTCACAATGGTTGATTATTGGAAATAATAAACCAATAAATAAATAAAAAGTAATTTTACTCACTAAATTCAACACTCGAGGTGATAGGTTGGGGCAAGGTCTGAAAACTGTTTTTAGGAGTTCAAAACTTTGTTAACAATAGGGTATATCTGGTTTTTCTGGCGATTTGCGAAATTGACCAAAATTGCTCGCAATGTTTTGAAATATCGTAACAGCTACGCATATATTTAAAAACTGGAATTTCAGCTGTCTCAGGATTCACTAGAAGTATCTAATTCTGTCCAGTACACACCGTTAGGTTTTGAGTTGAAGTGGCTTTATCCTACTTCCCGACGACAATTCCTCCTTGCTGTTTTCCTTTTCCAAGTCTTCAGAACCAAAAACCCTCTCTACATCCTGGAACTCTTTACTCTGCGCTCCTCTATCCCCTCTCTCAATACTAGGTCTCAACCTTTATTCGAGAAAAGCCGTTCCGGGTGGAACGAGAAAAGCCGTTCCTGGTGGAACGAGAAAAGCCGTTCCGGGTGGAACGAGAAAAGCCGTTCAGGGTGGAACGAGAAAAGCCGTTCCGGGTGGAACGAGAAAAGCCGTTCAGGATGGAACGAGAAAAGCCGTTCCGGGTGGAACGAGAAAAGCCGTTCCGGGTGGAACGAGAAAAGCCGTTCAGGATGGAACGAGAAAAGCCGTTCCGGGTGGAACGAGAAAAGCCGTTCCGGGTGGAAGAGAAAAGCCGTTCCTGGTGGAACGAGAAAAGCCGTTCCGGGTGAAACCAGAATGACCGTTCCGTGTGGAAAGAAGAAAGGCAAAAATTACTCTGAGTTGAAAGTACAAATTACAAAACATTTTGCTTAAATACTAGCGCGGTTCGAGTATCGTGTACTTCAATCACTGCTCGACTTGATGATTGACGAGTACAAAAACTGCTGTTCCATACTTACTTTAAAAAGTACTTTCCATTTTCACATTTACTCAGAATTATTTTACTTCGAGTACTTTTCAAATTAATCTAGTTCGACAAATTACAGGAGTAGGATATTTTATATTTCTTCAATATTTAAGTCCATTCTTATGTTATGGGAGTTATAGTTTTTAAAAATACTGTCAATATTTAACGGGAATCAATAAATTATCGTATTATTAAGATGATCGAATTTATTCCATATTTAGATATACTGTTATGTTATCGGTGGCGCTTTTTAAGAAAATACTGTCGGATTTGAGAATGCGCATCACATTTTTTTTTACTTTTATGATTTAATTGTTATAAAAGTCCATTATTATGTTGTCGGGGGCGCCGTTGCGCATTCTAATATCCAACAGTATTTTCATAAAAAGCGCCCCTGACAACATAATAGTGGACCCTAATATTGATTAAGTGGGTCTTACATAATCCCAATATGGACGCCATTATTTTAGTAATTGAAAGGAAATATCTATACTGATAATAATGATGTCGTATTTGAAAAATAAAAAGTATTCAGAGGAATTTTACAGAGTAGTTTCCGTAATCGGAGATAACACCGCGATTACTTTCTGTATTTAACTAACGTTTGATTAATGAGTACTCAAAGTAATCGCTGCGGTCGGGCGAGTACAGAAGTAATGGAGTACAGCCCAACTCTATTGTAGCATGACTTCCTAATAAATTAAAACGCTGCAAATTATTTCACAATGGTTTAACATTTCCAAACAATTATACATCTAAAGTATCATTACTTTGCTAGTGACAAAGAATAAGAAATAAAAGGTGATTCCAATTATTGGACTAAACCTTTTTTTTTTTTTAATCATTAGTAATATGCTAAACAAAAATCAGCATTACTTCAGTAACACACTCAAAAACCAAAACAACGGATATATTAAAAACACCCTTTGCAACAGAGCATATAAAAAACATCTAGAGATCATATCTTAATGATATGATCATATCATATCATAACTAACCTTAATTGCTACAAATTCCTTGTACCTATTTGACATTGCTGCCGAACATTTACCCATCGAAACCTAAAGATGTTTATATTTTTAGATTATGTTCCAGCAGCACGAAGTTTCCTAGGGTTTCGTTTCCTTCTGAACCGTTCGTTCCGCCCGGAACAGTCCATCCCTAGTTGGTGATTCATACTATATATATATAATATTATATTTGTAAAATATATGGATATATTAGTGATATCGTTGGACAATGATACCAATAATGAATAGCCAAACTTGCCGGATATCGCAGTGACCTTAACCAATTTTATATAATACAGAATCAATAAAGTCAATTTTTTATAAAAGAACCACCAATAAAAGTAAATCAATAAAGGGAAAAATAAACATATAAAAAAGTTTTAAAAATTTATTTTATTTCAATTAAAAATATGTAAGTCCTTAACATTATACAATAGTTACGTGAAGCAAATATATTTTTATTTAGTATAATAAACATCTGTAAGAAAAATACAAGCTCATAATAAATTACAGAAATTTAAGGCAATATGGTGTATTTCAATAAAAAAAAGAATTAATTTTTTTTTAAATTGTTGTAGGACAAATAAATATTTTCAAACAGTCTTTAATATAGGTCGTTCTAAATTCTTTGGGAAATATATCACACTGCAAGAATACAAGGCCGAAAACTTAAAATAAGAGAAATTCTATAAAAATATTAGACATAAGTTAAGTTTCTTTGCTCTAGAAGACCCCACATGTGATCTCTCAGAAATGTGTTTCCTCTATATTTGTTGCTGAAAGATCATGTATTGTGTCTATTGACTTGACCTAATTTTTTAGGGATGGCTACACTTTAAGTGGTCCAACTCATAAAATGTTTGATGTAAGAAATTTTTAGTTGTATCTTTTGTATTGCCACAGTGCAATACAATTTATACACCATTTGAGTATGGCTCAATTTTTTTAAAAAGTGATATTAACAATTATGTTTTAAAGGATAAGTGGTATAGATTTTTAAAAATTTAGAATACAATTTTTTCACATTATAAGAATCATAAAAAAATGCAAAACTTATAGCTATAATTCTGGGTGAACTGGCAAAATTTACCAAGGTAAAAACCAATGCAGAAAATTTTAAGTAAAACAAACTCTAAATGCAGAATCCGTTTTAAATCAGAACTAATATAAGCCTTTCAGTTGACGAAATGACTAACTCCAATTTCAACATTTTTTAGTAAAGTCATTTTAGTGATATATTTAGTTGGATAATTTATATCTGTACAGACAGTGAGTAAGTAGGTTCCAGAGATGGTGATTGCGATGTTGAAATATAGAACTGTGAATAAAGGTACACATTTTCCCACTAGAAATATCACTGCAATTAATAATCAAAAATGTTGAAATTGGATTTAGTCATTCTATCAACTGAAAGGCTCATTTAGTCTTTATATTTTATCAAAATGTTCCTTGGCTTTATTATTACTTTTTCCAATAATTTTACTAATAATTTTGGATTCATTCTTTGTAAAAAAGAAATTTTCAGTTAATGAAGGAGGAAGGAAAGATTGGATTTTCATTCACCTGTCAATCATGGCAGTGCACCCACTAAAGTAAGTGAAAATAATTTTATTTATGTTTTATATACATTATAAAAAACATTTTTGTAAAAAGTACACTTATTGGAACTTTAACAAATAACAAATCAATCAAAACATACAAAGCTAAAGACAGACACTAAATCTATGCAACATAAAAAGATTTTACAATAGAAAATTTGTACATATCATTGATAAATACTATAAAAATATAAAACATGATGAAACGTAATGTGGAAGATAAATGATCAAAAATTTATTTGGCAATATGAAAAATTCATGAATATAATGTGTTCTCAAGCCACTCTTCCATCGTAAAGGTGGCCTTATCTGTATTGTTGGTATCTTTGTCTTTGAATATTTCTGAAAAATAAAATAAGGTTTCAATTTTTTGTTATGAATTTACTTTTTTAAATTAGCTATATTCTTTAGATATAAATTTATAAGTAATTGTTGTTGTTTTTTAAAAAGCTTGTCTACATTTATGTCCTATTTCAAATCCATATACCAATATAAAAATTATTACAAAAATATAAATAACCAATGGGTTTGAAAAAGTACATACATGTTACTAAGTGGAAATTATCTACAAAGAAAAAATATATTCAGGAGAAAGATACTGGAAGAATTAGAAATTGAAGAAAACCTAGAAAATGCAATATATTTCTTTTAAAAAGTTGGAAAATATAGATCAAACTTAGGGAAATACAAAAAAAACACTACATAGATTTTTAATAAATGTTTTTTTCCTTATATCTGTAAACATACTATAGCTTAAAACAAATCTTAATACATAGCCCAGACAAATCAGCACAAAAAAGGAAAAAAAAAAAGAAGCTTGGATTTTTTATATTCACTACATACCTAACAACATAAAAAAGAAATTTTAAATACCCGACCTTTTGCAAGGTAACATGTCTAATTTGACTAGGCTAATAGAGCATCTGCATAGTCTAAAGGAATGGTCTAAACTATACATCATAATGGGTTGTAATGGATTCTTTAAAGAGGAAAATGAAAATTGCAAATTAATCAAATGATAAAGTTGATAATTTTTGGAATTTACTCCCTGGATTTGTGAAGAAACAAATTTTGCCTCAAAAATATTTTAAATAATTAAATTATTTGACATATGTATTTTTCAGGAAAGCTGATTTTTACCGGCATAAATAGAAAACAAAGTAATGTGATAAATAAAATAAATAATAAAAACTACATTTTACATAACCTTAAAGACAAATTATCATTAACCAATGAGTAGTATACTAGGTAATTTTTGCTATCACTTGCCTATGCCTAGTCCTGCCATAAATATTGTTACAGGGAAATATATACAGATTTCAACAGAAAAATTAATTTTTTCAAAACTTTATTAGAAAATAAAATGTATATCTATAGAGAGTAAGACAAAACAAGAAATTACTCAAAATTTCTTCCTTTTGCCTTGAAACAGGCATTTAATCTCCATGGTCAGTCATCAATAGCAGAACGCAGCACTTCTTGAGGAAAGCGCTCAACTACTCTGACCAGAGATTGTTTGAGGCTTTCCAAGTTAGGGTGTGTTCTGTGGCATGCCATTCTCTCCAGTTAGGACCAAAGCCGATAATCTAGTGGAATGCTTTTCGTTATGGAAAGACCAGTTGGCATCAATACGATTGTCTGCAATCACTCAGCAATATTGGGAGCAGTGTAAATTAGCGGCATTGCATTCTGATCGATTTCTCTTATATAGGGAATTGAGCCACGATCTTAAAATCTTGAAATTCGTAGATGGCTGCTGTTGGGATTTGACAGGGCGCGAGTTGAGTTGGTTGATAAAGCTCAGGTGTGAACTCCTTTATTTAAATTACATCCTGTGGCTTGACAGGGAATATACGGATTGTCCACTCTGTAACCTTCCAGTAAAGGAGGACCTATTCCATTTTTTGGCTGAGTGTTCAATGCTTGGTCAAATTCGAATCAAATATCTTGGAACTAGTCCGGTCCGAAATGTATTCTAATTTCCCTTCTAAATGCCCCTTCTGTGAACAAATGCCGTAAAATTGTCAGTTTTGCTCGACATGTGTGGAAACACCGTTTTAAGTCGCTACATCCAGCATAAACAATGATCGTTCTAATTTATTTGTGGTCTGTTTTACTCATGTTATTATTATTCTTTCTATTTCTCATTGAGTCATCAATAGCAGAACGCAGCACTTCTTGAGGAAAGCGCTCAACTGCTCTGACCAGAGATTGTTTGAGGCTTTCCAAGTTAGGGTGTGTTCAGTGGCATGCCATCCTCTCCAGTTAGGACCAAAGCCGATAATCTAGTGGGTTGAGATTAGGCCATCCTGAGGGCCAATCTGAGGCAGAGATGAACTCTGGAATGTTTTGCAGCCACTGTTGAATTGACCTGGTCTTGGGAGCTGGAGCAGAATCCTGCTGGAAAACCCAATGACTTCCAGCAAACAGAGTATCATTTAGGCTTGACAACAGGCTCCAAAATATCATCCTGATAGGTTTTAGTGGCTGTTTTAACTCCTTTTTCACAAAAATGGAGCTTTGTGGTGCCATCAAAGCAAACTCCCCACCAAACCATCACTGAGGAAGGGTGATGACCTTTTTCCACTCTTCCAATGACTTCCTTGACTTCTTTAGAGCTGTGTGCGTACACACGATCATTTTGGCGATTAATTTTTTTTTCAATTATAAAAATTTTCTCATTGCTAAACAAAATCTTTCGATGAAGACCATTGGGTTAATGGCCAAGGAGCACTTTATGTCTATCCACTCTAATTCTTTTTAGGGAAGCGGTTAGCCTTTGTCCTGTCATTCTTTGAAATGCACCAATCCTCATCCTCAAGACAGAGCTTCCCATTTCCTGAGACATGATTTGTTTTTTTCGAATGGGCTTTCTTCTGAATCGAGCAGCCACTATTCTCACAGTGAGGGGAAGGTCCAGTCGATGTCTGTCCCATACAGATAGGGTCTAATTATATCTATTTATAGTGCGGTACACGAACATAGGGCTGATAACCAAAAGTTTCAAAGTTTTGAAAATCTCTGACCTACCTTTTCCTACTTTCAATTTTCTTTATCCATGGAGTGGGGTCCATGTTAACTGAGTGAAAGAAAAATAATAACTGATTGGGATTATTATCCTAACATGTAAAGAAACTAACCTGATAGAGATAAGGATTATCTAATTAAAGTAGAGCTGTTCAAAGTAGAACGCTAAGTAAAAGTTATAAAATAAAGCCGAAATGTTATATAATATATTAAGTAAAAACATTTTTTCATGTTAAAAGATTTTTTATTGGTGAAATATATTTGTCAGAATATTGTGGTCCGTTTTAAACCTTAATCTATTTGTGATTAAATAAAGATCGCACAAATACAACAAAGAAAATTTTATAAATTACTAAAGAAAATTGTCTACTGAGATTTGATTATATGATAATAAACCCTCTGTATACAATAGCTACTTACCCATCATAGTCTTCAAACGGACAGCACACATCATGAAGTCATCGAATGCTATCCTTCCATCTTTACTTGCATAACGATGACATAAAGCATTCAATATGTGATTGTTAAGCTGGTATCCTGCTGATTTCATAGCTTCTTTCAATTCAAATGGACTCAAATAGCCAGCACTTGATTTATCATAAATTTTAAACACAGCCTGAATAAAAAATAGAAAAACAATTATTTATGCTCAAAAATAAGATTCAATATATATTTTTTTAAATTTACATCTTAAAAATATCTGTAACCTTAACCCATTTGTTATGAAGAGCACGCCAGTGCATATATTCCCTTCCTACTGTAGGATTACAAGCATAACAGTCTACTATTAAGTTTCACCATCCTCTCTAGTCATCCAGAAAAGCCTTCTTTGCCATTCCAGTATTTTAAAATGATTTGAAAACCAGATGAATAAGGAATACCTTTCACTGTTCAGAAGTTATAAGTATTCGAAGTTAAGATATGTAATCCGCATTTTCCTTTTATGAATTAATTAATATATATTAGTTGGCCTGTGTGCGACATTTTTTTTTCTCTTTTTTAGGGAATATAGAAACTTTTCAAATCAGCATGTGTATAATCAACCATAAATTATATCCTTTTTTGAGCAATGGGCAAATAAAATTTTCATTTCTTCATAACTTTTTCCTTACAATTTGGAGAATGTGCTTATTTGTTGTCCCTGAAGGGGAAGATAATCTTCAAAATAATGGCTAGATCATTGGATTTGATGAAGTATGAATATGTAGTGTGCCAGCAAAAAAAAAACATTAGAGAAATAATATTTAAAGATTCTTTGAAATATAAATTAGTTTTTAAACTATTATTCATTCTACCAAAATAAAGTAGTTTGATTTGTTGATCTATCGCTCATAATGCAATTATTCATTGATCTGTTGTTTTACAGTTTCGTAAGAAAACTTTTAGTGTCAACAAAAAAGGAACACTTAACAATAAAGAAGTTTATGTTAAAAAGCAATAATAGTAAGAGATAAAGAAATGGATATATGTCTATATTGCAACACACATGACTGTGTGAACATATTGCAGTAATTTTACTTATATTTGCTGAAAATCACCAGTTATTAAAATTTATTTTAAAGAAGCAATAATGATTTACTGAATTTAAAGAATTATAATTGTTAAGATATTAAATTTTATAATACAATGGTTTTGGATATCAAAAGTTGTAAAAATAGTGAGTATTAAAAAAATATTCACACTGAACCAAGTTCATTCTTCAACAATCCAGAAAGATCGAGGCATGGCCTGAGTTCGAAGAGTTATGATCTAAAAGTTAGTCTATATTCAGTCAGTACCCAGTGAGTCCATTAAATAATCAGTTTGAGAGTCCAGTTTTAGTTATAAGTTCGTACTTTACAAAAAATGTTTATTTGAAGAAAGCTAGTTGTGAACAGTTATCAGTGTTAATATTACATCGTTTAGTCAACAAGTGTTTAACGATATCTGTAAATTTATTTTAGGCATATTATGAAATGACCAAGTTTCATCAACTAGACCTCCGGTAACGATTGTAATTTTAAATTACCAATAAAAATAATAAATCAATAAGGAATTTGAGTTTCTTCCAAGCTTATTATTAAAATAGTTCTTCTTCATTTTTAAGAGTTAATAAAATATTATTATCTTAACAATGTAGTTGCATAATATAAGTTTATTTGAATATTACCTAAAAAAAAAATAATAATCATTCAAATTCTTATAATTTTTTCAATCCACGATGTGGAATATATCTTTATTTTTAGTATACTCTATATTACACTCAATTTCTTTTCAATATTATTTGAATATAAGATCAATCACAATTTAAGATACTGGTGAAGAGTACGAAATGTAAACTAATTTCTGAACAGTTTATATTATTGTTACCTCATCCGACTTCAGTCATCAACCACTATATTCATATCAGTAAACATGACAGCAACTTTGAACATTAATACCTTTCGAACCGAAGACCATAGAATATTCTACTTTTCACCTGAATGTTTTGTAATACATGCTGAATAGTAAAAATAAAAACATCCATATACCACATTGTAAGTTAGACTTTCTTGATAATAATATATTCTTTATACCAATTAAAATGTTTTCCAAACATCCTTTATCCTTTTAATATACTAGAGAGAAGGATAGGTATCTAACATGAGAGTTCTTGCACAAGTAATTCCATATTTAAAAAAAAAATAAATCACAACTAATTAATGTTCTAAAACTAAGTAATATGATGTACAGTATACATTTAAGTCAAATTTACCTTCCACTGTTTAATATCCTTCCATAGTTGTTTGAATTCATCAAAGCCCAGTTTTCCAGAACGATCAACGTCCATCATGGCAATCATACTTCTACATACATCTTTTGAAAAACCTTGTTGAGTGACTTCTGCAATTTTATAAGTGATATTTATAATATATATTGTGAACGATTGATATTAGAGAATAATCTTTAATAATATTGAAAACAGAATAAAAATAAAGCGGCCATGTTAAAGAGTGAATTTCAAAGCGAAAAATCACAACACATTCATTAAATAGAAAACAAAGACACACAATGGCAAGTGTAAGACATTTAATTTTTTTTTAACTCTTTAAAGAGATCTATTACTCTCAAGAGACTTTGAGATATGTATCTAATAGTAATGTATATATGCATATTCTATTTTTTGTTCACTTCAAAGATTTCACTAAAGTTTGTTGTTTTGTTCCAATCGTTGAGTTGGCAATTCAAACAAGAACTTTCAATAATATTAACACTCATTATGAAAGTGAATTTTTGAGAGATATCACTATAAAATTAAGGTGAATAAAAAGTAAAACAAAAATTATGTGTATTAGAAAACATAATATGGCAACCTAGCAATAAGTTGAATTGGGAGAATATGGTTTTAAAGTTTTTCAACGTTTCTGTGTTAGGTATCTAAAATCACAGAAATGATGGAAAAGGAAGCTGAAATAATAAACAGATTAGCAGCAGCTAATACACTACATTTTTCCAAATCCAAAATCATCAGAAGCAGACTACTAAGTTGCACTACAAAAATAAGGCTGTGCAAATGTCTTATATGGCCAACAGCAACTTACTGAAATATGGACGCTCAACAAGTAGTTTCACAAATGGTTGTTCCCTTCGAGAGAAAGATCCTGAGACACATTCTTGTAGTAGTCAAAGACAATAAAACTTGGTGTTTGTGCCAAAATACAGAGTAAATATCAAGATTTGAGTATCTCCAACTTCGCCAGGTTGCAGAGGCTAAAATGGATTGGTCACGCCATGAGGATGGAAGATAACAGGTGTCCTCTAAAAGCATGCAGGAATACGCCAAGTGGGACAGAACCCAAGGGAAGACCCAGACGACACTGGAAGGATAGAATGCTGGTGGACATGAGACAGGCAAGGATGAACATTAAATGCTGTAGATAGGGTCATTTGAAGCAAAATGATTGAGCAGGCCAAGGACATCTTCATGATCTGTCACGCCATTAAAGAAGAAAATGAATACTACTATAAATTGTTGTTGCCATACAAACAGAAATTGGCCCTTACTAATCTGGCATTGAAAAATGAAACACCTCGTTACATAATATTATAAATTCTAAAGTGATCAGCTGAGCAAAAAGCTCCTTTTTATATCAGGAAGAAAAAATATTAGAAGCCCAGAAGAAACAGTAATGAATAAAACATGACTGTAAGTGTACAGGTATTGTTCATTCAGAATAGAAATAGGTAAATTATGACAAATTTGAATCTATTTTCATCTGAAATAGTTTATAAAAACAATATTCAAGATTTTTATTTCAGTCAGAGAGAAAAATATATTAGACATTTGAGGTGGTTTGTTTGAAACTTCACCAAAAAATTCATTATTGTTAGCTTATAATTATTAATTGATTAATAAAAACAAAAAAATCAAAGAAAAAATATACTAATAACATATTAAGAAGTTTTTTTTATTTATAAGCCTGGTGAAAAAAAAAGGTAAATAATAAACAAATATAAATGGTTCTGAAATAAGCAAAAATTGTTCAAAAAATTATTGGAAAAAAATCCCAATATTTATATCTTACCAAAAGCAGAAGCGAAAGGTGCCTCACGACAAAATTGACCACAGAAGAGTGATAATAAAGAGGTTACAATATTCTCCTCTTGTCTTGGAACGTCTAGTTAACATACATTTTTATGTTAAAGCAATTAATATACAAAAACATACAAACAAAGATAAAATGAATATAACAGAAAAAAAATAAAACATAGCATGTAGGTACGTTAATAAAGAAATTTATTACATAAGAAAAATAGTATAAAAAGGTTGTCAAATCAAAGAGAGAAGTAGATTTGAAATTATTTTACTGTTCATAATCGTAACCTTGTGTGAATGCATATTAGTAAAATATGTTCAAAATGAAACAAAGTTAATGGTTATTTATTTATCTTTGGATTTCATATCTTTGATAATTGATAAATACAATACAAATTCCCTCAGAATCGGAGAAAACATAATTTAAATTTAAAAATAGATTAGAGGGCGATAACAAAATAAACACAGCATTTTTTTTATTTATTGTTTTTTTTCTTCTGTTCTTCCCTACCTCGCCTTTTAGGCTACACAGGATTTTCTCGAGCTGGAGAGAGGGGTGTGAGGGTGCGGAATTTAAAATACTCTCCGGCACCAGTACGCGAACTCGTATTTTTTAATCTTCTCAAATCTGTTATTGGGTAACCAGGCAATTCCCGGCGCTGTGCCCACACTTTAGCCCATTTGGCCACCCCGCCCCCAGAATAAACACAGCCGAAATTAGTCATTTGGTTGTGTTGAGCTTCTAGTAATAGCTGAGTACAGCAGTTAATGACTCTCATCAGGTCTACAACAATCATCCCAAGTATCATTGAAATAATCTGATGGGGTTTGAATGCCGAATTTCCGAAATTTCTTATTGTTTTGTTTATTAGAGTTCTTTCATTGTTAGTAACAATTCAAAATGGATAAATACTTTGGCAATTTGAAAATAGTTTTCTGGAAATAGTACTGGTATAGATATACTAATGGAAATTTTATAAAAACTAATATCTAACAAAGGGAATTATGGAAAGTGGCAAAAAATTATTGACTTATAATAGTTATAGTTGATTATCTCCAACTGTTTATATAGAATGGGAAATAAACGTTTCCATTGAAACTAAGTGGAATTTCTAAAAAAAAATATTGAAATCTAAATATTTTTTTCTAAAGTTTGTTGTTTTATTCTAATGATTTATTAACTTTTAAAAAAATTAATTTTGTACCAGATTTCCAAAAGTATATTTTAATGATATTTAATCAATTTATTCGAAATATGTAAATATGATATAAGTAAGAATTTTTTTCTATGCTGAGTAATAATAGGTAAGTCATTAAAAACAACAATATACAAAAAGCAATCTGACAACAAAACAAAGCATTTACTAATTGAATAAAACAAATTATTTATTTACACTGATTGAGGACCACCCATGAGAAAGCACTAAGTCCAAAAATAAATCTATAAGCAAAAATATTAATAAATTCATTTAAAATGATATTATCTGTTGTAAACTATCTGAAACAGTTTCTAATTTGTATTTAGAAAAATGTAATAAGATTTTGGCCAGTTTACCATAATCGGCTATAATTATTATGTCAGCCATTATATCAAGGTTATTTATATACCTAGTCCTGTCATAAATATTGTTACAACGAAATATATACAAAATTCCACAGAAAAATTAATTTTCTCAAAGGCTTTATTAGAAAATAAAATGTATTTTTATAGATAGTAAAACAAAAAAGAAATTACTCAAAATGTTCCCCTTTTGCCTTGACACAGGCATTTGATCACCGTGGCCAGTCATCAATAGCAGCAC
The DNA here is from genome assembly GCA_928085145.1 of Nezara viridula. Lineage (NCBI taxonomy): Eukaryota > Metazoa > Arthropoda > Insecta > Hemiptera > Pentatomidae > Nezara > Nezara viridula. The sequence goes on along the minus strand of OV725079.1, from coordinate 155,652,468 downwards.
TCAGCACTTCTTGAGGAAAGCGCTGAACTGCTCTGACCAGAGATTGTATGAGGCTTTTCTCTGGAATGTTCTTTAGCAGTCACTGCTGGGTTGACCTGACCTTGTGAGCTGGAGGGAAATCCAGCTGGAAAACCGAATGACGTCCAGCAAACAGAGTATCATTTAAAGGCTTGACAACAGGTTCCAAAATATCATCCTGATAGTTTTTAGTGGCTGTTTTAACTCCTTTTTCACAAAAATGGAACTTTGTGGTGCCATCAAAGCAAACTTCCCACCAAACCATCACTGAGGAAGGGTGATGACCTCTTTCCATTCTTCCAATGACTTCCAGGGCTTCTTTAGAGCTGTGTGCATACACATGATCATTTTTGCGATTAAATTTTTCTTCAACAGTAAAAATTTCATCATTGCTTAACAAAATCTTTCAATGAAGACCATTGGTGTGATGGCCAATGAGCACTCAAGACAGAGATTCCCTTTTTCTGAGAAATGATTTGTTTTTTTCGAATGGGTTTTCTTCTGAATCGAGCAGCCACTATTCTCACCATTCTCACAGTGCGGGGAAGGTCCAGTCGATGTCTGTCCCATACAGATAGGGTCTAATTATATCTATTTATAGTGTGGTACACAAACATACGGTTGAGACCCAAAGGTTTTAAAGTTTTGATAATCTCTGACCTACATTTTCCAACTTTGGGTAAGGCGATCACAGGTATTCGGTTTTCTTTTTCACCCCACTCCATGTTAACTGAGCGAAAGAAAAATACAAACTAATTAGGATTATTATTCTGACGTGTAAAGAAAATAAGCTGATAGAGGTAAGGATTATACTAGATAATACCCAAGGATGTAAACAAAGTTCAACTTTTGTAACAGTATTTATGGCAGAAATAGGTATTGTATTTGCTCAAAAAATGTAATTTTTAGACTGAAGTATTTTCTCAAATCTCCTTAACTAAAGTTAATATAAAAAATCTGTACAATAAAAAAAAAAAAAAAAAAATTAAAATCAGTCAAGTTTTCTTTTATAGATCAATATAGAAAAAGAAACTAATCATAAAAAAATCATAACTAAAATCTAGTAGTATAATGCCAATTAATACATATATTTTTAGTACAATATTTAATAAATTCCAAACAACATGCATATATTTTGAAATAAAGTTGCAGCATTACTTACTAGGATCATTACTGATGCTGGGTATCATTATTTTCTTTTGTTATTCTATAATATAGCTTTAGGAAAAAAATGTTTATACCAGAGATAAGATAAAACAGATACTGACCATTCCTCATAGCGTAGTCCAAAATTTCCTTTAGCTCAACCCAATCGATTTCGTCATCATCACCAGCAAGTTTCCTGAAAAACTCTCTAATTTTTTCATTTTTGGTACCTTCCTCTGGTGGAGGTTCTTCTTCGATAACCTGAAGGCATGAAGTAAAAGTACAATGTAAGTAATAATACTTTCTTCTTTCAGTTTATATTTTCTTATTTATAAATTGATGGAAATCAAACAATAATGTACTTACTCTAGGATCGATTGTACCAATGCTGATTTTGGTGTCTCTTTCCCTAATGAAAAAAAAAAAAATAGTATCAATTTTTTTTTAGAAAACTATGATTTGGTGAAATTGAGTATAATATACTTCTCTATTTAAATATGTGAAAATGAGTGTAACACTGTTATAGTAAAAGGAATATTTCCAAAAGTAATTAAATCAAAGATAGTGGGACTTTCAGAAGAAGTGAAAAAAATTACATTCCATAATTTTCAGAAGAAACAGAAGAAAATTATGGGTAAAAATTCAAATACATATAAAATAAATTGACTACTAAATTTTATAATTAATAGAAAAATAACTATTAACTGGTAACTATATCCAGATTTCTTCAATTTTAGTTATAGAATAGGTATAACCTGTAACTCGATGAGAGCTGAGACATGATAAAGGCCAATCTGAAAGTAATATGAACTGGACATGTTTCTATAGCACAGCTAAGCCAAAAAGGGAATAATGATTGCATGAAGGTGGGGAGAGCTAATAGAGCAAGGTCTTACATGGGCAACATGAAACAGCTGTTTCACCTTAAACTGTTTCTAAATGATGATCAACAAAAGTCATTACAATGATAGATTATAATTTCAAAAATGTTTTCTTAATTTTTAAAGGAATTATTTATTAAAAATTTTAATACGGAATATTTCAGCTACCATTATAAAAGTAATGGTAATATACATAACTTACTCCATTTCATTCTTCTTTTCAGTGAATACCCTGAGAATGAATTCTCCTTCCTCATTGGGATCAAAAGTAGATGGGACTACAACATATTCACCAGGAGGAAGCTTAAATCGGGATGTAACTTCTCGGCTATTTATAAACACGGGTGATTTGGCTACTGATGCGTTATACTTGAAGTAATTCAGGTCGAGAGGTTGAGGATGTTTTTCAGAATCATCGAGCTGAAAAAAAAATTATGGATCAATAAAGATTATTGAAAAATATTCTAAATTTACAATGATTAAAAGGATTAAGACTAAGAATTATTTATACTATTCATACCTTAAAAAGGTGTATTTAATCATAATTGATAAATGAAAAGAAATTTGGCTTTGGAAAAATATTTTAAATTTGACTTAAAGTAAAATTAATTATTTTATAATGAAAATCAAAAGTACATTACTTATGATTATTTTACAGTATTTATAAAATCTGATCAAAAGGTTTATAATTTTATAAGTTGTAAGTTGTATTTTTATTGACAAACTAAAATTAATATTCAAAGTAAATATAACAAAGGATTTTTCATTAACAAAGTAATAAAACAGATCAGATAAAATGTTTATAACTTTAATGAAAATACAACTTCATAATGCAATAAAAATTTTAAAAAATCATATTTGACATCTTAAAATTATAATTGTCATACCTTTCAATACTTACCAGATAAATTGCAAATCCTATTGTCAAGCATTCTGCTCCTATTTTTCTTTGTGATCTTCGATTTTTCTGCATCAAGGCTACAATAATTGTACATAAATTTTCTTCATCCTCTTCATCAGCATCAGTTAATATTACGTTGTACTGTGGGTTATGCCAAAATGTTTCTGTAAATGCATATTTATTGAATAAACAAAAAGACCAAATGTTGTATTTTATCATTAAATAAACTAAATTTATTGAGTTATATGTTAGCTAATGTGAGAATTTATTCATAATCACATATACTGTATTTTTATATATTTTATTAGAACATAAAAATAAGTAACATTTAAAATCTAAAATTAAGGCTATATAATACTATGATAAAGCCAGTTCTGCTAAACAGGTGTGAGACCTAGACATTAACCAGCACCCTAGAAAGAAGTATTGAAAGATATGAGAAAAAATCTCTCACATGACAAACAGAGTGATTTGGGATCAAAAGTACTAACATGTGGAGGAGAAATAACAATAAAGAGCTGCTTACAGAAACTGGTCAATCAATATCTCATATGAAGGCAAGGAGGTTAAGATGGGTGGAGTATGTATCTTGGAACAATCCATCAGGAAGCCTCTACACAACAATGAATGTCTCAATAGTCAGCAAAAGACCTTGTGGAGGGCCAAAAACCAGATGGTTAGATCAAAATAACAAAGATGTAATAGACCTTAAAGTAGATAACTGAAAATAAATAGCTGAAGATAGGCAGAGATGGAGAAGTCTGGTTAAGATGGCAAAGGATGTATAAGGTCTGTTATGCCAACAGAAAAAAAAAAACATTTAAAAAAATGTAGAAATTGAATTAGCTCAAATGTAAATATTTTTATAATAGGAAATTTGATTAACATTTCCCAACAATAACAACTGATGAAATTCTTTAATTTTCATCAGAGAGTAAGTTTTGACAAGTTACATGAACTTCAATATAACATATTTAAAAAGGATTCAATTGTTAGGCATGATATAAATATGATATATCATTAATATTATTTTCATAATGAAAAAAATATGTATCCTAAGTGTAAAGAAAGTAAATACAACATATGAAAATATGGAAGGTACTATACCATTATCACATTCAAAATTATGAAATTATTGTTTATTAAACATAAATACTTACCTAGGAAGTTTCTACAACCGCCAGCTGTAATACCTCGGACCCATTCTCCTTCAAACATATTGGTCACCCACTTTTTATCTGGAGAAACATCTTCCATTGTTTCTGGGCTTAAGTTACAAATCTCTACCCGGGAGAAATATTTGATAAAATCTCTATATGACATCCAGAATTCTCCATCAACTTCAAAAGTAAGGCCGATTTTCTCTTTGTCAGATTCAGAAATAAACCTCCATTCAGCTGATCTGCAATGCACAAACAGCTTTTCTTTAATAGATAAACTTCTTGGAAAGTGAATCAGGGTCTATTAAAAATTCCATATTAGAACAGCTAAGTTTTGATTATTCATTACAAAGTGGGTCTGGTAGATATCAAATTACCTATAGGTGTACCATGGAATTCTGGGAGAAAAAAAGTTATAATTCATTTAAACATGGAAACCCGAGATATGAAAATAACAAGAGGCATTTTGATTTTCAAATAATTTAGTATAATTAAAAGTCAATTTTGTTCTGCCAATTGTAAAATAAAAATATAAGAATAGTTATTATTGAATGCAATCAAAGAAAAACATGCTATTTAGCTGTAACTGTACTTTTGAGGAATCTAATCTAAAAAGCCTGTTTAATTTAATCATATTATAACATTGAGAAGTCTAATTCTAAACTATAATACCACTATAACTGCAAAAATGTGGCATCATATATGACAATAATACACACTAAAATGTATTTAGTATATCAGCAACCAACTTGTTAATGAGCAAGTATAATGGATTAAAAAATATATATTTCTAACTTGAATATATAATTAATAGCAAATTATAAAGTTATCATAATTTAACACCAAAAGTCATTTACTTATCACTCCAGGGTCCATTCCATTCAGCTTCATTTCCCCAAGGATTTCTCAACCTAAGAAGAGGAATTTTTCCTGAAGTATTCGGTGTAGCAATATCCATATAAATAACTTTAGTAATACTATAAGCGTGGCCTCGAACTAGACCTTCAGGTGTTTGCATTTCAACAACATTTGGATCAGGCTGAAAAAAATAAAATAACCAACATTATAACAGAAAAAAAGTTGTATATATTGTTTACAAATAATTATAACAATAATAATCATTTATTGTCTCATTTTTCCTAAAACAAAATAATTAATCAAAATTTTTTTAAAGAATGAATTCATATTTCAGAATTTAATTGTAAACAGTGCAGAGTTAATTTCAAACAACAGGATTGCATTAACAATCTCAGAGGGAGAAAAACTAACATTATAATATGAATTTTAATTTTAAATAAATATATTAGGCAGCAAAATGTAAAATAACCTTGATCTATAATCTATTTGAATTACACATAATCAAATAGAGAAATAAGAAGTAAATTTAGTTTAATTTAAAAAAATAAAATAAGACAGAAAGAAAAGAAAAGGTATAATTTTTTTTTTCCCCCTATAAAGGATTTTTCTTTCTCAAAACACTGACATGTATCTTTATTCTGTGCCACTGCCAACCCTTGATGGCTACCTATAGGTTACTACTGTGTATTTACCACAGTAGGAATGTCAAGGATTCATTTTCAAGTGTCACCAAGAAATATAGAGGTAACTGATCCAGGTGGGAATCAAATCCAAAACGTTCAGAACCAGGCATTCTGGGACCCTTGCTCGAATTACACTGTTCTACATTGATATTGTATCTCACTTGAAAACAATCTCATTTCATGTTTTTTGGTGTGAAAAATTCAAATTTCCACATAAAAATCATCAGTTAGCTCTAGTTTCAAAAATATAGTTACTTTTTGAGTAATTTGGAGAAATTTCCTGCTAATTTGGATTGATTTCTGTCTGACGACTAGCTATGAATCACAGAACCATTTTGTATACATTTGTATGCAGTGTTTACATTTCAAGTTACTCTTGAAGTAATTTATCTTGCTTCAGATATTCTTTCAACGATGTTGTCATGATAACCAGTAGTTTTGATCAAGATACTATGTCCAGGCAGCTCCTGACAACTTTTGTTACATTTGTGAAGAAGTAACCTTTTCAAGTCAAAAACGTCCTATCACCTAGATGATCAAGACAGCATTCCACAAGTATTTTGGGGTGAAGGTAGGTGACCAAGATAAACCGTGGGCCCCACAGATCTGCTGCATCACATGTAGCGTAACCTTTAAGAGAAAGGTCGTTCAATGCATTTTGCTGGAGGGAGCCTAATAATCACACTGACAACTGCTCCTTTTGCATGATCCCTCCTCTTTATCATGGAATGTCTCAAAAAAAGAAATCCGAAGAGAAGCATCATGACATCCCTTCTGCAATACGGCCAATACCACATGGGCACAAATTGCCTGTTCCAAGGCCTCCTAAACACTGTGACTTGAATGAGGGCGAGGATAAAGAAGAGAAAAATCCCCTTGGAGGAATTCCATCAGATGATTATGATTTTTTGATCGAACAAGAAGAACGAAAACCCCACTTGCTTACTCAAATTGAACTCAGTGACTTTATTCGGGACCTGGATCTGCCCAAATAGAAAGCAGAACTTTTGGGTTCATGATTGAAGCAAATAGAACTTCTTACAATCTGGTGTAAAGATTACAATGTACAGAAATTATCACAAAGGCTTGTTCCTCTTTTTCAAAAATTATGAGAACCTTGTTGCCTATTATGATGTCCCAGATCTGATGACAGCATTAAATCTCATTCATGACCCTTCTGAATAGAGGCTGTTCATGAATTCATCAAAGCTATCCCTCAAGTCAGTTCTGTTGCACAATGACAGTTTACTTTCCTCTATCCCTATTGGCCATACTGTCCAAATGAAGGAAACTTATCAAAACATGGAAACCCTTCTAAAATACCAGGATTACAAATGGCAAACCTGGTGGGACTCGAAAGGGATGGCAATTCTAATAGGCATGCAACAGGGATATACTAAGTACTGTTGTTTCTTATGTTAGTGGGACAGTCGGGACAGAGCATCTCATTACATCAGAAAAGAACTGCCTCAATGAGAAGTCCTGACCTCTGGACAAAAAAATGTTCTCTACAACCCTCTTGTGAGCCCTGAAAAAATCATTTTGCCTCCACTACATATACAGTTAGGGTTAATGAAAAATAGTGTCAAAGAAATGGACCAATCAGGAGAAGCATTCAAGCACTTGAGAGGAAAACTTCTTCGCTTAAGTGAAGCTAAGAGTTAAAGAGGGTGTATTTGTTGGGTCCACAAATCTGTGAGCTCTTAATGACGGGGAATTTTTTAATATTCTTCAGAGTAAAGAAAGAGCAGCATGGGGAGCATTTGCAGCTTTAGTTAATGGTTTCTTGGGTAACAAAAGAGAGGACAATTATACTGTCTTAGTCTATACCCTCCTTGTGAAATACAGAGATCTTGGTTGTAACAAGTCACTCAAGATTCACCTTCTTCATTCTCATTTAGACTTTTTGCCCAAAAATTGTGGATATGTAAGTGATGAACATGGTGAGTGATTTCACCAAGATATATCCTCGATAGAACAAAGATATGAAGGTCGTGGGATACTTCAATGTTCACAGACTCCTGTTGGAATGTCGCGAGAAATTTGCCAGAACATTAGTACAATCGTCAAGCAAAGAAGAAACGTTCTAAATACACTGCACAACAGCACAGTTCTTGCCAAGGGAAGTTGTAATTTAATGTTTTTTTGGTTGTAAAAGTATTTAACAAATAATAAAGCACTTTTAAAGCCTAAAAAATTATCGTGTAACTTCCAATCAAGATAAAAACTTTTCATCGAAGATACAAGCAAAAAATATTTTTTGTAGGGCAGTGTTATATGTAAGCATGCATGCTTTTATACTTTTTATAATAGATTTTAAAATAATTAAATTGAACTTTATACCTCGATGGAACAAGCCATGAGTGACTGACGTTCATAGGCTTTTAACATAACAGTCCATAAGTTAGCTGGAGCTTCTTCTAAATTATACATTTCACTTACTCCACCAGTAAAGTCCTCCATTGCTTCACAAGTACTGCCACCTTTAAGAGCTTCATAAGATCCATGAAGTCTATAAAAATATATTATATTAACAAACATAGGTAAAAAATTATATAATATATTATAATCTATAGACTAAGACTTCATATTTTTACTAGCTTTAAAATAAAAAAAGAAGGGTTGTGTCTAAGAAAGTTCTGAATGAATTGTAACATCATGCATGACATCCGCCATGTCTCCACTGTACACATATATCATGTTTAACTTGAGATTATCAATTGAATGTAAGTTAGGGCAACAAATTCTTCTCATTAAACCCTCGGGTTTTGTACCATAGGCATACAAATATTTAGTGTATAAATAACACAATTTCTATTTATTTCAGACTTTTGTGGAAATGCAATGAAAGTCATGATGATGAATAAGAAAACAATATCTGTGGTTAAAGATATCTTTATTAATTTTTAAATTTCAATTTTGTTAATTTATACAAAATGTGCGAAAGTGTCAACTTTTGTAGTGGAAAGCATATATAAGAGAGAAGGAGTTAGGAATATTATTATTTAATTTTTATGCCAACATTTCGACCCACTTTGCAGGTCTTCATCAGGGCTACAAAAGATACAAAATATAAAAGGTACATGGTGAAAATAAAATAAATGAATATAAGTAGATATAAAATAAGAAGTTTTCTGATAACTTTACATCATTATAAAAGCATATATAAATATGAATACTTCTTAAAAATATAATAGCAAATAAACAAAATATTCTTACTTGGCATAAGCTTTTTCCAAGAGTGCACTCCAAAATTCATTTGGTTCGGCTGAATGGAGGAATATAAGTTCTCCATTATAAGTAGGTAATCTATCATCCACAACTACATCTACCCAATTCCCGTATTGCCAAAACCTGTAATGTGGTCGGAAATTTAGATATATCGTTTCAATAATCTTAAATGAGAAACAAGGAATCGTTTATTAAACATATATTATATGTTAAATGTCGAAAAGAAAAGTGAAAAAAAGAAATTTTATTAAAAATGAAAAATTAGAGTAAAATTAATGCCATATTGTAATGAGTTTTGAATGCTTGTGAAACAAACAAGTATAAAATCCTTAAGAATCAAGCAAGGCTATAATTAGGTTTTTACCAGAAGGGGTCTGCTTAATTTTGGCATATTTTTTTTTCATCTCCCACTGCCCCCATAAAACATTTTGGTAAAATTAAACATTTTGTATTAGGTTATATATTTAGAAAGGGATATCATGATCAGGTAATATTAATTTGTGTCATTGATAGCATTGAGATAAAAAAACAAAACCAAAAAGAATAAATATTTTTAGTAATGGTATATATAATAAATAAAAAAAGATGGAGACGTAACACTGAATTCCAAAAATCTTCATTTTTACTTCCCTAGACAAAAAATATTTCTATCTCCAAAACTCTTACTCCATTTCTTCAATATCCTAAACCAAATTAGAACAATCCCTGCAATTGTCAGCATGTCAGTCTATTGTTACAATTTTATTAAGTTAAATGTTAAATAAAATAAAATTTGCCTGATCAGACTTATTTCTGTTGAAAAAAAAAATTCATTTATAGAAAAAATAGTAGCCTTACTAATTACAGGGTACAAAACAGACTTTAGTATCATCATATTTCAATTTTTCCTTTGAAAACACTGGCATACTTTTCCTGAGAAAAACAAAACAAAACCAAACCTTGCCCACCATTTCATTCTAAAGATTCTTGAACTTTTCTGCCCTTGGTAGCGACCTAGGTTTTTTTTATGGAAACCCAGCCCCCTGACAATTGGTTTCTGTCATGAATAGGTATAAATAAACCGTAATATAAATTAAAATCATTATTTATAGTCACTTATATTAGTCTGTCAGCACATAAAAATAAATAAATAATTTTTTTTTTAAATACCTAAAATGAAAAATTCCAGCATATTTAGATTCAAAACTTTGATCAGGTATTACAACTAGGTCAAATAAGTCTTGGTGTAATGTAAGGTTTGCAATAGCAGCTAAAAGCCAGCAGTCTCCTAACAAAAAAGAATGATACTTCAGATTAGATTTCAATTATATTTAATACAAATGAGTTTTATTTTAAATGTGAAATACTGCCATACCTAATTCACCCTGTTTAACGTCAAAACGGGAAGCACCTTCGACCACAAATTTTGGTTCAGGATGTATTTCCTACAAAAAAACAATAAAATTTCAAGGGTTGATATCTTATAATGTAAATAATAAAACTATTATAATTTTTTTGAAATAAAAAAAAATTTAATTAGCATTATTGCATAATGTTAAATAATAACATCGCTGATTATTGGAACATTTACTCGTAAAACCAAGATAAATGTTATTCCTTTGGACACTGTCATATTCTCTTAATCACATTGGGTCTATAAAATACTTGAATGACTTATATATATATGCATAATCCAACTTTGAATTAATCTAAATTTGCATTTCTTAACCACCCTGACAACAGCTTTATTTTTAGAAGCCATTATATCATTTACTTTAAGAATTCACCAAATGATACTTAATAAAGGGAAGGGATGGGAAACATAAGGTCATGTAGGTACGTGCTCTCAACCTCTGTTTCTGTTCCTCTTTTAACTTGAGGAACATAATATTGATCAGACTACACTGGTAATATTTAAATATGGCCTATTAAACCTCTTTTGATTATGTTTGCATCCATGTTTACATTACACATGTAAATCAAAGTAAAGAAAATAAGAGAAAAGGAAACAATGTATAGGAATGTCATTAAAAATAAGGACTTAAGAATGTAACCGTTCCAATGAAGAACGTTATGGAAAGTGGTCTGAGGAAAGAAGAACATTATAAACCAGGGTTGAAGATTGGAAAAATCTTTTGTCAATAAGAGGTTAAAAGTAGAAAATTTTCAAAACTGTTAAATAAAAGTTCTAGCTTACAAAGGCTTTTACTTTTTTAATACATATATAAATGTCATAAACAAGTATTTATTAAACTTTTAATTATTCCTTCTAAAATAAAAGTTTTAAGTACAAAAAATACATTGTTCAGTATTCAGAGTGAGAAACTAATAAATTCTGATGATACTAGAAAATATTTCCATATTAAAATTGTAGAACATTGTACACTGCAAATTTTGATTTCTTAATCAGAATTGTTTTATTAGAAAAGTAAAAGCTTTAAATTAAAAGTTTTTGAATTAACATTATAGATACTATCTTGTTCCATACCTTGTAAATATTTGCTATGTTAAATGCATAGAAAAGTTATTATGTTTTACATAGCTATCTATTTACATATACGGATTATTATATTTTCTGTTAATAAAAACGTAAAGGCATATTCACTTTTTCATTAAAGCCTATTCAAGTAAATGGTTTATAAAAAATGTTATTTAAAACTTTTATTAATGAGGTTAGAAAAAAAAGTGAAGAAAATAACTGTTTTGAATTGTTATGCATCAATAAAAGTAAAAGATCAACAAAAACGTTTATACATCTAGATATATAGGTAAAAGTTAAATTTTTACATTTAATGATAACAGTTAATTGTTTCATTCGACCCAAGTTATCAACAGAAAAAAAAAATCAAGAATTAGATACTCACGATAGGTCTCTTCCACTCGAAGTTCCTTGGCGGTTGCTGGCTGAAGTAGAGACTGGAGTCCCTGGGAGGGAACTCTGGGTCTTCGAACAGGGTACCGGAAGCTAGGCATTGGTCCCGTAACTTGAGGAAGTCTTGGACTGGTCCTCTCGATCTCGTTCCAGAGCCCTTTTCTCCGAGCTGTAAAATAATATGGAATTGTTAACAACAGCTAAGAAAATAATAAAATACAACATTATGGAAAGGAGAAAAGGACATAAGTTGTTCGAAAATTACAATAACCTTCCATGTAGAATGGTAAAAACCTTATATCGAAATATTCCAGCATTCTAAAAGTTTTTGGATAAACTTAATTAAATGAGACAGGAATAAATATTGTACAATGTTAGCCAAAATTAGAAACCAATTCATTATGCAATGCTACCTTTTGAAGCATTAATGAACAGTTATGATAAGAGTTCAACAAGGGAAAGCCATGATAAGCCTCGGGAAAAGTCACGCGAGAGCTAATTATGATAATAGTGACACGACCACGGCCATTTCAGTTGGACATGGGCAGCTATTCAAAACCAATTAAAGACACATAGTTAATAATTCATCTTCTTCAATTTTGGTTCATTATTTTCAATAATCAACCATTGTGATCGACCAAAAAATTCAAAAACTTAACCCCCTCTCAAAATTTGAGGTTTCACGTTTCAGGATGCGTAGAATTCGAAAAACGAATACAAATTTTTTTGTCCGTCCGCCGTCCGCGCATTTTCTACGAAACTACTGAACCGATTTTTTTTCAAATTTTGATATAAAATCAGAGGACACCCGAAGATGATCCTCCTTCATCGACATTTACTTTCAAAATGGCGGCCGAAAAACCTGCATTGCTAGAGACTGTAGCTCCTAAACAAATGTACAGGTTTCAATGAAACTTCGCTAAAGTCATTTTCTCGGCGCCCTTTAAATTTATCTGTATAACATACTTCAACGAATAGAAGCTGGAAAAAAAGTTACGAGGGTAAAATTAAATTCCGAGTAACTAGAAAAGTGTTTACTTTTTTGTTGATATTGTGATAAGATGTTTCAAAGGTATTTAAATTACCTAAAAAATGAAGGAAGTTTCATCGAAATTAAAGTAGAGATATCGCGGTTTTTACATATTTTTGGTTTATTATTTTCAATAATCAATCATTGTGATCGACCAAAAAATTCAAAAACTTAACCCCCTCTCAAAATGTGAGGTTTCACGTTTCAAGATGCTTAGAATTCGAAAAACGAATACAAATTTTTGTTGATATTGTATATGTTTTTTTAAAAGTTTACGAAATTTCCGAGAAAAAAAATGGTTAAAATCGGACAATTAGGAGCAAAGATATGGTCTCCGGTTTTTTTAATATGTTCTACTCCAAATGTTATATCCTTGGTTTGGTTTTTAAATTTTGAATGTGTTACTGAACTAATGCTGTTTTTTTTTTAACATATCAGTAATGATTAAAAAAAAAAATTTAAATCCAATAATTGGAATCACCTTTTGCTTATTTTTCTTTATAACTCGGAAGGTAATGTTACTTTAGATGTATTTGTATAATTGTTTGGAAATAAGAAACCATTGTGAAATAATTTGCAGCGTTTTTTATAATATTCATTAGGGCTAATAAAAGTAAGTAATCAAAATAGAAGATGAAACAGTTCAACATTTATATAATATTTGCTTGTAAATGTAATTTTATATCAACGTGATATGTTATAAATACATGTATATACTGATAATCAATCTGAATTGAAGATAAGGATAATCAACAGTATTGATGTATAAGGATTTCATGATGAATCAGAAATCAATCACCATAATCAGTGATATACTAATTAAATAATATTTATATTCTTTTATTTGTTTTTATATTAAAACGTGTTTTTGGTTTGTTATTGGAAGCCGGAGGTCCATCCCTTAACTTTCAGAGCAAGAATAATTGACAGCAATTAACATACTACATAAAATTATATCAATCATAATCAATAACAAACAATTATAATTCGTCATGTATACGCAGAGTCACTAATAAGTACCCAAAATAATACATAACAAATATTATAATTCTTATTACTGCCTTATCTTATTCTAGTTATTAATTGCCTATATACAGAAGGCTCAGCAAGGTTCGATGATATTTTAGTAGATGGTGCGAGAGGAAAGCAAGCCTTGAAAGTAGTCAAGACCTTAAGAAAGGGGTCTCCAAACGTTTTGGCCCGCGGGCAACATTGAAACCTCGACTAAGTTCCGAGATTCGCACATTGACATCCACCCAAGTCCCGTGAACCGTGGCCTGATGAAAAAAAAAAATCATTTTCTATAAATGACATTTCAGCTGTGAAAAGAGATTTTTAATAGAAAACAATCTATGCAATAAATGTTTTAGTAACATCGTGTGTAGACGATTTGCTTAATTTCATATAGTTTTTAAAATTTTATGATCTCATCAAAGAAAATTTGGCGGGCCGGATATGGCCCGCAGGACGTAGTTTGGAGACCCCTGCTTTAAGATATAGTTAGAGAAAAGGTTATCTTTAAAAACTTCATTCTTTTTCTTAGCAGAAAAAGCATGATTGGCTAATAGAATTTCGGATTCGGGAATAGAGGAAACATTCCTCCTTCAACAGATAATTAGGTTTTGAAGGAAGTCAGCTCTTCCGTAACTTATTCCAATTACTTAGGTTGTTTAAAGAAGGAGATCTCTCATCCAACTCCCTTTTAGTCTCCCCCTCATGTTTTGAGGCATGTCAGCTGTGGCCATGTCTCTTATTAGGTCCGTTTAAATTTGTGTAAAATCGTTGATAAAGGATCGCTATATGTTGGTCAACTGTTGGAAGGTGGAGATCAGTATGCAGAGTTTTGTTAGTCACGTACCAAGGTGATTTTGTTATGAGTCGCAATAATTTTGATTGGAACGTTTGAGTTTTTTGTAGGTAGTCCTTTTTAGCGATGCCGTATATGTGTGATGAGTGCGTCCATATGGGTTTAAGTAAGTACGTATATGTATTCAGTTTCTGTTTTGGTTTTAGTTTTGAAGATTTAGAAAAAAAGAGAGTAAAGTAGTTTGAGTCGTTTGTTAAATGTTTCATGTTTCATTTTAACATGCGGACCCCATGTCATCCTTCTGTCGAAGGATTTTTTAAAATAAATACTCCATGAAGATTATATGATCCATACATAAAACGTCAATTAAATCTGTAAAAGTTGCTTATTATTGATTTAGATCAACGAAATATTTCTCATACTCAGGGGTGCCCAGAAGGGGTTTCATGGCGCAAAATGAGCCATTCAAATTTTTGAATGGGGCATATTTGACGGGTTTTTAAATTTTTGAGAGCGGCAAATTTCAAGGGGGTTATGAATTTACGGACTAAGGAACAAGGATAAAACATGGAACACACCGCAGTAAGTGTAATTGTACAATATATGATCTACGATGTTTCTAATTTTACCTCAGCTTGCTTTGTTTTACAGAAAAAGAGCAATAAAATATCTTTAGGTTCTTGGTAAAAAAAAATCACTGCTGCAGAATTGAGGTTTCTCCGAAGGATTGCAGGGAAAACGAGACGGGACTGCACGAACAACGAGAGAACCAGGGAGGAATTGGGGGTTCCCCCGATGAAGGATGTCGTGAAGACTCGGCAGCTTAAGTGGTTTGGGCATGTCATCAGGATGGAAGAACACAGAGATCCATTAAAGTCTACGGACTACGTCCCCAATGGTAGAAGACCCCGCGGCAGACTGAGAATGTCATACTTCGAATACGTAGACCGCCTGTGCAAAAATAGAAATAAGAATATACGTCAAGTCAGAAATCTTGCAAGAATCAGGGAAAATTGGCAATCCTGGTTAGATGCTCCCCTAAGCTGAAAGGCTATACAGGGTGATGCAAAAGAAGAAGGTTCTGGGTTATTGTGCCATAAATTTTGGGGGGAGGGATGGGTACCACTGTTTATACTTTTACTTTTGATAGATTCAAAATACTGAATTACTCGCGACTCTGACCTACATACACAGCCCTTGAGTTTTATCGGTAACAGTTCAAATGGTTCAAGGGGACGGGTATTCTCTAGAAATATAAAAAAAAAAAAAACCTGTACCACTACAATCCATGAAGGGTCTTGGGTTCAGTACTACATAGGGAAAGCACTATTTCACGGTCTAGCAGTGCGAAAGCACTAGATCAACGGTTGTGCAAGGAGGTCACGCTCAATTAATTAGGTTTTCGCCAGGTTTTCCCCCTTGATTAATTATTTAATTAAGGGTACCCACTTTATAGAGGCTTGATGTGCCCCAGGAGGGTCTACAGACCCAGGGTGGCCCCACGGCTAATGAAACAGATAAATAAATTTTCTGCCATGAGTTTGAACCTGGGACCTTTAGCATTGAAAGCTTAGTACCCTACCACTGAGCTACCCCACACCAACTAGAAATATAGGACAATGAAAAGCAAAAATTATGTATCAAACTTATACAATCCAAGATAAAATTGGTTTACAGTGTGTCATTTACAATTGTGTTCAGAATCGCAGTCTAGAATAGGTGATGTCATTATGTTGGTAATACCAACTGGGTATAATAGGAAGTGTGTAATATGTAAAACTTTAAGGTGAAGTTAGAATTCAAGTCACAATTAATTGAATGGTTTTATCTGGAATTAAATTAAGATTTTAATAATTTATATAGTAAATCAGGGATGTCCGTTCTTTTTATTATGCGTCTCACCATCAAAGGTTCTTTATATTTAGGCGGAGAATGACTAACTATACCTCCCTTCTTTCCATCTTCTACGCTCTATATATTTCAGTTAGACACTTTTATTGCTATAAATAATTCACCTATAGTAATTTTTTAGAATGTACCTATCTACTAATAGCTATTATTTATACAGTAAAAAGTTTTGTTATTTATATCAAACATTCATAGCCAAATAAAATAACCTAGACTAATACTTTTCAGTTATAGCTATAATTATTTAAATTTATTTTATTCATTACTTTTTTATTTATATTCTGGCTCAAGTTTACGTCCTTTAACTGTATACTCCGTGGTACAGACCAATTTTTATTAAATTATTAGAGTATAGAATGGGGCATTCCTATGGGGGATAGAATCATATAATTTTGTTTCTATTCCAAGGGCGGAATAGCAATAAACCTCCGACATACGTAAATAATTTTTTTTTTAACACTTTATTCAGAAATATTACAATTTGTCACAGTTAAGGACATTTATAATAGAGTTCAGAGAGTACATTCATACCGTATATACAAAAATATAAATAAATAAAGTAATAACAAAAGAATAAGAAAAAAGAACAAAAGAGAAAATAAAAAAAATATATATATACACATAAGTAAATAAATATAAAAATAAAAGTAAATCAAACATCTTATATAAAACATACCTATATACATTATTTACAATTTGCCAGGTGATCTCCGAACCAATCCTGTCCCCTCCACACGTGGAGGGAAAAGGGAAGCTTAGGAGATCCCTACGCTTCTCCCTCAGCCACTTCACTGGTATTTAAAACCAGCGGAGGATGAGTAAGAGCGCTACAGCCACAGAAATAATTTTGAAGGCAACCTTTTTTCTCGATTCTGTGCTCAAATTATCTTATGATTTGAAGTGGAATGCAAATGGTTATTTACGAGTTTTTAGTACCTAATTAAATAGACAAAGTTTGTCCACCTCCAGATTGAAAATGACCCAATTCAGAAAATTTTCATAAATAAAATAGTTGTCGGTTACGATAAGATGAAGCTATTTACGAAGTTGATAATATTATAAAAAGGGGTCTGTACCACGAACTAGTAATATAAGTGTGTAAAATTTTGGAGTCCAGTCCTCCAACTGATGTAATTCTTAAAGCAGAGAGTAATCATGGGAGAATCTAATTATCATAATGAATCCTTCCTTTGGCCGGTAATAAATTATTTATTAACTTGTGTTTAATGAAATGTATTCAAATGGATTTATCACAGATGAAGCACAATATGCTGTAATAACTTCATATTAGTATCTACAGAGCAATATTTGATTTTATTAAGTAATATTGGATTTTATTATTGAGAGATGAAAATAAAAAAAAATAAAAAAATGAAATACAATTTTTATAATAATATAAAAATAAATAAAGTAATATACAAATAAAATTAAGATCACTGCAGCCTTAATTAATTTATTTATTAATCAAAACCACATTTAACGCTCTAATGACAAAAATTATAATTATAGAAGTAATGTTCTACATATCATGGGTGTTATATAGTCAAGTACCCTTTGAAGAAAGTTGGTCGTTAGTTGTTAGTTAGTGTCTACGGCTGTACGTGTTGAGTACTTTAACAGCTCCAGTGCTGGTAGCATGTCCTGATGATGATCTACAATCTTCGATTGAAACATCCGCAATAATAAAAATCTTAAAAACTGTCCGCGTCTTGGCTATTTATCACAGAAAACAATATAATTTTATAATTTAATCAAAATATGTTTCTTGGCTTGAATAAAATATATTTGTAATTTATATCTGATGTAAATTATGATTTATTCTAATTGTCAGTTTGATTCGATAATCAATATTGGTTATTACTTTTTCGTCGTTTATAATATTAACAACAACAAAAAAGTAATCTTTTAAAAACGTATATTAACTATCTTAAATAATATAATAATTTTTTCTCTCAACAATGTTGTCTACCTTTATGCTTTCGATTCTACTTCGAAAATCACAAACATGACTCCACTCATTCATGCGAAATAAGCCAAACTCAATCTCCTTAAAGGAATCAGAACAAGAGAAATAAACTGAAAACATTTGAGAAATTTTCTTAAAAAAGCAAAAAACTTGTTCAATATGGGAGAGCAGTAATTCAGCTAATCAATGGTTGAATTAGGATAAAATATTGAGATGTTTTGAATATGTTAGTAAATTATGTATGATTATATTATGCATAAGTGAAATTATGTATTTATGCTTATAAACTAATATATATGCGTTTTTAATTTCTATAAAAAATGGTAAAGGTTTTAAAAGACAGTAAAAAAAGAACTAACATATTTTTTTTACAAAACAATTTCCTGCTTAAATGGAAGCGGTTATTGGTTTTTTTTATTTTCTTATACATCTTAACTAACTTAACACCATTGACAATATTTTATTTAAAAAAAAGAAAGAATCTATTGGCTTATATTGATCTTAAATTTAAATATTGACATAAAAAATTGTTAAAATGCTATACCCGGAGGTAAAGAACACCATATCCATTTTTGTATTTGTTCAGGGGAGCTTACTTCGAGCTAGTATAACTTGTTTCTTAGTTACTAAATTATTTAATAAAAAAATGGACATCCTTTATCTTCGTAAGCTTGTCAGATTTAACATGTAACATTTTTTTTTAAGCTTATTTAATTAGAATTATTATAATCTGTCACAATTAAGGATATTTATAATAGTGTTCAGAGAGCACATTCACACTCAATATTCGATAAATATATAAATAAAAATAAATATGTAACATTTTAATTGAAATTATTTAAAATGTTCATTTTTTATGCACTCCATAAAAAAAAAATATAAACTAAAATCAGATGAACAAAAATTAAAGGAAATGTCTTCATAGTGTTTAGAAATTCAATATAAATCAGACAGAAAATATTAAATACTCAGACGTATTTTGTAACTATTATTATTTTCTTTTTAAAATACAAAATACAATGAAAATTTCTTACTTTCAAGACAATAAAATACAAGAAAAAAGTTTATTTTGTGTTTCAAATACGCAAAATAAATTACAAAATTGAGTAGGTTCCCCTTAAGTATCGTTGCTAGAATGGTCGTTTCCACTAGAATTATTCTCTATGAAAATCGAACTCAAAATTGTTTAAGATAGATAGTATTAAGTAATGAAATTGATTAACCTTACAATAATTATGCAGTACTCAAGCGTCTTATCATAGGAAGGTATAGAAGAGTATATTTTGCTAAATAAACAAGTAAAGGTATAGATGCTTAGTTGGGGAAAAACATGTCCATTTTTTCTTTTTAACGAAAAATTAGGATTCAATGTGTGCAATACCTCGGAGATTATTGAGAATAAAAAAATTGACAAAACGTTTTATAATATAATTTATTGCTCTGAAATAATCACATTTTAAGTATACACCCTATCTTCCAATTTTATATATCATTTCTTGGCAAAAATAAACTTACATTTTAAGGAATCAGTTGTAAAACACAACTTTATGAGACATAAGTATTTTATTTATTTATTTTTATTTTTTGGAATTAAAATACAAGATTCTTTTGGTATTTTGAATTTGAAATACTTTTATAATTAAAAGCAATTTATATACTTTGTAATGAAAATACTCTATATTTTAAAAACACAAAATACTTTATATTTTAAATACTATATTCTGTTGAAATAATAATTTAAATACTTTTTTCCGAGGCTTGACATAAATTAAGGTATTTACATAGTTTTATAATTTCTCCTTTTATTTTTGTAACAAGAAACGGTACTTGTGAGCGACGCGGCCTCTATGGACTGTTATCTGGTTATTTTTTTTTTTTTTTATTTCTTTATGACATTTACAACTGTATTACATAAATACATCAAGTAAATTTGGACATAATTGATATAATGACATGAATACACTTGCTGAGTAACTACCCAATGGTAGCACTCTAAGTCTGGTTATATAAAGTGTTGTTGTTGTTATTTATATTTCTTATTATTAAATGTTTATAACCTGAACACTGATAATTGTTATAAGGCACTGATAATCCCTATCTTCATATGAAATTAGAATCTCGTATAATAAGAAATATATTTGGTGTTGCCTCTTTTTTGACTGTTTCTTATTAGTATATATACATATATACATATAAATAACAACAACAACACTTTAAATAACAAGATAACTGCAGATAGCAGTCCATAGAGGCCGCGTCGCTCACAAGTAACCAATAAACATACTTCTACTAGGTCTTACATAGTATAGTTACATAGTACTAGATCCCGATTAGTATAAAAAAAGCTAAGCGGAAAGAAAAAAATAAATAAATATATTAGGTGTTATATACAATATATTGCCTCAGTAGGACACCAGGCTTCCATTCCAGATCTTCACCCCAACAACCCCGGCGCCCTCTTGTCTGTAAACTATAGATTGCTCGCTGGAATAACGCGGAACTTAGTTACCACAGCCTAGAAGCACGAACATTTAGTAACTAATTCCAATACCAGAGAACTCTAGTAACTCTATAATTAACCAGTAAGAATCTTAAAATAGTTCCAATAGAATCAGTTTCTAAGTTGAGACAAGGAAAACGATACAATTATAATAATTAATAATATTGAAGAAATATTCAGGTAAATATTTATTTTCTTAGTGCCGACGATTCGGCATAAGTTCCAGAGCTTTATCAGGGCTAACCAACTAAAGAACTGATGAAAAATAAATACTGAGAAAAATAAACAGGCATATGGAATAATGACTAGATTAGTGTACGCAGGCAATCAAACTAAAACATTAAGAGATATATGGAATGGAAAATTTAGGATGTTATAAAGTAACTACAACAAAGTGATAAAGTAAACAACAATACAACGACGAAAGCAACATATAATAACAAATTTAGGAAGTTTTAAAGCGAACAATGATAAAATAACAGAAACAGCTTAGTGAGATGAACAAAACAATGCAAAACGAAATGAAATGGAATATTAAGTAAATTAATCGTAGGAGTAAGTAGTAAAATAAAATAAATATGATGTGGAACCTGTTGTAAGTTGATGTCATATAGTGTTCAGAGAGAATGAACATAGAACATAGAACACTAGCGGATCCAGGATTTAATTTTGGGGGGGGAGGCTTCAACCCGGAATTTTTTCTCCATATATATATAACGATAATTACGTTGGAAAAACAGAAAGATACCAACTACATATATGAAATGGTGCTTAAGTGATTCTTGAAGTCCTATTATGTGTAATTAAACGAGCAATAATACTTTTTTTTTTAAGACGTAATTTTTTAATAATTTTTACCATAAAACATGGTTACATTTTACCATTTGGGGGGCTTCAGCCCGAAAGCCCCCCCCCCCCTGTAAATCCGCTTGTGACATAGAATGAAAAGGTAAAAAAAAAAAGAAAAGGAATTGCGTAAATCGTAAATACCAAATGCTATGTAGTATGGTAATGGTCCGGTATGGGTAGGTGTATTTGTTAAATAAATAAAGAAACGTATATTATGTTTAAAAAATAAAAGGTAAATAGAAAATAATAGGCTAACCACACCTAAGTTGAAACTTAGGCCGAAACGTCGGCACAAAGAAAATACTGTTCTTGTGTACTTCTAAGGATTGTAATCCCCAACCAAATACCCTTATTTATATTATCTTATTTATAATTCTAATACTTTTTAAGCTCTCCTAAAGTTTATGCTAATGAACTTCAAAATCTTAATGAGATAGCAAAATCGATAATGACAAATTAAAACATTAAAAATACATTCCTTCGGTTAATATAAGACAAAGTTGATCGCGTTATTCTAATAATATAAATACATTTAATAGAAAAACATCCAGTTTTTTTTCTTGAAATACTTGTTTAATCCACAATAAATCCAATCCTCTAAAAGCAAAATGATTATTTTCCCAACAATAAATGCAGAGGAGCTATAAAGTGGTAGCTTTCTTCCGATGCTTCACTTCTTGGGCACGCAATCCTCACGATAGCAGCACCCTACATCTCCAATATTATCAGGTTTCAGCATTTTAATCTAAGGAACCGCTTGGAAGATCTCTCAACTTGAGTTACCCGTTAGTAACAGGATATATTCATACCCTGCTAATTGCTCTTAATTTACATGTGAAATATTTACCTTTTTTTTTTTTTATGTTGTACTGCTTCTATCAATTATATAGTTTTAATTAAATGAAAGAAGACCTAGATGTTTTTACTGAAGGATTTCAAACCAATCAGATCCATTATAATTTTTTAAAATATAAATTTTCTAATATTTATTTGTCATTTTTTAATCTATTATTTTTAATAACAAACCTTTATGATCAAGCAAGAAAAAAAAAAAAAAAAAGTCAACACCACTAAAAATTTAAGGTTTTACGTTTCAAGATATGTAGAATCCAAAAATCGAATAAAAAATAAATTCATCCGTCCACCGTATGCTGCATCGAGACTACTGGGCCGATTGTTTCAGTTTGATATCAAATTCATAGGTCACCCAAAAAAGATTATACATTGTCATCCGCCCTTTGGTGACAAAATGGCGGCCAAAAACCGTGAGTAGCAATTGACCATAGCGCCGAAACAAAGTGCCTAAAAACACATTTAATTAATAAAAATAAAAAAAATTAAAATAATGATTTTTCAAACATTTTTCACGTAAAGTGGTAATCAACCTGTGTTATCCCGTATCTCCGTCACATGAATTAAGACAAACTTTATGTTTCTTAGTAAAATCTACGTTTAAAATAAAGAAACCTATTGATTTCTTCATTTATTTTAATGAAAACGTAAATATTAAGGCTAGAAACATTAAGTTTGTTACTTATAAACACGCATTAATTCCTACGACAGAAATCTGGGAGAAAACACAATTTCATAACCACATTATATGAAAACTCATTATTTTTAATTTTTATGAATAAAATGTATTTTTAGTTAATTATTTTTTAATTAAAATACATCCTATACCATGGAAAACAAGAAATAAAAGCTTTGCAACAATTAATTGTAGTAATTTTTTATGAAAACACGAATACTTTGAGATGACTGAATAGAAAATCACATCATTTCTTTACACAACTTGATGTGAATCTCAAAAGTTTTCCTAATAAACCTCAACTTAATTAATATTGATTTAAAGCTTATTTAACGAGAGAGTTTTTATAAAAGTGAGGTAAATGTAATACAGTTGAAGGGTGATAAAAAAATCACAAATAATTTATGGTTGTCTTTTAAACAGAACTTAGTTGTGTTTGTCCGCTCAAAAGTTCTGTTTAAATGGTTTTAACAATGACATACTCTATTTTCATTTCAAGTAAATGTTGTCTAGTTTAAGATTGAAACAGTTGTTAATTACTTAAGTTAATTTTTTTTATTGCTTCCTATTCAACTTAAAAACACACAAATCTTGAATTTCCTAAATTTCTGTTGGAAATTGGGTAATAGTTTATGTGAATTCTTTTATAGATCTTGATGGCTACTATCACTCTTTTTAAGATTCCCCTCTATTCACGGGACACCTTGTATAAGTACAATAATTTTTCGAAATGAATCTAAAAAAAAAAGTCAAGATTGATGAATAGTTTTATATCTTTTTTTGAAAGTTGATAAAATTTAATAAAAAAAAAAAAAAATCATCGAAATAGGACAATTTGGTGCAGCGTTCTACACGTTTACATTTTATACTGCAATGCCGATTGTTGTTTTGGTTTTTGTTTAATCGAAAACTTTCCATCTATTGACGCAATGGAGAGTATTATTGCATAATAATTTAGCTGCCTATAATTCTTAACATAAAATGAACGCAAATATTATTAAGTGACTAATATTAAGAAAACTCTTTCTTTATTGAATTCCTTATACCCGAAGTGATGAGGAAAATAGGGGAACATGACACACATATTTGATACATATCTATTTTAAAATAAGAGTAAGTTCCTAAACTCATGCCTCAGCTTAAAAATTGACCCTAATGAACCATTGTGTAATATTGTAAATTTCAGCGTTTTAGTTGCTACAGAAATATCATTTCAGATATGTAAAATCCATTTAATAAAAAAGATGTTTTTGTCCGATTTGAAGTTTTATTTTTTTGAAAATTCAGTGCATGTAAAAAGTATTACTGACTTGTAACATTCAAAATACAAATGCAAAGATTAGTAGGAATATTTCCCACATTTTAAGCAAATTTGAAGAATAAAAAACAAAGTTATTTAATAAATAAATATTTTAATATCATCAATGTATATATACATTTATTTTAATTAAACTAATGAACGCTTTAACTATTTTTATACATTATTTCATCACAGGATTCATTGATTCTATAAATAATTTTAGAAAAAAAAAATGGACATCTCTTTATTAGTTTGAAAAGTTCAGTTTATAAAGATTATATCTCTGTGTGTTTTACTTATTAAAAAAAACTGAACATACTTAAACAGTTATCACAGAGAATATTAACAAAACGATAATAAATATTTTATATTGAGAGATTTTGTGTATAACAATCACAATCCGTAGGATGAATGTATATAATATAATACTATGTAATATCCTCTCTTTAAAGTAGAATTTCATCAAAAGTGGCAATGCAATATGAAGATATTAAATATTTATCAATATTAATAATCATTATAAATATTTTCTGAATGGAATATAAAAATTAAGAAATTTGGAACCCTTAATTAAAAAAATACCGATAGATAGTAAATTGTACTAAACATCTACTAATAAAGCAGTATCATTATGGATTAAGCTTTAATTTATTTTAATTTTGTATCTATATGAATATTAAAGTGTTCAGAATCCAATTTGAAGTAGTGTTATTAAAATAACATAAAAATTCATTTTATTTTATTGGCAGATCCAACTGTCAATATACATTTGTTTCAGTTAATTACTTTGATCAATAAATGTAAATATTTTTTCTATTACTTTTATTGATTGGTCGAATTTATATTTATAGACTTTTAAAGAGGATATCTAACCTAGTTTTTTATTGTTTTGATAAAATATTTTGGATAGATAAATTATTAGCATAATGAATTGGACTTAATTTTTATAAATTCATTTAAGTCATATATTTTCGTAAAATTATGTGATATTTAGCTTATACTTTAGTAAAACCATGTGATATTCAGCTTATATCTCTAAGCAATTCTCAGACTTTT
This sequence comes from Nezara viridula, assembly GCA_928085145.1. Classification (NCBI taxonomy): domain Eukaryota; kingdom Metazoa; phylum Arthropoda; class Insecta; order Hemiptera; family Pentatomidae; genus Nezara; species Nezara viridula. The sequence goes on along the minus strand of OV725079.1, from coordinate 155,626,795 downwards.
TTTTTACCAAGAACTGTTGTTTTCTTCTGTGTATTCAAAATATATAACCATAATAATGTATTACAATCCAATCAAGGTTAAGGAACAATTGAATATCTCATTATCATAATGTATGAAAACACCACATTCATTATACACTAAAATGACAGATCATTCAAACTTTCCCCAAAAGGATAATTTTCGCCCGAAAAACTGGATATATATCTGATATGATGCGTGATTTCTTTTACGTAAAGACACTACCTTCTTGTCCAGACTGGAGATGATCTTGTTGAAGATGAACTCCGCAGCTTCCATCTGGACCATCTGGACTGATTCAGCGACCTCTCGTCGGGTCGGGGGTGGTCGGTCATCACGTGACTACAACCCGCCAAAACATAGTTTTTTGGATTACGTACGTTATGGATACCCGTCGAACAATTTTCGAGGCGGTAGAGTATATTAAATTTATTTTTTTAACCTGTTCGATTTGTTTAAATTAAATACCTATCCAATTGATTACCTGGTCAATAGATGACATAAAAAAATATATTAAGTTATACACGTCTAAATACAAGAAGTACATAAAAAGCACAAACGGAAGGAAATTAAAAAAAAAAAAATGGAAATCATAAGATTTAAAGCCACTTTCACACAATAATATGAGATTACATTAACTTATATTTAATGTAACTGAATTAATTTAAATACTACGCTTTATCAAATGCGTATCTACCATTCTCAGAAATTAAATGAAAATAAGCACACTGAAACTTTGAATAATAGACAAATTCTTCAGACCAAATTGAAGTACTCAAGTACACAAATACTCACATAAAATATGAAAAGAGGGCCTTTGGGGTACGGCATAAGGCACTTGTGTGGTGACTAGGTTTGGACTGTTTGTTGAGCGCCCTGTATCGATCCCTCACTGCCAACTCCCGCCCTTTTGAAGGGGTTGTTTGAATTCAACCACCTTTTTAGTTTCAGAATAGTTGTAGTATAAAAAAAACATTCATTGGAATAAAAGAGTTTCGAAACTACACAATACCAACAGTTTAGAAAATTAAACCTTTCAAATTGGTCTATGAACAAGAAATAAGCAAATTTAATGCATTATAAAAGGAAGGAATTAATTTATTTACCCTAGGTCGATAAAAAATAATAAACAAAAAATGTATAACAAATACCATTGGCTGTATCTGGTGAAAATGGTCCCTTTCACTCTATTTATGACCACTAATTTTATACTTTTTGAGTTATGCGGAAACTTCTATGTCTTCCATATTTTCATAACTTTTTTTAATGATTTTTTTGGGGATGTGCTTATTTATTTCACCTGAATGAGAAGACAATGTTCAAAGTAATGGATATCTTAACAACAAAAAAATTGAAAAATAATATATTATAATAGAGGTAAGAAACTGATAAATAAGATAGTCCTTTACGTCTGGAGTTCTATCTCTCCCAAGCATTGAACACTCTTATCATGCTATATTATATACCCCCTCCCCAATTATTTTTAAGTGCCGGCGCTTATGGATATTTATTTAAAAAATATATTTGCTTTTTTATAATACTTGTCATTTTTTTTTAAATTTATTTATATGCTATTTACAACTGTATACAAAAAATACATCTGGTAAATTCGCACATGGATATAATGACATGAAACACATGTTGAGAAACTAGCCATTGGTAGCATTCTAATAATATGTCTATATTAGGAGATCACGTGGCCATCTTCTTTTCAGACGCCTCGAAGGGTTATCAGGAATTGAATAGGAAGCAAGGTTAGAAACAAGAGGGTTGGGATGGTTTGAAGTTTATTATGGAAGGACAGATATCTGGAATGGGCCAAATCTGATACATAAGGAACATTAAGGTCATTATGGATGTTTTCATTTGTAACAAAGTAAGGAACATTGAGAATTTTACTAAGGATTTTGGATTGTAAGAATTGGAAGCGAGAGGAATTTGAAGGTTTGGTGGAGCCCCATAGCTCAACTCCGTAAGTCCAAATAGGCCTTATTATAGTCATGTAAATGAGTCTTTTATAATTAATTGGAAGGTTAGAGCGTTTGTCTAGTAAGTGTTGAAACGTCGAGCTGTTTCTTGTCGTTTCAGTCTGGTATGAGGATTCCAAGTTAGACGTTTGTCCAGATAGAGTCCTAGGTAATCATTTTAATACGTCGAATAAATGCAATGAATGATGTTCATTCGAAGCAATATATGAGATATATAGGTCAACAATAATAACATTTAATGGACAAATTTAAACTGTTAACATAACACTTAATTTGAATAGCATGGAAAGAACCAATAGACTTTAAATGACTCGTAATTATTTAAGCACGTTCCAAAATGAAGCTTTGTTTATCGATTGATATAAAACACAATTTTATTGAAATAAAGGGAGTGGCAGATGGGGAGGATATAATATAGGGGAAAATATAAACATTTAAGTACATGAATGATGATAGAACAGATTATGAGGAAGTTTGATTAACTATGATTTTATGAGTTGATGCAGAATATAAATATGAGATCCTGAAGATGGGCTCCGATACAATTATTCTGAATAATCAACATACAAAGAAAATAGTATAATCTTTCATGTTACTATAAAAATAAAAAGTATAGAAAACTGCAATTTATAGAACTATTTTTTTAAAAAAGATGTACGTTTACTTCCTCCCACCCCTCCAGTATTCGTTTAAATAAAATAATAATAAGCAGCATTTACCATTTTATTAGGGCATTGATTTCTTCTCCTCTAAGGATTGATATACTGAAGATTTTTATAATTAAAACATTGATAAAATTTTAGCGCCATCTTGGTAGGCAGTTACTCCATGTGACCTTGCATGGATTAGGAAAGAAAAATAAACTGGAACTTGACTCCAGCCAGCCAAATATGGAATACACGGTGTTTCTCATCATTAAAACCTTTAATGTGAAATATTAAGCGTAATATGGAATATTCAAAACCAAAAAAGGAATATAATAAATTATATTTTGTAAACACATGTTGTCTTTAAAAATAAAACAACATTTTCAGGAGAAAATTCATACAGAACTTCAAGTCATGGATGGATATTTCTCCATGTCTCTAAGAAAAATATATAAACATAATAACTCTATTATAATAGTCAAAGTTCTTCATTTGTTAATAATCAGTCGTTAAAAAATAAGAAATAATAGCTTTTTAAGTAGGCTTACTGTATACAAAAAAAGAGAAATATTGTAGATAAAGAACATACGAATTAGTTACTATTTAAAAATCTCTTTTAATACAACAATAATAATAAAAGCTTATGGAGCCCAACTCCATTTTGTTTTGTTTTTTAGGTAATTTGGAAACCTTTCACATTATTTAGAACCACTAATGTTATACTTTTTGAGTTATGCGGAAACCGCTTTGTCTTCCAAATCTTCATAACTTTTTTTCTGATTTTTTTGGGGCATACCAATGCATCTAACATAGTTTATCAAAAAATGGCACATAAATCAGGATTCGAAATTGATAATTATTATATCATGTAACAATTTTTTAACTTTTTTAAATTTTAAAATCATGGCTGATTTATAAAAAAAATTTTAATTTATGTTAATTGATTTGATTAAAAATAATGATCACTCACTGAGTGATATGGTACTACATAAATAATAATGATTAAATTGTGATAAAAAAAATTGATCAACAAATAAAAATTACCTTTTACACACAAATTAAATTAAATATAAATATGTACGTATGTATACGTTATTAATGTACACATTTTAAATTATTTTTCTGAAATCGCTTTAATTGTGCACGCGGCACCTGCACAATATATATGTATATATATCTTTTTTTTTGGAAGCCAAAATTTCAAATGAATTTCTCTATTTACTACTCCAGACTCAAAATATAGAGATTGCAAAACATTTTTAATTCTGATTTTAAAAAGTATTACTCAAGAATTATTATTATTATCAATTATAAAAATAAAAATCATCATGGTTTTTAAAAAATCGTGATAAAAATGTGATCTAATTGGATTTTTTTAAGTTATCTATTTCAAACAGTAATGAATTTATATTGAATATTTAATAGTTGGCCGTTGCATTATAAAGGAAGGAGATGGTTCGGGGTGGCGGTCATAGATAGGCTAAATAGTGGCAAAACTATTTTATCAAAAGGCAACGTTTCGACCAGACTTTGCAGGTCTTCTTCATGAATAAAATAGTTTTGCCACTATTTAGCCTATCTATGACCGCCACCCAGGACCATCTCCTTCCTTTAATAATGAATTTAATTTTTCAATTTACATTCAAGCTTCCATACTCACATCCTTTTCACCAATAAGCTATTATCATCATAATATTTCAAATATGTTTCTATTTCGATCAGGCAAAAATAATGAATAACACTTCAAGTTACCTTGGTTCCTAGGTAAATCGATACAGAGAACAATTGCTATGATTTATACCAACTGCATCTTTATTTTCCTGCAAACCGAAATTTTAGTTCTATTTAACTATATAATTTATTCCACAAATGTGAATACTGGCTTCCCATTTGTGAAACATGGAATTTATTTCATAAACGGTTGATAAAATTAATTCCATTAATGCTATAATATATCAACTGAATAGAAAAAAAATCGGAATATTTCGAGTAAATTATTTAAAACCTGGAAATGCGAACAGAAAACCAGAGAGTTATAAATATTTCAGCATGGAACAGGTTACTGTGGCTATGATTCAGACTCGTCCTTGAAGCCTACTTTTAAGCAGACGCACATAAGATGTTTGCAACACATCACCTGCTATTCTAAAATGCTGTTCAGATCTTTTACATCACATTTACTCTAAGACCAGAAATATGTCCTCCTGTATACTTAGACAACATACCGATTCCACAAACAGACAGAGTACAATACCTAGGCCTTAAGTTCGATAGGAGAATGACATGGGGTCCACATATGAAGAAAAAACGAATCACATTAAATCTAAGACTAAAATTGTTAAATTCACTGTTAAGACGACATTCCAAATTAAAAGCAAGACAGAAACTAAGTATTTACACGTATCTTTTAAAACCTCTTTGGACTTACGGACTACAAATATACGGAATTGCAAAACCAACTCACATAAAAAAACTTCAAACTTTTCAGTCTAAGATACTACGACTAATCACTCAAGCACCATGGAACGTAAACAATCACACTTTACACACCGACCTACACGTTCCGACAGTCAATGAACACATACAAACGTACTACAAACGATTTCATAACATGTTAAACGGGCACTCCAACCAGCTGGTAAAAGAAATGGCCACAACTAGTATGCCCGAGAAATCCAGAAGACGACTAAAAAGGGTCTGGATGAGGGATCTGCTTAAATAATGTTAGTATATAAAAGCCATGGAAGGGATATCGCTGATATCCCTCATGCCTATCAAGCCTTTTTATTTATTTTTTTTTCTCTCATTACTACGCCAGCACATCTGCTGATTGTCAATAATAATTGACAGGTGCGGATAAATATGTGTAAGTACAAAAAAAAAATAAAATAAAAAATAAAGGTCTTTTACAATTGTACAGATAACACTGCCTGGAAGGAACGATAGACTCAACCTACAGACTTTAAATGAATTGATACTATTAAGGCACATATTCAAATGCTCCTTTGTTTACTAATTGATATAAAACATAATTTTATTAAAATAAAGAATGCGAATAATGGATTGGATATAGAATATGAAAAATAAATAAACTTTTAAGAACATGAATGATAAATAAAATGAGCAGAAGTTATGTATTCTTTGCCCATTTCATGGCTGATAGAATTCATTTGTCAATATCAGATAATGATCTTTTCCCACGACTGAGAACTATGTCTAGGTTGAAGGCATTATCAAAATCAAAATAATGGAAGTAGTAGATGGCGTGTTCAGACAATTTGAAATCGAATAAGTTCTATGACTGTGTTTTTCTACAATCTATGACACGCCAAGACATTCAAGGTGACAAGTATAGCTAAGATATGTAGTTGTCCACGCAGCTTTGGGATCAACGACTTCAGAATGGATTAGATGCAACCTGATATAGGGATTTCAAGATAGAATTCGTAAACTTAAAACACAGATGGAATAAATCATCGTTGCGGTAGAATATTAAGAAAGGTTAAAAAAGAAAGGTGAATATTTGGATATTGGATATTTGGAACTGATTACAATTGCTTAGAACAAATCTGTCTTGCTGATGAAATGGTCTTCACTATAATAAACCTGCTTAATATCATCAAAACTGATCAAGCATTTTGAATCCCTTTTAGCAGCATCATGAAATATTCTGTTCATCTGTCTACTATATATTCGTTTAGCCATATAATGGATACTGATCGTTGTTTTCTTTCCAGAGATTTTGGCACTTCCTTTGTCGTTTGCTTAATGTATTTTTGCAATGTTTGGATTCAATTTCGCGTTTTCCCTCATTTTGAGACCATATACTAACAATCAGTTCCAGTTACCTAGAAGAACATATAGCTTCGCCTAAATAATGCATTTAATATTAAAATTTCCTATTTTTTATGATATGGTCTAACTTCCGAACAAAATAAAGGAAATAAAAATGATTGTTTAATAGTGATATATGAATTTTACTAAACAATTCATCATCTATTCATTGAAAGAAGTTCAGATTAGGTATATATTATTTTAGTTTATAAAACAAATATTAATATAACTCATTTTCGAGGAAGTATATAAAATTTAAATTACCTCTATGAATCAGTAAATATATAAAACAAAGTGTTAAATTGAAAACATTAAATAAAAAATTCAAGATATGCTGCAAAGTATTTTTGAATAAGTTTTATTATTATAATTATATAATTTTTATAATAGAGGCCTTTTTAAGCGATCTCCGTATAGAATAAAGAAGGTTAAATTAAAAAAAATAATAATAATAAATTTTAAAAAGATACTAATAAATTTAAAAAAAAAATTAATTTTTTTTTTACAATTAAATTATTGTTTTAATATTTGTTCGTTAATACAATCAATATAATGTAACAAAAACGATATTATAGCAATATAACTAAGCCATTTATGAATAATGAATGGTGTGGTAGAGGCCTGAAGGTACCTACGCTAGTATCGCTTTTCTGCCGCTCAAATGCATTTTCTATGGCACTACTTTAAATATTTTAAAAAGTAATCAGTATTTTAGAAAAAGGAATATATTCTCCAGATGTTTTATTTCAGCCTGTTTTGCGTTATTGTTGGCCGTTTAATTACAAACGACTCTTGATATTCAACTTGAGAATATTTTTGTTTAAAAAATTGACTTCACCGATGTTTTTTATTGCCTAAGTCAATTAATTTTTAATATTTTTTCATGTTCTATTATTCTCTGATTATCCAGCTTTAATAAAAGACAAAGTATGACGAAATTAAGTCAAATGCTGATTCTCAGTAACAAAATAACTAACTAAAGTCAAAGTCGTCAATCCGCCATGTTAGGACGCCATTTTGGGGCAGTTCGTTCACTTTTTTTGTGAGAACACGTTGGCTTTTTTTTAATAAATTGTCACAAGGAACACAACGATATGCAATTTATAAGGGTGTGGGGGAGGGGGAGGGGCACGCTAAGGGAGTCAGGCCCACCGTGTATTAAGGCGCCTGCAAAAATTTAAGATACAAGTTTGAATCCCGTTGGCGGGATTAAAAGGCAAAAAGAAAATAAATAAAAATAATTAATAATAAATTAAAGAAGTGCAGTCCCTACTCGATTACTTGGACCACTAAGGCGCGGGTTCGATTCCCGCATGGGGACGGTAACGTCAGCACCTCTCAGATTCACAGGAAGGTGAGCGACTCCTGTTTCTTCCAACAACGTAGCTTCTGATTCTCCAGATTGGAGGTTGGGCACAGGGCCATTAATATTAATTAATCCTATTCAGTAAAAAACAACAGGATGGAGGAGTCTGCAAAAGGGTTGCCAACCAGCTTAATGAAGAGAGAGTGATTAGTGATCGCATCCGGCTATTCTAAACCATGTGTTCCCTCGATATCTATACGAGCAGACGAGAACCAAACGATCACACGACCAAACGAAGCTGCTAGAGGACTAATGATGGAAGTCAATAAAGTCAATGAGCCCTTAGAAAAATAAAAGAATAAAACTTATAGTATAATCATTATAAAACAATTAGTTTGCAAATATCAATGATTTTATAAGAGGAACTATTGCTATGAGATGGAACAAAAGCCAAATATTGTCCTAAACACACAAAACAACAATAGCACAGTTACAGACACTGATTTTAAAATCACGATTCTACAATTTTTTGTTTTCGTTTTAAGGAAATAAACTCTGACTTTTCAATTAAATTAACTGAAAATGAAACAAACAAATAAAAAAAAAAAAAAATCAAACGTAGGGGTTGTTGGCAATGAATTGATTTTGCTTACAAGAAAACACCTTTTCCTTTTACTTCATTTATGATATAAGTCCCTGATATTCTAAAAGTTCGCACGCACAATACAAGGTCGCTCTGATAATTAGGAAATAACTTCTAGCGTCAGATCTAAAATTAGCTAAATTTTGCTATTCCGTTCGCTGGGCATGGCTTCACTGAAACAATATGGAAACCGGGATTTGAGTATGAAACAATAATGACTCATATAACCAAATAATCTCTGAGTTTATTTAAAATTTACAAATCTGTAATAAACAAAATTGCCAATCCCACCTGAATCATGTGGCCAATTCAGGATGTATCTACTACTATTTTGGCTCTTTTATTAATTAATCAAATTCTTCATCATGATTAAAATGTAGTAGCTATAAGATATAATTAAAAAATATCAAATTCTAGTATTAGCTGCGTTACTAGTATTAACAATTTCATAGCCAATCCTCCATTATTAGGATAATTACGTTCCATTTTAGTAAAATAATTTCATATGTGGTGATTGATATGCTTTTTTACGAAATAAGGTACTTAGAGAAATTTTCGTAGTCAACTGCCTGTTTGATCTACACTCTTACAATATATGATTTAATGTTTAACGTTTAAGGTTAAAGGTAAACTTTGAGAGTAGTACACGCCATTATTATTGAGGATTTCCCGTTTTAATTTGTTTTCCATTATTTATTAGTTAGCAAACGTGTCTATAAGTAACTTAATTAGTATAATTTTTGTAAGTTTTATTTTGTAAATGCTGTTTGTTCCTTATAGTTATGTTTATAGTTGATAGTAACGAGAAATATGATTAAAATTTGGGAGTAGCCCGCTTTCGGAGAAGATACAGTTAAATCTTTAGAAAACCTTAGAATAATTTCACGTACCGAAAATGTAAGTGTGGGTATGATCTGACCAATTTTATAGTGCGGTAATTTTTTATAATATTGGATTTTCAAAAAGGTATTTTTTCTTATTGTATTAATAAAATAAAATTCAAAGTGAAAGTTGGTATTATTATTTTTGTTTCTGTCACAGGAATTTTAGAAATGAAATATAATTAAAATTGAATTTAAAAAGTCATACGAATAAATACGAACAAGAAACAAGGCGCTGTTAGTAACAGGTTATGAAGGTAACAGCGTCAGCCATCTTGGTGTAAGGACATTTACAGGTACCAAATATTTTTATGAAAACAAAAATATGTGTGATAAAATACATCACACCTAATCGTAGGTATTCTAAAATCGGTAATCCAATTTAAATATAGTTTTCTTGTCATATTTATTTTCGGTGCCATTATATTATTGTTAATAAATTTTAGGCCACAAAAATAAGATACGTTTTCATTTTATATCTTTATTTGCCAACGTTTCAGCAACTTGAACCATTATGTATTTTTTAATTCAGTTTTTTCTGTAAAATATTTAAATTTGTAAATATTCTGTTAGATATCTTGTCCTTATTCTATACTATTATTTTAATTAAAAGTTAGTATAGAACTTATAGAATATATCATTATTATCATGGGTGATAAATATGCAACACAGTCGACTAACTTCCTTCAATATCATTATTATATAATTTTTCTGGTTAGCCATCCTTTATTTCGGGGAATTTCGCTTATTTTTAATAATTTTTATAAAAATTATAATGTTAAATTTTATTTCTAAGAAAAGAGAGGATGGATATAGTAATTTGATCTTGGAATAAGTACCTAGATGGATTTATTCATATTTAGGAGAGGAGATAGAAGGATTAGAATTCAATTGTTTTATCTATTTTATTTGAGTCATACATACATACATATATATATAAATTTTGTTTATTGCTCTAGCATAAAACGTTTAAAGGGTTTCTACATCCGTTTGTTGTTTTATTGATTGTTTTTTGTTATGAATATCGATTCTTTCTTTCTTTCTTTATTTGGTATTTTGTTGCCTCTACCCTGTAGGGTCATTGGCAACGCCTTTAAATTACACTCTGTTGCAGAGTTTTATCACTTTCGTTAACGATTTCGTCAGGGTCAGTTATAATGTCTTGTCCACTCTTTATACCAGGCAATTTCTTTGTTTTGGAGATCCCCTTAATGCTTTTCACTTTATTTCAGAGCTCCTTCATTGAAATGCTTTGATTTAATGAAGATACGAAGTCTTCCCATGACGATCTTTTGCTTTTCGGTATATATCGTAATCTTTGTATCTCACTGTTTGAGTTTCTTGTAAGTGTGTTTCTTGGAGACAAACTAGAATAGGATTCTCTTCGCTTATTGTCATTTTTAGGTGCTCTAATGTCGGAAAAATCTGTTACAATTCCATTGAATGAATATCGATTCTATAATTCTCTATAATATAAAGTTATTATTTTGTTCTCTATGTAGAATTGATGCTTGCTGCTATGCGGCAGAATGTGTAAAAATTGAAATACTTTAAAGAAAAGTGACTAAATTAAAAAATAAATACGTTTTTTACAGATTCTTGAAAATGGCTCAAGAAGCCGAAACATTGGGAAATAAAGATATGCAATGAAGAAGTACCTTATTGTTTGTTGACTTGTGGCCTGAAACCTACTAACTAATAATTTAAATGTAGTGTTATTGAGAAGTCTAATTTTATAGGAATTTAGAAAGGTATCCCTAAATAGATTTAATCCACGTAAGTGGGAATGATAAATCCTACAAACGATGGCTTTTGTATTTATTTATTTTTTTCGTTTTACTATCCCAATATGGGAAATCAAGGTTAGCAGCCTCTGCAAGAAGCCGCCTCAGCATCTTAATTCCACTACGGATCTGTATCTTGAACTTACAATTTTATTAATACAAGCCATAACTCCATTTTAAATACCGATAAAACCATCGATAATACAAATTTTAGAAGTTTAATATTTGTCACAGGATTCAGAAAATAAATAACAAAAATGAATTAGTAATAAACAAAAAACACTCAAAACATATAGAACGAAAAAATTTCAATACAGAACTTTATGTTCGTATTATATAATGCTACTATGTAATAAATATTTTATAATACTCGTTTAATTTTATTAAATTAATAATATTATATTGTGACTATATTTTTCAAAAAGATAGAAACATCTAAGTTTATAGCAAATAGTAAACTATTTTATAGTAAAACTTTATTAAAAATACTTTGAATATTTAATAGTTGACCGTTGCATTATAAAGGAAGGAGATGGTCCGGGGTTGCGGTCATAAAAAGGCTAAATAGTGGTAAAACTATTTTATTGAAAGCCAACGTTTCGACCTGCAAAGTCGGGTCGAAACGTTGGCTTTCAATAAAATATTTAACTTTTTTATGACCGCAACCCCGGACCATCTCCTTCCTTTAAAAATATTTTGATAAAAATTCTGGTTGTGCACATTTTATTTAGCATATTAAAATTATTATAGAAGAGAATAATAGTTTGGGTGGCCAGTAAAAATGAAATAGTAAAAATAAACAATTGTATTCTATTGGAGAATGTAAAAATAAATACAATTATTTATTTTTACTATTTTATTTTGACTGATCAGTCCAACCATCGTTCTCTTCAATTATTCACTACAGTCAATCATCAATCCACAATTATAAAATTATTATGATGTAGAGATGGTTGACCGTTGATATAATATGAGAAGGTGTTAATTGGGGGGTGCGGTCAAATAAATACTAAATTAAAATATAGTAATTATTTAATTTTTGCTGACGTTTCGACCCACTTTGCAGGTAGTCTTCAGTGTTTCAACTGCCTCCCGCAGTGCTACATCCTACGTCCTGAAGACGACCTGCAAAGTGGGTGGAAACGTCAGAAAAAATTAAATAATTACTATATTTTAATTTAGTATTTATTTGACAGCACCCCAAATTAACTCCTTTTCATATAAAATTATTATATAGTATAATTATTATTTAAATAAAAAAGCCAACTTAACGTCTGACAATTTTTTTTGCTATACCTAAAAACGGAAGTGTTTGACTTAAAATTATTCAAGCCCTTTAGCATCTTATTCGGAATAAGATTGAAGTAATAAACGCGCAAAACGTCTAGGCAAGACTCTAAGAATACAAACATTTTAATGTAAGACATTTGGCGTACATATTATATACAATTTATACTTTTCTATTGTATGTCAAATGGCTATTCTGTTACTGTATACAAGTAAATTTAATCAAAATAAAATGAAATATTCTTCACTTAAATAATTTAATTTTGAAATCATCACAATCGGATCGTAGACAATTAAGGCGATAATGGAGGAAACAGATTTCAAAGTCTTTGAACAAACCATTCATTCGACTATTCATTAAATAGGTGAATTTCCAACAGATCCTCAAATCTGATTTCAAATACATTTCTCTTATAAATGTTTAGCAACTGATAGATGGCAATATTCTGATATCGACTTGATGAACAATCGAAAAATTATGCTACAATAAACATTCGAAGGAAACTATGTCTAGCTTATCCATTGCTTATTATACGTCTTGAGAAGAGTAAATAACCCCCATGAATAGGACTGCTGTCTTGGCGATGAGCCAGGAACCTCTGAGCTCATCATCCAACTTGCTAGTGCTAACAAGTCCAAGGAAGCAGCGTCAGGGGCCATTATCTTCGAATTATAAAAGAGGTTTTACTGAAGTTTCAAACAGGGATTCAAATCTAAAAAGGTGTAGTGCATGCAGAAAAATTAAGGCTAGATATGCTCAGCCTTAAATATCTTAGGGATGATTTTACTTATGACTAAAAAGGACATTAGGAATAATATAGGATCAGAAATACAGAATACGGGGTGAAGTAATGGGTGAGTATAATATTAAAACAATTAGTACCATTTAGCGGTTTAGAATAGAATAGCATAGAAAAATAATTTTATTCTGGGACGAAGTCCCTTCAGAATAACAAAAAAGTACAGAAATTAAAATTTTATATCTGGCCAGATAAAAACAAACATAAAAAGTTAAGACAAAGATAGATCATTAAAAAAAGAAAAAAGAAAAAAAAATATTGAATATTGGTTTACATTTTATAGTAATATTTGAAATATTCTGGTAATTTTTTCCGCGGATAAAATATCGTAAATAAGTCTAAAAGGTAATAAACAATATAAAGTTTATTACCTACTTATATACAATAAACTACACATTGTAATCTGAAGCCATTTTTTTCTTCAGTAAATTATTGAAAATTTTACGACATTTTATCTTACAGACAAATTGTGATTTTAGTTACAATGAATACATTCAATGAATTCGGTATATAGCATATTTCATTTCCATACATACCAGAAATGAAATACAACAGCTTAATAAACAATATTACAATTTAAAATTCTTCGAACAATACTTCACGCTTCTTTTTATGTAACATATTTTTTTTTTTTTGCTCCTCCCATCACTACAATCGGTTAAAACGATCCATTTCATTCATTAACGTGGCTTCATGTCCTTTTGTAAAATCTGTCTACATTGGAGTTTTGGCAGTGTGAGTCTGTATCTATAGAACCCTTGTTCAACCTGTGTTTTAATACCAGCGATGCGGTTGAGAGAAGCAAAGTTTGAGTTTCGCTTGGGGAACGAGCTTGTATCCGAGTTCTCACGGCTTATAATGAATACCGTATATCCAGTGTTCAAGATGATTATTTTACATTACTTAAATATTTAAGTTCATTTTTAGTCTTTTTCTCAGTTTTATTTTATTTTGTATTGAAGCAGTGCGTGGAGGAAGACAGGATTTCAGAGGGGGGTCGCCCAAGAGCAACACCTGGCAAATCTACAAGCCCACACGATCCAACAGATGAACCACAACAGAGTTACAGCGCTGATGATCTCTATGGACTGCAGTCAGGCTTATAGCGGACCCTACACGGTCATTCGGAATTGAATTCCGAGGCACTAATGACGTTCCGAATTATCGTGTAAGCTGGTGAATGAAGTACTGATGGTGATGCGTTGCGGATTTCCGAACATCCGGAAATCAAAGGTTCAGTCACGAGAAGTGGAGGGGGGACTGAGGTAAAAGTAGTGAGGAGACTAACCATACTGCTGGATAGGCTAGGTTACATAGTCCTCTCAACCATTATAAATTTCTGATTTTCATTATATGTAAATAGTTAAATAATTTTTCATATCCCTTGTTTATAATTTTAAACCATTTTCAACTATTTCTTTCAAATAGTCAAGTGGCCAACAAATTAAAAAAAATGTGGAAACTTCACAATTTACTTTAAGAAAAAAAAACTTTAACGTTGTGTATATTTGTCAGTTCTTTTCTCATTTTTCCCAACAAATTTATTATTTCCTCAATACCTTTCCTTAATCTTTGTAAGTAGTAGACTTTTGTCAAAACGATTTTCTATGAGACTAACCTTACTACTAGATAGGTTAGTTTACGTAGGTCTCGTTTTTAAGTAAATAATTTCATAAAAGTAAATAGTTGTTTATATCCCTAGTCTATATTTTTATTAACCATTTTCAACTATTTTTTCTTTAAATAGTCAAGTAGCCAACAAATCGAAAAAAAAAAATGGAAATTTCACAATTTACTTATAGAAAAAAAATCTTTAACTGTTGCGTTTATTTGTGATTAATTTTTCTTAACAAATTGATTATTTTCCTAGATTTTTGTATGTGAGTTGACTTATATTTTTCTAACTTTGGTCTAAACGATTTTCAGGCACTAGGAAGTAATTATTATATCTCCATTTTTTTCTTGATGCCCAATATCATAAATGGCAATGTCCAAATAAGCATATCTATGTTGTTTCTTTGTTTACAATTGAGATAAATTGGAGTCAGTAATGATCAGTAATGATTGAACGTATAGGGGTCTTCATGATCAAAGCGATCCCGAGCAATCTTGGCCATTCTTGTGACGTTCATTCATGAATTACCGTGTACGGTCCGCTTATTATGACTGCGTGCCACACACGCACCTAATTCGCCGCCTGGAGGACAGGTTTCCCGCCCCTCTATGCCGACTGATCCGAAGCTATCTTAGCGGAAGATCATTCGTTGTACGGGTAGGCGGAGACCTCTCTCCATCAAAATCTAGTAAATGCGGGAGTCCCTCAAGGGTCTGTTGTACACTGAAGCATCCAGAGGCGATGGTAGCAGCCTATACGGACGACATTGGCACCTACGCTTCCACTTTCGAAACAGGAACAGCCACAGCGGGCAGTATAGTGTCATCTTGAACACTGGATATATGGTATTCATTATAAGCCGTGAGAGCTCGGATACAAGCTCGTTCCCCAAGCGAAATTCAAACTTTGCTTCTCTCAACCGCATCGCTGGTATTAAAACACATTTCATGTTGAACAAGGGTCCTATAGATACAGACTCACACTTCCAATTCCCTACCCTATTCTTAAAATGCAATCTGTGCAGTATAAGAGGTTATGTTCAAGCCTCGTACTACCAAGCCGTTCTCAACACCACTTCATATGGGGTTAAAAAAAAAAGAAAACACGGCCACTAAATACTTTTTTATATAGTAAAAGGATTATTCCTATATTATCAATTTTTCCTGTCTGTGGCATTTTTTTTTACGTCTTCATGCTACTATTTGGCAAATCGTTGTGTTTGATGCGAACATTGTGTATATGATAAAAACTTTATAACAGAAACAATTACAAATTTTTAAAGGAATTAAATAAGTATACTGAGCGAGTACAAAAATAATCTGCAATATTTTTTTAAATAAGAAAAAAAAATCAAGCTCCTGTATATTCAGAACATGTAAGGAATTCCGTTTATATAATGACCTGACCTTTTGATGAAGTAGATAATGAGGACAGAAATGTCACACACTTTGTGCCCTTTTTAAGGTTAAGTTTTCTTTTACTAATTTACTGCGACGAATTTTTGTTTTCTTTGTATCTTTCCTAATTCTTACCCATTTTTTTTTATTTATGAGATATATTTAAGTGCATATTTTATAAAACATAGCTTTACCCGGCCACGCGCTGCTGTGGCTCAGTCTGGCAAAATGGAAAAGTGAGAAAATAGAAAGCACATATGACTGGATTAATAAAAGACATGTTATTTTTAAAAAGTTGGGAAACCAATTTGTGTGTATTTGAAAATTCTTAATCATCAGAGTGAATACACCGTCATTCTTAATCATCAGAAACAGTCTGAGTTGAACTTATAAAGCTAAAATTGACTTTATCTCTGCTTTCTGAAAGATCCGCCTATGTATCCACTCTAAGAGAATGGACTTCTATATCTACTTAAACATTGATTGATAGGGAAATTGACATCTATTAATATTTAAACTTGGTGTAGTGGTAGAGTTCCTTTCACTACACATTACGACTCCAGACAAATAGATTTCGTTCCGTGTATCGGTGCATGTCAATATCCAAAAGAGCATTGAATTTCGAACCTCCAACACCCCGTGTGTTAGAAACCCGACTACTACACCAACTTTAAATATTCGTAGATGTCTATTTTCCAATCAATCTACCATGATGTTTTAATAGATATGGAAGTACATTCCTTTAGAGTGGATAGAAAGAAGAATTTCTCCATAGAATTGTTTCTGTAATTGATTTTTTTTTACTTAATCGATATAACATCGATCCCCTATGCCCAAGTTGCTGAAGAGGAATCAGTGAGTACAACCACGACAAAAAATCTAGCAGTTTTGATTGCGGATGTGGATTGATATACATCCTTTTGTAGCTATCGGCAAACACTTATATTGCCTAACAGACAGAAGAGAGTTTTAAATAAATAGACACAAGGGAGGGAGCGATGACGGCTTAAAGTCAACGAAAAAAAACTATAAAAAAGTTCTCTCACAAAGTTACAATTATATAAGAATCTATAAATAAAAATAAAATATATCTTCTATCTGTTCCATGCTACAATTCAGCACATCCATTCACTCAATGAGATCAAGTGAAAAGAAACAATAACATCTGACTTCCTTCACTTGACCATATGACCACAATTAACATATTGAATTTAAAACTGGTTCTAACTTTTAAAAACATATATTAATAACAATAATTTATTTAAGAACAATTAAAAAAATTAAGTTATAATTAGGAATAAAACTAATATTAGAATGCTGGTCATGACAGACCAACTAAATTGCAACATAATTGGAAAAACGATAATTATTCTATTGCGTCGTCACTGCTTATCTCCGCACTTCTATATTTTTCATCTGAAACTGAAAAGCAAAAGGAAGTTTATATCCTATAGTTTGAAAGCATCAATACGATTTCGATATGATAGGTATAATAAAATTGGGTATTTTTTTAAACAAAATACTTTTTATATTCAACGATAAGTTTCTTCATTCATACTCGCAGGTATGAATTTTAAGTAATTCATTATTTTTTGTTATTTATCAGTATATTGATATGTGTGAATATTAATTCTTGAAAAAAATAATAATAACAAAATTTAAGAGAAATATGTTCCCTTTTCTTTCAAGATTTCATGAAAAATTAATTTGGAGCTCTATTTTCTGCTTTAAACCTCAAGAAGTATTCATTTCTATTAGATATACGGAGAATTTAAAATTGTAATGCTACAGAATTGGGAAAATCGATAATGGTAGGTGACATTGTTCCTGGCGAGAAATGTCATAGACAGTACTGCTAACAAGCAAGAAATTCTATTTCATTGATTTAAAGTTAAATGATCTGTGAGGAATAATTTTATTTATCTATACTTATGGCAAATAGGAAGTTATTCTATAATTTATATTTCTTAGTATTTATGTTATATTTATATAATAATACCCTTGAATTACATAATCGGTCTGAGAAATATTTATTTAAAGTAATAATTAATTGGTCCAATAAACTTATCATAAATTCGCAAAATGTCACTAAGTAAATTTATATAATTTATGAAGCTAAACATTTAAGTACGTTTACGTTTATTTAGATCTTTTTTATCGATTTGAAAACTGAGCAAGTACAGGAAAATGTCACAAATCCGTTAGTGGGTGCTTTTTTTGAACATTAAATTTAGAATCAAAAGATCATCTCTGTAATTTAAAAAGATTGGGATCCAAGATAAAAAGCATATGGAGGCCTTTACTCTGAAATTAAATTTTAGTTAGTTCTTATAATTAATAATTAAAGACTATTAATATTTGTATTATGTTTCTTATAATTAATAAATTGTATATATCGTCAATTTACTGCAAAAAGAACATCGATTTATGAACTGAATGAATCGACTTTATTAATCGATACAAAAACACTGTAACAGCATGAAAATGAAACAAATTCTTTTATACATGAAATATAATTACAATAAGCACACAAATTCTATAAAGACAATTTTTTTCAAAGTTCATTTATTTAGTTAAGGTTGTGGAAAGTCACTTAATGACTTTTTGCAAAAAAAAAAAAAAAAAAGACAATATGTTTTTTTCTCATAACAAATATTCTCATTTGCCCAATATATTGCCCGATCTTTGATTTTTTTTCTCAATCACTACCATCTTGGCAAAAATAATGGTCTAATCCTCCCCCACCTCTTTTTGCTTACCCAGTTTGAGTATCAGTGTATCAAACATAGTGTGTGTTGAAAACATGGTCAGTAACGTTATGTTTATTATTATACCTATATATTATTTCTAAATGGTGTTTTTTTGTCGGTACGCCATTAATTCGTCAATTCTTCATCAAATCCAATAGTTGACCACTCATTTTGAAGATATTCTTCTCCTTCACATGCGAAAAATAGTCCCATTCCCCCGAAATTTCTGAAAAAAAAGTTATGGAGGAAAAGAAACTTTTTTTACGAATAAATAAAAAAATATGTATTTTTTTTTTCTAGATTGTACCCATGATAATTAGAAAGATTACTAAATTATCAACAAAAAAATATATAAAAACCGGATAATTATTAACAAAGATACAGTCCATTAATTTTGGTATACTTAATAATGTCTTCCTGTTTAAAGATATTGCATTTAGGAGTAAAATAGACTCCTACATTTTTTTTCCTGACTTTTATAATAACTTTATTATTTCTTAAAGGCATTTAATTTCTTACATTTTATATTCTTTAATAATTTAGAGTATCCTATGACCGGGGTATTATTTTGTCTTTATTACTTTTATTATCTTTCCAGTCAGCATTAAAAAATAGGTCCTAGCAAAGCAATTTGTACAAATATTTTGGTCTATTATGTTTAATGGAATATTGTAATCGACTAAGGAAAAATATTAATTCCTTCCTTACATATTACATAGGAACTACTTATTTCCATATTGCTTTGCTATGTATCCACTAAACAAAATTCTCTGCGAATTTTTCGCAATGGCCAACTGGTATTATGTAATGTTGTGTATATTATTTTAAAACTTTTCATACCATTCATGAACTCATTATCATATATATATATGATACATCATATAATGTATTTACATCAGTCTCTAGATAAGTCGCTACTTCATTATCGACATGTATTCACCTATTGTTTACATTCAAATATCTGGTTTTAGCCACCTTTGTTGGTTTTATATTCATTGATTATTATCAATAATACTAATATTTTTGAGTCTATGGTGTTATTTAAATTTTTACAGCCCTGAAGATGACCCATACGTTTGGATTCAAATATAAACAATAAAAACACTTAAAAAATTGACTAAGCATCTATGATGCATAAACAGCCGACGAACTTCAATCAATAACTCATCCAAACTGACTGTACCAAATTCAAAATTTGATTTATTTGACGGGTAGCAGAGGATTGGAACTTTTACAACACATCCAGTCAAGAGGGTTCTATTAATAAACTCTGTCTATGACTCAGTTTTTTCCCAGAATTTTTTGTTCATTTAACTGTTATCTGTCTTTTAATAAAGAAATTAAGAAAAATATTCATATCTCTATCCAATGTTTACACATTGTTGAATTTATGACTAAAGTTATGATGAGTAACCTATATTAGTTTACCAACCTTCAGGTCAGGGAAAATGGGGCCCCTCTTAACTTAACAGTTATGAATGATAAAAGTTTGAATTTAAACAATCTAAAGTAAGTTTGGAATTTTCGTATTTGAAAGATTTTTAAACATTTTTTTATGAATAATAAATCTTACCGCTGAGAGAGAAGCTATTATTTATGATTCTAGGTATTATTCATGAAGGTGTTTAAACCAATTGATAATTTCAACTCACGTTTTATGTTTGAGCATCAACAGAGCCGTTAAGGGAAACGAACGACCCTATGGAAAATTTTTCCTAGCATCCGAAAAATATTGACTCTTTCTTAATTAAATAAAGATATAACACTATTATTAAATAATATTCTTAGTGTTATCTTTATTTCGTTCTTCTTCTTCTTATTTCCGGTGTTCCAACGTGGGATACCTCTTCAGGTCAGAGCAGAGCTCCACACATCTCTATCCTCCCAGTCACCCTCCTGTAGACCTCGGCCGGCCATCTCTTCTCGGACTCCTTCCATCCACGTGGTTCTCGGTCGTCCTCGCCTAGGCTTTCCGAGTGGCTGCCAGTCCAGGACTCTGTTCGGCCAATGCTCTTCCGACATTCTCCTGCAGTGTCCATACCACCTCAAACGCCGTTTCCCGATCCTCTCAGAGACGGTCTCCTCTACACCTATTCTTAGTCTGACCACTTCATTTCGGACTCTATCCAGCCTCGTTAACTGTAGACACCTTCTCCAGAAATCCATTTCTACAGAAGGAACTTTTATTTCGTTCTAAAATAAAATAAGAAGTTAAAAAATAAAATCTTGTCGGCTAAGCAAGTCTACCGTATAATCCCCGGGCCTGGAGACAATGAAACAAATTTGGTCAGTTAAATCAATGTGACGGACATATCATCTACTATTGTTAATTTAATTTCATGAAATTTTCAAGGATAGTGCGGATTTAGTACCTGTATGGTCCCATATCAAATTCATAAAATTCCATTAAAAATGTGTATTAAAGTATTATTGCTCGTTTAATTACATTTAATAGGACTTCAAGAATCACTTAAACACCATTTCATATAGGTAGTTAATATCTTTCTGTTTTTCTAAAGTAATTATCGAATTATTATGAAGAAAAAAAAATGCTTCCGCGCTGAAGCCCTTCCCCCCCCCCAAAAAAAATTAAATCCTGGATCCGCTAGTGGTTTGGACTATATTGTGGATGAGGGAGGAGTTCGATCCTAAGAAGTACTTTAAACTTTTCTTTGGTTCGACGTGAAGTGTGAGGACGAGCATTATCTTGTTGGAATAAAATTCCTTTTTGGTTGATTAAAGGAGGATAATGCTCTGACAACTTCGCGTACGATCTTTGCAGTTGTTCGAAATATAGTTCAGAATTCATAGAGCAACCGGGAAAGCAGTTTGACCGCGATATAGCCATTGCTCACGGGTATTCGGATTTAACCAATAATCCCATTTTTCACCACAGGTCACAATCTTCCTATAAAATCTCATATCAGAAGGGGTTTTCAATACATTTTCACAAATTTCTAGCCTCTTAGCTGATATATGGCGACTGACAGTATCTTTCAACACACCACACTCCCTAGGAAGTTCGCGATTACTTGTGGACGGATTTGACTCAACAGGTTTCTGTAGA
Source organism: Nezara viridula (assembly GCA_928085145.1). Classification (NCBI taxonomy): domain Eukaryota; kingdom Metazoa; phylum Arthropoda; class Insecta; order Hemiptera; family Pentatomidae; genus Nezara; species Nezara viridula. The sequence continues at coordinate 155,604,778 of OV725079.1, read as the reverse complement.
ACCTCATTAATATCCCTTAATGGTCGCCCGGAGTCCTTCTTCCTTTTCAACGACGCATCTCCACAGCTAAATTTTTCAAACAAACGCAGTGCGATGGTCAAGGACACATTCTCCTTCATATGTAATAATTTCACGCGTAGCTTCAGCGGCTGTGAAAATTTTTTACAGCAATGACTTAAGATTACGAGAATTTCGTAGGACATTGTCATGTTTCTTCTTTGAAACAAATAACTAAACTGAAGCTTTTTTTGAAGAAGTCAAATGGAATTAAACAGGCTTAGAGAATGCTCTAAAAAGAAATTGTTAAGTATTGGTAAGTATTAAATAGGATTAAAATATTTACAGTCCTTTGAAATCTTGAATTTGATAAAACGGTAAGTTTTTTTTATACACCCTATCGTACAAAACTATAAACTGAAAACAAGCATGGATTTTAAATAAAAATAAAAAATGCACGAGTAATTCAGATTCATTGGATGTTTCATGTATGAATCGATACTTATCTCGATTAAAATAATCGATTAAGATTTACTTTGGAGTTATGTAACTCATATAGACTGCTAGATATTTAGAAAATGATCAAACCAAACTAGGTGAAAACCAGTAATATTTTAACATTAACAATAAATTCAGAATCACTTTATTTTCTCGTATGATAAAATCACTATCCTGATATAGAGATTGAATGAGACAAAGATGTAATAACTGAGATATCTGTGATGATCGCAGATGAATAAATATCCTCTAGGGAGACGACCTAACAGGCTTAACTGATCTAGGAAACTGAAGTGGGATAGCAAAGGCCGGCCATTAGGTTGATAGGTGAAAGGATACACACCTGTATGACGTCACAGTAATGACGACATAGCTTCTGATTCACATTTCCGTCTGTCACTCTGTCTGTCTCATTACGTCAAAGACTATGTTTAGGCCATTAATAGGTGATGTTATAAAGAAGAAGAATAGAATAAATAGCTCTATAGCGCTTCCTCACCATTTTCATTGTTTTAACAATTAATTATGTCTCAAAAATTTAATTGTGACGTATTCGAAAAGTAATCCAACAACATTCGTAGATTTGATGTCTGCGTCATCATTAGCGAATACAAAAATGCGAAAAAGTTCCACAATTGCGAATTTGATTCTTCGAGGAAAAAAATCGTGAATTTACACAATTCCCAGTGCAGTATGAATGCACAGTGTGTACATAATCTGTATATTATCAATCATAAAATATAAAGAAAAAAATCAATTTTATGTTTGTTCGGTGTAAATAAAACTGACATTTTCCGGCAGTCAGTACAAAATTATTTTAAGGTGGAATTGAAGAATATGACTAACGTTTACAAATTACGTGAAAAAGACCTATGCATTCATCTACGTCTTACTCCTCAACTATAACTAATTCAAACAGCAGACCTCTGACAACTTTAAAGTTTAGAAAGAAAATCGAGATTACAATGGCCTGTTTAAAATTCAACAGAAACAAAAAAGAAAGAGACAATACAATTTAAATTAAATTTTTGAAAGTAGTCTAAAATCGTATAAAGACTAACCTCATACAAATATTGCATAAATTTAACATTTACCTATCACAATCAATATATTTTTAACAATATATTTATATTAAATTTAATGAAATTTATACGAGAAAATTCGTAAACTATTCTCCAAATTTCTTATAACTCTGGATCAAATCGAACGAGGTGTTTTAAAACTATGGCCGAACAAAATCGGTACATTTGCAGATCCGAAAGAAGAAGTATTTTATTGAATTTATTGTATAGAATTTCATGAAATTGATTCAAACTTGATAATTTATTTATCAATGTCCAACTTCCCTCCAAATTTGAGCCCAATCAAACTCAGAAAAATTAGTATTTACGAGTATTGAGTATTTACGAGTTTTTAGTAGCTAACTAAATTGACAAAGTTTGCCCCTCTTCCCTCCAGATTTAAAACACCCCAATGCCAAGAGATTCCGTAAATAAAATAGTTGTAGGTTACGATGAGCTGAAACTATTTACGAAGTTTCAGACGGATGTTAATAATTCGATAAAAAGGGGTCTGTACCACGGACTATAATCCATTTATTACTTCACAAGTTACAAATTGTCCTAATAACCCGGGTCAAAGAAGTGAGTCACTAGAAAAGTTACCGCAATGGGTTGCATTTGGCTACACGTTCTTCCGTGAAATTAATAAAAAAATTACTCATGAAGATGTACAGTTAAAACTACTTCGTGAACGTTTACATAACCGTTAGGTGTAACTGTCGAGCTATGAGCCAATTCTCTTACTCACAGTAGGAAAATTTAATTTTGAAAAAAAATGGCATTCGCCCAAATTGAAAGATATCAACTTACACGTGAAAGTTACTTGCCAAACGCAGATACTTGATTGTAAATTAAATTATTTATACAAATGTTAGAAGTTGAAATCGAAAGGAGAATACATCTTCTTACAGGGGAATGTTCCGGAAATGGGGTCATTGATTTCAATGAAATTTATTTTTGGTGATTAATTAAAAAAAAAATTATTTATTGAAAAATATTACAATCTTTCTCAATTAAGGATATTGAAAAAAGTATCCGGAGAGCACATTCACACATTCACATTTTTCTATGTACAATTAAAAATAAATAAAACATCAAAAATTTTACCAGGATTTGAAATCGATAAATATTTTTCCCACTACATCGTGTAATAATTATTAGATTTGATTTTTAATTCCAGACTTAAAATATATTAAAGGGATTACAAACAATTTATATTTGTGGTTTTTAAAAAGTATTAAATCAAGAATTATTATCAATGTTAATTGCAGATATATTGTTAAAAAATAATGATCTAAATTAAAAATCATTGAATGATTACTAAAAATTCCAGATAAAATTTTTTATCACATTAAATTTTTATTTCAATTTTTTAAATTATCGGTTTCAAATCCGGAATAATAATAAAAATCATTGACTGATTATTAAAAATTTTAGGTTAAATTTTGGTCAATTTTAATTTTAATTTTTTTAATTATCGATTTCAAACCCGAAATAATACTAACCGTAAATTTATATTTGGTGTAAAATTGTAAGATATAGAACATTATTCAGAAATAAACCTTATGATGGCATTAACGCTAATTAAATTAACAATTTGATTATCTATTTAAAAAACTTAAAAAAACTAAAATAATCAAAATAACAATTTTAATACAATCATACCTTTATGAATATAATATAATAATAATTTATCATAAAAAAGATAATTCATTGCTGATGCTAGGTAGCGAAATATTTTAACGATGTCCGAGGGTTCTTGCAAATGCGCCATAGAAGCCGAGGATTTTTTAAAAATAAAATTTTATATTATTTTCTGCCTTTTCTCTGTGTGGATTTCTACATTATTATACTTTAATCGATTCGTTTTTTATGTAAAATAGAAAAACACTAGTATTAAACGAATTGTAATGTATAATAAATCAAAAAGACATTTCAAGTAAAGTAGATTAAGATTCGTTTTTGAGTCCTTTAAAACTTTATAATAAGAATCAGTTCTGTAATAAACATACATTTTTGGACTTGATTTTGTAGGAGAGTTTTGTTTACGAAAGCATTCATAATGCCTCAGGATTTGTTTCTAATTAAACGTTACTACAACCATTGAAAAGTTCAATCAAATCATATCACTAAGCTTTAGATTTTACATCTAAGTAATTAAATAATTTGCTCATTTAAGTTTTTTTTTTTCTTTTATATTTATATATACATATATATATATATATATATATATATATATATGTATATTATATATACATGAGTGTGATCCTCTCCCGAAGATTTCCGCCCAATATCAATCCTTTCCAATCTTTCTAAACCCCTAGAAAAGTTAGTGCAATCCCAAGTTTCCAACTACCTTGAACAATCCAACCAACTCGATCCTCTCCAATCTGGCTTCCGTCCTGGCTACTCTACACAATCTGCTCTGATTAAAATTACTAGTGATATCCAGACTGCAATAGATGACAAAAAACTAACCATACTTATACTGCTTGATTTCTCCAAAGCTTTCGATTCCATTATCCATTCCATCCTTTTCAACAAACTAAAATCATTATCCTTCTCCAATAGTTCCATCTCTTGGTTCCAGTCTTTCCTCTCACAACGAACCCAAGCAGTTTCCATACCTAATCAATCTCTATCTGCCAACCTTCCTTTATCCTCAGGAGTTGCACAGGGTTCAAGCATGTCTCCTCTTCTTTTCAGTTCTTATATTAATGACCTAAATGATTCAATTATCCATTGTTCCCACCACCTTTATGCCGACGATTCTCAAATCTATTTATCCTTTTCTCCCGCTGAGTTATTGGTGGCATTTGCCAAAATTCAAGAAGATTTAGATCGAATTAGTGCCTGGGCCAACTTAAATGGATTAAGGCTAAATGCTGCCAAAACTCAGGCCATTCTCATTGGTTCCAAGCCCCTTCTTAGATCCCACACCAACTTTCCCTCACTCTATCTAAACAACCACCCCATCACCTTCTATCCCTTTGTTAAAAATTTAGGCTTTCTCATAGATCAAACCCTTTCCTGGAATCACCATATCTCTCATATATCCCGCCGTGCAATTTCTACCCTCAAACTATTCCATCACTTCCGCCATCTTCTACCCCAAAATACCCGTAGACTCATAGTTTCCTCTCTCATCTTTCCCCACTTTGACTACAGCTGTGTGGTGTACGATGGCCTCTCGGTGGAACTGCGTGATAGACTCAAAAGACTTATGAATTGTTTCGTAAGATTTGTAAATGGAATCCCGAGACGCTCCCATGTCTCCCACCACTACACTGAGTTAGGGTGGCTCTTCCCCTCCTTAAGAAGACAATATTTCCTTGGCACTTTCCTTTATCAAATCATTGCCGACCATCGTCCTTCTTATGCCTACAACCTTCTCCAATTTAAGTCCTCAATCCATTCACTCACTACAAGATCCCAACCCTCTGACCTATACATCCCTTCTCATAGATCTGCCTCATTCCAAAATTCCTTTGTAGCCCGCTCTGTCAACTTATGGAATTCCCTCCCGATCAAAATTCGACATGCCCCTTCCCTGTATACATTCAAAAACCTCCTATTCCAATTCCTGTTCCAAAAACAGTCTGATACCAGCTAACTATTGATATTATATATGTATTGTGTAGCAATCATATAATCATAACACTTGGTAAGAGATAGTACATGCATTTCCTACTATCGACGTAGGAATTTCAATACATACATTTTTTTTTATTTTTTTTTTTATTCAATTATAAGTAACTGTTTATTTTTATATATATAAAGTTGTTTTTTTTTTATGAAATGAACTCATTGTATCTCTTTTTCGTTCTTCATTTCTCAAAGTGTATGTTTATCTTGTTCAACCCTTAAATATAATTTTGTTCATAGTTCAAGTGATTCGTTCATAGTTTTAATTGTTTTGTTCATAATTTTAAATGGTCTGTACATAGTTTTATCTGTTTGTATATAGCTTGTGCACCTAAGGTTTTCTTTACTTTTTATTTTATTTTATCAATTTTATTTATTGTTTCAACGTTCAGGCCAGTAATATTCTATTATTTTGTACATTATTGTTATTCTGAAGGGACTTAGTCCCAGAATAAAGTTTTTTTTTCTATCTATCTATCTATATATATATATATATATATATATATATATATATATATACTTTTTTTCCCCCTTTCTTATGTACATATTGTGTGAATGAATACTATAGCACTTGTACCAATGCCCTTCAGTGTGGCAGACTTATTAATACTCAATAAAAGTTTAAAAAAAAAAAAAAGTTTTTTTCAGTACCGATTCAAAAATAAAATTTAAAGATTTTGGTGTAAAATTGTAAGGTATAGAACACTATTCAGAAATAAACATTATGATGGCATTAACGCTAATTAAATTAACAATTTGATTATCTATTTAAAAAACATAAAAAAACTAACGTGTGTGCTTTAGAGCATACGATGTAGAAAGAAAGAAAGAAACTACATTTTATTCTGGGACATTTAATCCTCTTAGAATAGCTATAATGAACAGAGAAATGACAATTGTCTGGCGATTGTGAATAATTAAAAGACAATTAAAAACAAATTAATTTACAAAGTTGTCTAATCTTAATATTAAAATAATGAAGCATGTATTTTTTTGAAAATATTAAAAATAAAGGCGTTGTAGTAAATATACGATTTTTAAGTAGACATATTAATTTAAAGATGATTACATACGGGTGAGTTCATGTATTTGTACAGATAAGCAATATGACACATACTAAGATATCGTATTTAGCAACTGACATTTCTAAAGTGCAAATTAACTTTATTTTACATATGTTCGGAAGACTGATTACTGAGGAGATGGAAAAATAAATTATATTTAAATGATGTCAAGGATGAGGATTTCCGTAAAGAGGTTGGTAGGGAATTCCAAAACAATGTAGCACGTATGGCGAAGGATTTTTTAAAGGAAATAGTTCTATGAGAAGGAATAAACAAATTTGGGGATTTGGATCTCGTGTTGAATTCACAGAGGAACAAACAGTAAAGAAATCAAGAAGGTAAGAAGATTTTTTGTAAAGGTTAGAAAAAGTACACACCTAGGAAATATTGCTGTCGGAAACCTGGATAGAGCCACTTCAACTCGGCATAGCAACTGGAGATGTGGGAGCGTTCGGGGACTCGAAGTATAAATCTAATGAAACAATTCATTAGCCTCTTTAATCTGATCTCAAGTCCACCGTATACATAATCGCCATAATCGGCAGCCATAATCGAAGTGAGGGAAAATGAGATACGGAACTAGGAACTGACGGATTTTAAGGGTTATAAAGTCACGGAAGCTCAGGAACTATTTGAAGGTAGCAATGGACTTTCGGATATTTTGGGAAATGTGAGTATTTCCAATGAGTTGCATTTATGATAAAAGTTAATTGAATAAATTAAAGAAAAGAAAATTTACTAACAGTTCAGCATGGTGGAAAAACGATTGAAATAAAATTAATATACTATGAAGTTAAAAAAAGAAAAATCATATACGCAAGATCAACAATTTGTATTAATTCTTTGGGATGACTAATAAGTTATCCCTAAGACAGCGGTCGCCAAACTTAGCCAAAGAGCAAAATATAAACATTACAACAATTTATTTAAAAAATGGGAGCCAAATCTGCTTGTTTAGTAAACTTTTATTACACTAAATTTTACTACACTAAATTTTACTACACTAAATAAGTAGTACACTAAATAAAACTAAATTTCATACTTAATAAATACTTATTAATGCGAACAATGGAAAATTTGAGTAAGTCAGGTTTGAATGTTGTTGTTTTTAATTTTAGGCATGATTCCAAGTTCTCATCAATAAGAAGACTTCTCAGTTTACTCTTGATAATGTTCATGCTTGAAAAACATAGTTTGCATATATATGTAGAACCGAAAAAGAAAATAACAGCAAACGCGTGCTTTTTCAGCTGATCGTAAGAGTCAGAATTGCTGTTTTAAGCGTTAAAAATGATCATGTCTTCCTGCTCCAGGTCATTCAAAGCAGACCACTTGTGTTGTGAACTAAGATCACATTTTTTCTTCTCCAATATTTCCAATTCAACAAAAAGATGTTCGAATTTAGAGCGCCATATCTCCTTGTTTTTTAAATCCAGCAATTGTATTTTAAAGCTACCAATGTATTTTAATTCATCAAAATAATATGTAATTATTTTCTAACCAAGTTCTTTTTTTAAATGAAAATATTATTGCGCCTTCCGTGGATATTTGTGGCAGAGCCGCACTTAAGGAGCCAAAGATTCACATGCGGCGCTGGAGCCGCACTTTGTCGACCACTGCCGTGAGCAATCATAGAGACCAAGAAATAAGAAAATTGAGATTCACTATTATTTATAACTTTGAAATAAATCAATCATACACGAAAAAAAGAAAAGAAGTGCTTATAGGTTTCATAATAAATTTAATTAATTTTTATTTTCATACTATGTTACCATTTTTCACCTTGATCATGATAACGATAACGAACTAAGAAGAACTTACTATTTCATTAAGCCTCGAGATCAGTTTTGTACCATATATAAAGCCCATGTTCAAATGCCATCAAAGTAGTATTCAGAATTTCACGGAATGTCAGCAAATCGCACTCTCAGTTTTTGTTTTTATATAAAAAATAGATGAAGTCGATCTAAACATTTGGCTAGGTTTCAAAACTGGGGCAATCGTAAGTCAGCGGAATGAGAAGGATCAATTTGGGTCTCGAAGATTTTGAAGCGGGCCTCAATACCGACTGCGTTCACATGAAGATAATGCGCAATTATTTGAATATACCAATTTAAGGTTTTTAAAATTAAAAAAAAAAAAAAAAATCGGAACATTATTAGCAAAAATACAGAGAGATTGAAAATTGTTCCAATGTTTTGGTTCATTATTTTCTATAATGAGTCCTTAAAAAAATGAAATCCTTCCTACCGTAGTATACTACATTTATTTATTTATTTTCGTATTTTATTACCACTAAACTATGTAATAACGAATTATCCGCTCGGAACAAATAGTTTTTAATAAATAAATAAAAAATTAAAAAGGCTCTTTCATTCTTCGACTGTATTTATTGGCCAGATGTGTATTTTCTTTTGTATTTGTTCATTATTGTTATTCTAAGGGGACTTAGTCCCACAATAAAGTTCAATTTTCTATTATATTATATCTGTGTCACGGGCGTATCTACGGGGGGGCTTTCGGGCTGAAGCCTCCTCCCCCCCAAAATGGGAAAATATAACCATGTTTTATGGGAAATTTTTTTTAAAAAATACCACTTAAAGTATTATTGTTCGTGTAATTACATTTAAAATCACTTAAGGAATCACCTAAACACCATTTCATATAGGTAGTTAGTTTCTCTCTGCTTTTCCGAAGTAATTATCGTTATTTTTATGAAAAAAAAAGGTTTAGGGCTGAAGCCCCCCCCCCCAAAATTATATTCTGGATCCGCTAGTGATCTGTGTTACAATGCAATAAGAAGTCTCATATTAAAAACGTTGTGCTAAGCAATTTAAATATTTTAAAATTCCAGCCTATTGTGATACAAATTAATAAATGCATACAATGATTGTCATAGGAGTAATTGAAAATTAATATTATATTATTTAATTATGTTTTGCCTCTATCCTAGAGGGTCATTGGCGGTGGTTCTTAAGTTTTATATTCTGCAGTAATGTTTTGTTTTAATTAAATATTGGAAGAGAAGGACGACATCTTCCTCCTTGTCTAGCAAAATATCTTTTAGTAATAAGTGCTTAACTATCTGAAGAATGTTGTCACACTTTTGGCAGGTCGGCGCCTCTAGACCTCTGAGAAGGTAGCAGTGTGTAAAAAGACTAAAAAGTGTGTAAAAGATTTCTATCAATTCGCAATCGGCACAAAATTATTTCTTCCCTTCTCGATTTTCTAAATCTTGTGGTCCATTTGTTACACTCGGTTTTTGTTTCTGATAATTTGGCTCATTTTCTTTTCCACTGGTCTCCCAAATTTTCTAATAGCTTTTCTTTTGTCTCGTGTATCCAATCTTTAAACATGTAATTTTTATCACCATGTATTACTTTCAGTTACATATATATGTAATATACGTATATGTGTGTGTGTGTGTTAACAGTCTAGCTCATAAACGAAAAGTAGTACGAAACTGATGTTAAGTATTTAAGGATTGTATATGGGCCGGATGTGACACCAACTTTTTCGTTAAAATCGGCAAACCGGAAGTGCCACTTTAAATGAACGCTGAAACATATTTTTACAATTTTCTCAAAAACGGCTCAAACGACTTCGATTAAACTCGGTGTATCATTGTATAATTAAGTGGTCTATAATATCATTTAGATCTTATCCCCGTTGATGTCACTTTACAGGGCTTAAATGTCCAATGTTCATATATGTCTTCCTCTAAAATACCTTTAATATGGTTTATTTTAAAAAGTTAACCATTTCGCATTATTCAGAGTTACGAAAAAATGCTACATATAACTTTTGAAAGAATTTGATAAGTTAATAAAGGAGAAAAAAAATGCAGAAAAACCTGCATCGCTATAGACTGTAGCGCCTAAACGAATGTACCTATTTCAATGAAATTTCGCTAAAGTCATTTTCTCCACACCCTTTAAAATTACCTACATAACATACTTCAACGAAAAGAAGCTGAAAAAAAAGTTACGAGGGATGGTAAAATTAAATTCCGAATAAATCAAAAAGTATAACCTTCTTTGGGGATAGTGTATGGTTTTATAAAAGTTCATGGAATTTCCTAAAAAAAAAAAAAAAAAACGATAAGAAAGGACAACTAGGAGGAAAGATATGGTCTCTAGTTTTTTTTCCCTGAAGAGGCGAAAATTTGGATAAATTTAAAATATACTTTTTTAATTGTTGAAACTAAAAAAACCTTTTTTTCTACAGATATTTATTAAGGTATCTTTCCTAAGAACATTTTTCATAAGAAATAAGTACCGAAATTTATACCTTTATTCGCAGTTTTATATTTCAACACTGCAATCACCACCTCCGGAATCAACTTACTCACTATCTGCATAGATAACTTTTTCAACTAAAAATATCACTAAAATGACATTACTCAAAAATGTTTAAATTGGAATTAGTCGTTCTGTGGTTTATAAAAGCAACGAAAGTTGTGTGGTTTATAAAAGCAGATAGAGTGACTAGATTTTTACTGCCTACCGTCGATGTATTAAATAGACATTTTGTAATTACAATGGTCTTAATGACTTGTTATCTGTAGGCTTTAAGCTTTAGCTTGCAAAATGCACTTCAAAAAATTTTATAATAGCCCAGCATTGCCAGAAAATAAGTTTTATTCAAAGTAGAGCGGTAAGTGAAAGTTGAGTGTTGCGCGCACCATATTTTTTTTTATATATTTATCATTTATTTTGTTTGCTTTAAAAAAAAAAATTGAACAACTGTATCGAAAGATGGTGTAAACACATAAGCTAATTCCTGCAACACCCACTGGAAAGTGGCGCTGAAACTGTTGCCTAACCAGTCCGCCAGATGTACGGCCTTGTCTAATCCAACTCATCGGAGCTATGGCCTCAACCTTTTGGCACTTGTATGCTCAGTTCCTACATTACCTCTTCCTGAAACGGGCTCAAAACGAGTTCTCTTGTGAGGACCTGCTATTAGTCTAGGAATATATTAGGTACAACACAGCCTATACTACCTCACTGTATAAGATATGAGAGTAGCGTAAGGTTTAGAAACTGGCACCTTCTCTCTACTTTAAGCTGTTGCTGAACTCCGTTATTTAATAATAGGGTTTCCATACATTCATCGTGTTACGGTCTTTAATTTAGAAAAATAGTTTTCGCAACAAACTTGCCGGATGCTCAGTGGAGACGGTAGGGTTGATAAAAAAGAAAAAAAGAATCCAGAGTCAATTAATATTACTAACTGTCTAACAGGCACCACGCTATTTAATTGGTTGATTTTGGAAAATAGCGAAAACCATAAAAATAAATTTAATTTTAAAAAAAGATTTGGACGTGGAGGGACCTACGACCTCTGAACCTATGGGTTTAAAAACATATGTCAATTAAACTCATAACCTATCGAACCTTCTTACCCGATTAATATTCATTTTCCTTAATCTCTCGAATAGAGTTTTACGATTCCTTATTAAACCTTAAAAAAGAAATATATAATATATACATAAAACGTGAAAGCAAACTGAAGAAAAAGAAGAAAATAAAACTGGCTATTATTAATAATAATGATGAAATTACTTATTTCTATTGATTTAAATAACTGTTAAAGGAAATGAAAATTATGAACAAGAAATTAGATTTATAAGAAAACAAAGAAAATACAATTAACTTTAATTATAAAAAAATATAAAATTATTATAGAACTAAACATTAACTTAGACTATACAAATAACAATAAACCAATTACAAATATTTGAAAAAAAAAATAGATAGAAAATAAAAATATATTTACAAAATCTCAATGCCGAACTTTGTCCTATTGGCACATTAAGTTATCTGAGGAAGCGGGATCTTATTCCAGTTAGCGTCATCAGTGTCTCCCCAGTCTATCTCCTTAAGCTGTGAAAATGTTCATTCCCCAACTCGCAAAATCAGGTGGCACTCGTCGCTGACAATCACAGGTTCTTGGAGAGGAAAAGGAAAATCCGGTGTACACCGTAAAACTAAAGTATTTCACACACAAAAATCCTTAACGTGCCTCAACACTCACGAGGTTCCGCCATCCATCTCTAAACTCTCTTGCTTTTCTTTCCAATCATCTGTTGGTTATTTCAATCCAAGACTTATTATAAACTAATACTAATTAATTAATTTTATCTAACTCCTACGAACTAATTTTTTTTTTTTGTATTTTATTTTTCATTACAATCGTTGCTCTTTATTCTCGTTAATGTCATAAAGAACTCGATATAATAAAATGTAATTTAATATTATTTGGTGTTTATTTTTTTTATTTATTTATTTTTTTTTTTGCCCTTGGTCAATAAAAGGGAATTGAAAATTTATGTATATATACATTTATATATATATATATATATATATATATATATATATATATATATATATATATATATATATATATATATATATATATATATATATATTGTATTTTATAATCAAGAAATTTCTGGGGGGTAGGGAAAAAAAAAATTGGTGTTTATTTTTTTTGTTAAGTGAAAACTTCTCAAGGTGCGTTTTGCACTTTTTTGTGGAAAGTAAATTAGATTGAGCCGTCAGATCTCCTCCGAGGTGTCACGCACGGGTAAAGTCGGATGGAGTCGACTAATTGGAGTATTTTTATATATGTATTAAAATATCAGAAAAACAAAATTCGGATCGAACAAGAAAAACAAAATTGTAAAGGTAGAAAATGTTTATCACTTCATCCTCTTTGTAATGAGCTATTATTCAGAATAGTATCTTATTGCGACGCCGTATTGGAGAGGCGAAAATGAAAAAGTAATGTTAAAAACCAAATGATAATGAGTTTTATTGAAGATATGCATTGAAATAATCATGAACTAAAAATCGGATCTGCATACTGTAAGCGAGGGAAATGTTTAGTATTCCACCCTCTTTATAATGAATTATTATTCATAATTTATATTTCATATAATTAATCTGGTTGATGTTTTCACATCTATCGTGTGGTCTAAAGCACACACCATACCTTTTATTATTAATTTTGTTTTTTGTTATTGTATATATAGTATGAATAAGTCTCAGATGGCTCTAATACTTAATGCCTTAAAGTCTGACAAAATGTATTATTTCTTAATGAAATATAAACATTTAAAAAAATAGTTGATAGTATGAGATAAGGTCTTCATGTTCAACTCTCAATTATATTAATCGACCATTTTCTATCAATTAAATATGCTCCATTGTATTGTAGATATGTATGGATTCAAGAAAACTAACTAAACCCTTTTAACGCACTAAAACTTTATAGACAGCACGAACATTAAATTTTATATATCCTAATATCGCTAATAAAATAGAAAATTTCAAACAAACTATGCAAGATAGCAGAAAAAACACTGCGATAACTAAAGAGGAATCAGATATCAGACAACTTACCTGAAATCAATCAAGAAAAGATAAGCACTCTGTTCCAATTGGTTATCGTGCAATTATTGTTTTTAAATATTTGAGGAAACAAAAGAGAATATTATGTAGCCTGATACTTACATTTAGACAAAAATAATAAACTATTTTGTGGTGCTGCTTTATCGGAATCGGGATCCTTAAAACGTTTAATTTTTTAATTAATTCTTAACGTTCAAAAATCAGATTCGAAATACTTTACGATCGTAATACTTTTCCTTACTATTTATATATTACATATACAGATAAGTGAAAATAAAACGGGATTTTTTTTTATTTTATGTATAGTAAGAGAAAGTATTGACATCGTGAAAATTTTCGAATCTCAGATTTTAAAAGAAATGCGCATTTTGAGGTCCCCTGAGTCAAACTAACCAAGTCCCACAAAATGGTTTATGTGTCTGTGTGTGTATGTCCAACTCAAAAACGAAAAGTCGTTAGAAACTTATATTACGTATTTAAGATAGGTATATGTACGAGATGTCACAGCAACTTTTTCCTGGCAATCGACTAACCGGAAGTGGTACTTTACGTTTATATAAATGTTATACATTTTTATGATTTTCTCAAAAACGGTTCTAATGATTTTGATTAAACTCAGTGTATCAGACTATTATTAACTGACCTTTAAAATCACCTATGTCTTATCCACATTGATGTCACCTTACAGGGCTTAAATGCCTAGAAGTTCAATAAGTCTTCCTCCAAAGTACTTTAAATTTGATTTATTTAAAAAAAATTAACTCTCACTAATCATCACTAAAAATAAGAAAAAATGGCTGAATATAAAGTATGAAAGAATTTGTTAATTAGCTAAAAGGGGAAAAATGTGTTTTTAGGTTGACAATGAATTTCCGGAAATAAGAGACTGAATGTATACGTATAATATGTTGCCAATGAATATATCGTTGGTAAACTAAGAATATTAGGAAAAACAATATCTAAAATACAAAGTCGTAAAAAATAGAGAGTGACAATAAATTGTAAAAATAATTTCTGAAAACTTATATTATTTAACCACATCTTTCCAAGGAAATGGAATTTCTTAACTAAATATAAACATTTAAAATTATTTTTAGTTTGAAAAAAGGCTATAACACCCACCAAATCAAGGCAACGACATTGTTAAAAAAAATTTCATTGTATTGTATGAAAGAAAAAGTGGAATATAAAGATATTTCATAGATGGATAAAACATATTGTTTATAACCTTAAATAAATTTACTGTAGTTTAATAACTCTAGATCCAATATTATATTTAAACAACTAGGTATACATCGTCTATTTATTAAAAAAAAAAGAATTATCTTTGTGAAATCAAATTATACATTAACAATCAGTGTTACGACTTTCGACTTATCGATGCTGTATTTAAAAACAAGAAACTTTTTTTTTTGGTAAATTTTACAAGTGCAAAAAATAAGAATTTAAATAGATTAAGTGATAGAGATTTAATGCCTATAATTTTTATTGTGCAATATGAGCTTACTTATTCATAATTAAATACAAGTACTGTCAAATCTTCATTGTCTGTAGAGCTCAGAGCCTGGAGTATGTGACTCAAATAATTTATGTTATTTTGATGGTCTTACTGAGTTTTTGTACTGATGAATATGAGAAAAATTCAAAAATATAGTGTTCAAGGTTCATCTCCAGTAAAAATGCGCTTCAAAAACTTCTTGTAATAGCCTAATTTTGCCAGACAAGAATTGTTCTTCGAAGTAGAGCAGTAAGTTAAACTTGTGTATTGCGCGCACCAGATTTTTTTTACAACAATTTAAAATATAAAAAACGTGTACAAAATAGAATAAGCTGTATCATCGCTAATACTGGTTCGATTCCGATGATTTTTTTTTGTTTTGTTGGTGATTTAATTACTTTTCAAAAGTTTTATTATAAATATTACCGTATAATACATACTTCGGGAAGTTAGGCCCCATTTTTCTTTTCTTTATAGCTTTTTTTCCTGAATTTTTTCGGGAATTTAGTCTATATACGAAAATTGAAAGAACAATGATTATAGGAAAGTTTCATCAAAATCATTAGAGCCGTTTTTGCGCTATAGTCTATAGAAAAACGTGTTTTTCATTTATTGCGCATGCAGTGCCGAATTTCTGTCACAGGCATCAGTAGTAAAAACCCTACAAAATAAAAAAATAAGCAGCAAAATCGGTTCAATAGTTTCCGAGAAAATCTTGGCACATACAGACAGACCAAAAATGTGTTTTTCGGACTCAGGGTGCTCTGAAACGTATAGATCCGTCGAAAACCGCATGTCGGAAATTTGACTCGATTGCAATACTTTCCTTACCTTGTATAGATAGGAAAGTAAAAAAGACTTGATATTTATTTATGTGAACGATTTTACGAACAGTTCCAAAAATGTATGAAGTGAAAAGAACAATGTATGAATAATAGAAAATTACAAACGTTAACTTCGTTAACAAACTACAATCGTTCAATCATAGTTGGAACATAGCATCATAGAATAGAGCTCTTATTGCGGCCAAAATCTCAATTATGTTTCTACAATATTCACTCCGCCATTTTTGACCATAAAGGCACCATTGGTGCATCCAATATTGTGTTTTTACACTTTTAAAATAAGGAAAAATCCTTTAAAAATAGCATTGTTGATAACACAGTTTTATCAGTAAATCAATATGGCTGCTTGCATTGGTACTGATAGAGAAGGCTTGAGAGTTGCAGAGCTCTGGGTTACTGCAGGGGCATTCAACCTGGGACCATCAGACCGTGGGCGACTTTCACTCGACCTGTTGTCATTCGGGTTCCTAGCGTCTTGCCCTAGCCTAACCGTGCCCATTGAATCAGGCTGATTTAGGCAAAGCTATATTTAAAAACAATTATAAATTAGGTTATTTTTCTTTTATTCTCTAAAACGAAAAATGTATTGTTACTTTTGAGTAAAAAATTCAATAATGGAATGGTATCACAGTGAGATGAGTAATAGAAAACATGCGGCATTGACTTTTTTTATTTCTTTATTGAGTATTACAACAATCTGTCTCTTGGACATTGGTTATAGTGAGGTAGGATGACATTCACACTATATGTACAAAAAAAAATAAATAAATAGAAACAAAATAATAATCAAAAGTATATACACTGGATAATAAGATAAAATAACCTAAAAAATAAAATAACCTAAAAAGCGACATTGACTAAAATTCGAAATTTCTATAACGACTTTAATATGTGTATACGTTCATTGGGATGTAAAGAATATCATAGTTTGTTTTCAGGCAATTCCAAAGGGTTGAGATGATAAAATGTTAATAAATCTATTCATAAGTTGAGCGCTTCAATTTATAAGGCACAAAATTAGATGTTCTTAAAATCGATTTCTACCTGATTATTATGCTATTTACCTAATATTTTATAATATGTACATTGTATTAAAAACAAAAACGAAAGAAATATGGGTAACCAGTTTTATTAAATGATTTATTTTGGATTTATATTTCTTATATTGATAAATTTTCATAACCTCAACAATTACATAAATTTATTGAGTTTAAGCAATATATTGTTTAGTAGAACCTATTTTTTTATTAAACTGAAATATCGTTTGATTGAATAAATCAGATTCATTGTATATACATTTAATAACTACCAGTAAAAATATTAAACCATTTGAATTAAAAGAAATCACACCAGTATTTTTTTCTTTATACATCATTTAGTATAGAAATTGACCTATGTAAGGTTAAAAAGATAACTCTTAAAGTTTTTTTATATTATTATATTTTATGTATGTTAAAGATAAGTATTTTTATATAAAAAGAGTTTTTTATTTATATATATATTTTTAAAATATTGCAGTCGTAAGAGATTTTCGTTTCAACTTTATCATTTCTTTTTTTATAATGAAACAAAGCTGCGTGTTTATTTCAGGACGGTTTCCTTATAACTTTTCTTTAGAAGATAAGTTTGGTATTTTGATTCATTCATCAATAGTTTGTTTTATTTTTATTTTTACTGTATTTTATTTTCTAATTATCTTCAACACACTCCTCGCTATGTGTGTATATATATATATATATATATATATATATATATATATATATATATATATGTACACTTTATTTTATTTTTTATTCTCCTAATCTTTACGCGTAATCACATGAACATATGTTTTTTTTTTTTTTACAATTTCTTTCTTTACATATTAACAGTTATTATTATATATTTTATATTCCATCACTACAATGCTTTGCCAATAAAATTGATTTTGCGTTCCCTTCTAATTTCATTCAGTGATTATTATGTTATTATTTTAGCTCCAATATTGTAGTACTGAACCCCTATTACCCAACTGTTCTCGTTAATTTATCCTAAGAGCTTAATTAATACTTAATTTATTACTAGTATTTTGTTATTATTCATTGTAATAAGTCTTTTGGCCAGATTTATGTTTAATTTATATGAACAATACTGTTATTCTAAAAGGACCTAGTCCCAGAATAAAGATGATTTTTCTAAAATAATAATAATAATAATATAATAATAATAATAAGGCTTAGCGAACCCGAAGGTTCGATGCCGACACCACCAATCGCTTGTTACACACCTCCCTCCACCGTTCGCCGTCCAAACTCAGTCCCTTCAGATCGGCTTTAATGCAATCTTCCCACCTTCGCTTCGGTCTACCCCTCGGACGCTTACCATTCGGCACAGCAAATATTAACCTTTTAGGAATTCTCTCGTTACTAAGCCCAACAACTTTACAAGCCCATTTGATTCGCCGCGATGAAATTACCTCAATTATATTACCCGGATACAGCTCACGCAATTCGGCGTTGTGTAACCGTCTGAACTCTCCGGTTAACTCATCCTTCTTCGGTCCGAATATTCTACGCAATACTTTATTTTCAAAAACTTTAAGACGCTGTTCATCCCTTAATGTAAGCGGCCAAGTTTCGCATCCATAAAGAACTATAGGCAAGATAATTGTTTTATAGATTCTAATTTTTAAGTTTCGGGACAAGAGGCGCGAACTAAGTAGTTTTGTCACAGAAAAATAACAAGCATTCCCCGCCTTCAGTCTAACCTTAATCTCTTCTTCAATTTCGTTTTTTCTAGTTATCGTAGAACCTAGATACCTAAATTTATCTACCTGTTCAAACATATTACCATCTATATCGATATCACCAATAGTATCGCCATTTTTGCAGCTAACCATATATTTTGTTTTATCCACGTTTATTTCGAGTCCTAGTTCTTTACCGGCTTTCATTAACGTTGTCGTATTTAGTTTTATAGTTTCAACGTCTTCGCTTAACAGTACCAGATCATCAGCATAGCCCAGCACGGATGTTGTCCCGCCCAGATCCAACCCTTTCTCGGTTCGCATTACCTCCCTAATGGCATGTTCTAATGCCAAATTGAACAGGACAGGTGAAAGAGAATCCCCCTGTTTCAAGCCCGAACGAACCTCAAATTTTTCGGACAAATTATTACCGATTCTAACTTTATTGATTGTCTCCGTCAAGCACATCCTGACTAGATTTACGAGTTTTTTTGGAATCCCCTGCTCGATTAGAATATTATACAGTTTCTGGCGGTCAATAGAATCGTAAGCCTTTTTAAAATCTATATACAGCTGGTGAACAATACCGTTATACTCCAATTTTTTCTCTAATATTTGCCGTAAAGAAAATATTTGATCAATTGTCGAACGATTCCGTCTAAATCCGCATTGGTAGTCTCCGATAATTTCCTCGGCATATTCCGTGATTCGACTGGTTAAGATTGAAGTGAATATTTTATAACATACCGGAAGGAGTGAAATTCCTCGATAGTTATTACAATCCGTCCTCGGACCCTTTTTGTGAATCGGAATAAGAATAGATTCTTTCCATTCTTCAGGTAATTTCTCGTTCGCCCAGATCTTTTTAACCAACCGATGTATTTTAGAAACTCCAGCTTCCCCGCATGCCTTAATTAGTTCAGTAGGAATATTATCGATTCCCGCTGCTTTATATGATTTTAATTTTCCGATAGCTACTTCAACTTCCTCTTTACTTGGTCCTTCTATTAACGGTTCAGCACTCTGGTACTCAGAAGGAGGACACAGATCATAATTTCCCGTATTTAAAATATTGTCAAAGTGGTCCTTAAACTTATTCAATATGTCAACCGGATCGGTCAGAATATTGTTATTATCATCCCTAATTCCAGACGTTACGGGCCCTACATATTTACGTGATCTGTTTATACCTTTGTACATGTCTCTTACGTTATTTTCGATTCTATTAGTTTCTATTTCAATTATTTTATTTTTTAGATACTCCCTTTTTTTATTTTTGAGCAATTTGGTCGTTTCGTTCTTTGAGATTCGGAAGTATTCCAGATTGTCTTCGCTAGGATTATTTAGAGCTTTTAATTTAGCGGCTTTTCTTTTTTCACACATGTTTAAGCAATCTTCATCAAACCACGGTTTGTTATTCTTATTTTCCTTTTTTCCTAGACACGAGTTACCGACCGCTTTAATATTATCCCTGATCTCTATCCATAGCTTGTCAATATCCTCGTGGTCCTCGTCAGGAAGCTCTAAAGCTTCAAACCTATTCTTAACATCTAGCTCGAATTGGTTTCTAATTGATGGGTTTTTTAATTTTTCCAAATTAAAATTCTCAAAGTCGAAACGGTTTTCTTTTCTCTTTTTTATATTAAGCTTTTGTCGAAGTTTCGCGATTACTAATTCATGATCCGACCCACATTCTGCTCCGCGATAAGACCGTACATTAATTATACTGCTTTGCCAGCTCTGTTGTATCAAGACATGATCGATTTGATTTCGTGTTTGCGAATCCGGTGATGTCCAAGTATATTTATGAATATCCTTATGTTTAAACGTCGTACTTTTAATTATCAGGTTTTTCGAGATGGCAAAGTTTATCAGACGGATCCCATTATCATTACTATATTCGTGCAAACTTTCTTTACCAATCGTCGGAATATAAACTTCTTCCCTTCCTACCTTTGCATTCGCGTCACCTACAATTATTTTCATGTAGTTTCGCGGTAGTTTATCATAAACCCATTCGAGTTTATCGTAAAATTCACTTTTTACTTCATCATCACTGTCTTCGGTCGGACAATGTATGTTTATTAATGCGATTTTAAACCAACGTCCCTGAAATTTAGCTACCGAAATTCTATCACTAAAGAATTGTACGTCCCTCAAAGCGGATAGTAATCTACTCCTAATTAGAAACCCGGTACCCAAACAATGATTCCCGCTTCCTCCGTACCAAATAGTGTACTTTCCTTCCCTCATCGAGCCCTCCCCTGGCCAGCGAACCTCTTGCAGAGCCACGACATCCAAATTGTACCCATTTACCTCATTCGCGACCGATTTTAGCCCCCCTGCTGTGTTTAAACTCCTTACGTTCCACGTACCAATATTTAAATCCCTATATTTCAACTTGCGCCATGAATCCCCTAAAGCAGTCCCCACCCGGAGACCCGAACGGGGGACTAGTTTACCTCCGGATAATGAGCGTTTTACCTTAGGGAGATCCATGACTTTTTGTGGTGTTTGGTGAACTAAAGATATGTGAGTAGGGCGTTCAATCCTACGTCACACCCTCCAGCAAGTCTGGTGGGCCCCTACCTCCAGCAAGTCTGGAGGTCCCCTCCCTCCAGCAAGTCTGGAGGGCCCCTCTCATTGTTGGTCAGCGAGTCCATCGGACTTAGCCGGGAGGAACTTCCAAGGAATTTCCACCGACCATCCCCACATCCGCCACCCGTGGGACGCTCCCCATACGCGGTAATGAGCCCGCGCGAGGTTTTTCTAAAAAACAAAACAAAAAGTAGTTTGCCATTTCTTGGTTTAAAACTTTATAGACTTTATTTTGAGTTTTGTTAATTATCAAAAAATAAAATCTGTTGGCTCCTTAAACCAGAGCGTTTATTACTGGTGCATTATACCAAGTCCAAATGTCCTACGTTTTTTTTTAATAAATTAACTAATGGACAGTAAAGAAAAAATATTCAAATAAAGTCTAAATTTGAGGTCAATCAAACCCATTTATCCAAAGATCCACCTTCAGAACTAAAGTTGCGGTTCACATTAATGTTGAAAATGTCTCTTTAAGATCTTCATTAACAGTACATTTGCCTTATATCATCAAATGTATGTAACTGATTTTAAAAAATAATACAATTTTCCAAACTGTATTATGTACAAAAATAAATTTTAACAGAGATAGGGATCGCTTTTTAAACCGACCTTGATCATTTGTTGTATCTTTCCGGATCTCTGACGCAATACGTCCGATTAGGTCATTGGTGAGTCTATCAGATCCCTTACACATAAGGGGCATTTCGGTGGATATGTATAGGTATGATTGTATGATTGCACCGTAATCAACTTATTAGCATATATTCATAACTACTGCATTGTTTCCAGGTCACAGGATCGTCGTATTTGAAATTGTTTACGATAATAAGGGTTGGTTTATACTAAAAGAGGAGGCCATAAATTCTAAATTGACCATTTCAATGAATTATGCTTCGACGTTGACGAAGGTAGAGAAGCTTTGTATTCGTGCAGGAGGTTAAAAATATTTTGGGGCTCAGAATCGAAAATTTTCCATTCAGTTTGTATTTTTGACATCAAGGAACGAATTTGGATGTTTACCTGTCTGTAGTCAAATTGATGTGATCAATGTAGGGCGAAGGGGCCAAAGTGCATTTCTCTCCCTTGTGGCGCCTATGAACTAAATATAAATGGGGAGAAAGCTACTCTAATTTACTTGGCAGACTTTTTTTGGTGATACTAAGTAAAAAAATATTAGATCGTCAAAGGTTTATGACTAATGTATACTAGAAAATTAAAAAAATATATAACTTCAACTATTTCTACATTATTCTTTTCTGCCTTTACTCTGCATTGGTTTCAAGGTCCTTATATACCAATCGATTCGCTTTTTATGTAAACAAGAAAAATATTGTGGGTTATATTAAAGTATAAGAAATTGTGTAAACCAAAAGACGCTTCAAGTAAACTAGATCTACCTTTTTTTTTTTTTTCTTTAAGAGAAAACATCTTAAGTTGCGCCTTGCACTTTTTGTGAGGCTAGTGAATAAGATTGAACCGTCACGATCGGATATGTAACGCTCATTCGGGTAAAGTCGGCTCGAGTCGACTAAGTGAAGTGTTTCTGCATTTGGATTAAAATAATGTGACGGAGTAAGAGAGGCAAAAAGAGAAAAATATAGTGTCCAAAACCAAATGATGACGAATTCTGTTGAACATATGAATTAAAATATTTTTGAAACTAAAAATCGGACCTGCATAGTGTAAGCGAGGCAAATTTTTAGCATTTCATTCTGTTTGTAATGTGTTATAAATAACAATTGTATCTTAACGTGACGCCGTGTTAGGTAGTCTGAAAGGAAAAAAAATAAAATATCTCAAAATTTAAATACCATGGAAGATAACAATTCCTGGAAGTCATTATAGATTTTTTTTTTAACAAACCATAAAAAAATGTATGTTTTTCTATTCGATTTTCTGTTGCACTCGATAGAGTTTCGACAAATTTACAGAATTTATATTTTTCAAATGACGGAATTTAAGATATTTGGCAAATAGATTTAGATCAAAATTATTCATCACATATTTTAGTCATCATAAACCTATTGTATCATTTTTTAGTACGATACAAAAAACAATTAGTCAAAGTTTACTGGAGTAATTTATATCTAATTATAATTCTTTATATTGTAAATGTTATTAATTTATATATAGAACAAAAAAAATAATATTTCATATTATTAATCTCGCCTTGTTAATAATATGAAACGCCACTTCTATCCAATAGTCTAAAGCATAACACTTTAGTTTTTTTCTTTAAGAAAAAGAATATCAGATTCGTTTTTACCGTTCTTTAGAACCCTTCAGATATAAAATCAAAATTTTTGATGTGATCGTTTTGCAGAATTTATTTTCTTACGATTTCGACAATAACATTCATAAATATAAATTACAACAACCCCAACTTCAATTGCAGAATTCAATGGCATAGTCCTTCAGTTCCACAAACTATGTTCACCAATTACATACTACTCAGAGAAGGAATTCATAAGGTTATTGACTTTCAGCTAATTATACAAAAATGTCATTATTATTCCTTTGGTAATATTTCAATATTTAAATCTCAGGAATAAAATGTATTTATAAAACAATGTATATATTTTCCTTTGTATTTATGATTAACCAACTTTTTATTGAGCCTGAGAAAGATCCTTGAAGTAAGAGAAAGAATAATGCCTCCATGAATTATTGAAGACTGTGCAGGTGACGCCATTGGTCAATCCATGTTTACCATCCACTGCAGGAAATGTGATATTCTTATATTATTGAAGTTTCAATAACATAATAACTGTACATAGGAACATACGATCTTTAATAAGATAAAAACTGCAGATCGTACGGTCCTAGATTCTATAATAAATTTAAATGAAATTAAAATTTAATTATTAAATTTTAATTTAATTTAAGAGCTATAATTGATTTACAACACATATTACCAAAATAAACGAAAGATATCAAGGTATTCCAATACATTTATTGGGGTAGTAAACTATTGTAAATGTATTGAGTTCTTATTCAACTTTTATTTTAATATGAATTACTCCTTTTCTCTAATCAAAAGTTTACGCTGCTTAGAAGGATACCAAAGGTTTTCTTCAACGATCACAAACATTATAAGAATTACAAATACGATAATAAGTTTATATTAACAAAGAAAAATACTAAATGTTTTTATCTGGCACAAATAAAATAAAAATGTAATGCTTCCAGGAAAATACAAGATAAAAACAATTTTGTTTTATTATTATTTTTTTAATCGTTATAACATAAAACCTGGTATAACACAAAAATTGATACTTAAGTATATTAAGTCAAACCTAATGACCAATGTTTACATATTCCATAAGAAACCATTGTCAAATAGTTTGAATACAACCTACAGTGTTTACATTAAAAAGTTGCGAATTTCCAGTGTATATTATAAATATTTTCACTGTTTTTTATTTTTTTATTTTTATAATAGTCACTAACAGCTTAGCATACGAATACAAATGTTTGTTTAATCATGAAATTTGAAGAGTAAAATAATTTATAGCTAACAGAAAAACATTCCCAGGATCCGCAGTTAATTAGAAGTAAACAATGGATCTGTGTGAGCTCACTGAGCCATGAATTGACTATTGTTGCCATCGGACTGTAGGCAACATTGTCTGTATGTACAATGTTTCAGTAAAAGTCAGTTAAGCTCTACTTCTGTTAAAATTAACCGATCAACTATCTCAAATGGTTTCTTACACGCTAACTTAAAGGCTGAACATTTAACCTTTAATTATTTAAGAGAACGTTAATGAAATAGAAGTAAAATTATAAATCTTTAACTTTATATAAATATTTTATATCTTCACATCTAAAAAAACAATAAATAACTAAAAAATAATTTAGTAACAGATATAAAAATTAAAGTTGACTAATATAATTTAATAAATTATTTATTAAGCTACCTACATTTTTTATATTTGAATAGTAATACGTGGAATTGACATTGAATATTACCATTGGCATTAGTCATACTGTTTATTTCCTATTTCATAATGCATGTAACCAATGACTTCTCATTCTTAATTAAAGAGTACTCGAGTAAAAGCATTTCAAGTTGAAAATATTCCAAGAAAAGCAAACTATAGTCTTATGCTTTATCAACATATTTAACAAAGCAATATATTTTAATGATAAAGAAGAAGAAAAATGGAAAATTAAATTTTAAAAACATTGTGATGTTCCATCGGAGCTTCTCAATCTCTATTTCCATAAATAATATCGTAAGTATATTGAAAAATGCCGCAAATGTGACGTTATTTATCGACAAAAAATCCCAAAAAGTTCACTCAAATGATAGAAATAATTTCATTGAGATAATTTGGTAGAGAAATAGAAAATTATAGACGGAATGAAACATTATTAAAAACAATTAATTCCCATATGTTTCTCCTATCCGTCTAATTTATTATATCTATGTTATTTGACACTAGCTATTTTCTTTTACAACTGTATACTTCAATTATTTTTTCTTCTTCTTCTTAATCAATTCCTCTTCTACCGTAGATCAGTGTAGAGGATCGTTCAATTATTTATTTGGTTATAATAAGTAATTAAGTGTCACGAAAATTTTTATTCCGATACGAGTTCTACTGATAAAGACTAGTATATTTATTTATTTTTCATTGTGGGTATTTTTATTAGTACAGGTATATATGCAAATTTGGATTTTTATATCGCTGTAATCTATACAATTAAATATTAAATAAAATAAGCGATAGCATTTATGAAAACGGCATATGTTTATGTGCATAATATTGTCGGGGTGCGCATTATATCAAGCTCATATTACGTATGTAAGCTGTTCTAATCTCTGAGGCGTGCTCGTATTCATTGGTCCTTCTATTATAACTTTTCTTCATCAGGTTCCCTTATTTCTTCTTTATTTAATTATCAAATTCTTTCATATTTCATATTTAACTAATTTTTATATTAGAGTAGATTGTGAAATAGTTAATTATTTTATGTGAATTGGTCTTTTAGATCTAAGCCCTGTTAGAGAACATTAATGAGAATAAAACATAAATTATATCAAAAACTGCTTAATTTTTCACTGATATAATGAATTTAATCAAAATGGAGTTTTCAAGAAAATCGTAAAAATATGTAAAATCGATTTTATTAAGTGCCACTTCCGGTTAGCCGACTTTGACGAAAAATTTGCTGGAACTTCCCAGATATGTTCAGACCTTAAATATCAGCTAGACTGTTCGTTCATATACACAAAGACCATTTTGCGGGACTTGGTTATTTAAACTCAGGGGACCGAAAAACATTCATTTCTGTTGAAAAATCAGATTCAAAAATAATGAAGAGAAGAATAGTTGGGGTGCTCAGTCAAAAAGGAAGGCAAAAAATAAATTATAATATTTATTTTTTACATATGCCGACGTTTCGACCTGAAGTTCAGGCCTTCATCAGGGCTAAGAAAATAACCAGATAACAAGGTACGAGAAACATAAGTATCTCATACCTTGTTATCTGGTTATTTTCTTAGCCCTGATGAAGGCCTGAACTTCAGGTCGAAACGTCGGCATATGTAAAAAGTAAATATTATAATTTATTTTTTGACTTCCTTTTTGACTGAGCACCCCAACTATTCTTCTCTTCATTATCCACGACAGTCAACCAATTACCAATTAAGATTCAAAAATAATTCACAATCGTAATACTTTCCCATAATATATATTCCATATAGATAAGTTAAAATAATATATCTGTATATTTTTAATGATAAAAGTAAACAAAACATGTCATGTTTATTTATTTAATGTGCTACTTATTTCTCTGTTATGACATGAATAATTTTCTATAGAATTTTCGAGTAGTTGTAATAATGTAAGAAAGCAGAATCCAAAAGCGGGCAGCTTTTGTCTTTTAGATCACGTATATAAAGCTAAGAAACTACGAGATTGGTCAGTCTTAATGGCCGTAATAAACAATAATATTGTATTGTTTTTAAGTATACAAGGTGAATCAGGAGGAACGGGGCAAACTCCAGCAGTTCGTTAATACTAAATAAATTGTTTGTTTTTTTATAGTAAATTCATCTGTTCATCCCCGATTTTCATTTGTTTAAAATTGTGTTGGCTAGATACAAATAAACACAATTTCACTAACAATAATACATAAATCTATCAGCATTATTTTAATAAATGTTCAAGTTTAATGCCATCATACTAATACATGAAATATTATTTGTGAAAAATTTTGTTTATTTTTAATTACACTATAAAATGTAAACACATGAAAATTGGATAAGAACATATGGGTTTGTTTTAATTATTTCCTTGTGTCACTCTTGGATTACGTCCCATTTCTCCCGAATCACACTGTGTATATATATATATATATGTTTTTATATGAACTTGATATGCCAGAAAATAATTTACGGCAAAGCATCATACAAAGCAAATATTGGAATGTTAAAAGAAGTTCTTCATTACTATTATCTCATTAAAATAACCTGTAATATATATATTTTAAATTGAGAATGTATTTAAATCTCAGTAAATTAGTCATCAAAAATTTATATCTTAGAGTATTGAGGTTTAAAAATATATATATGTACATATAATATTAATGGGAACACAAACAAACTATTGCGCTATTTAGATGAGCAGAGCGGATGACAGATCAAAGCCGCCGGGCAGTCATGACATGACCGGGACGGAATGCGGCCGATTGACCTCAAACACTAGCAATGTTTTAAACATCTTGAAATACTCACGATCTTGAAGTGGCCGAGCGTCGGAAGAATGGTCTTGATGGTGGTTGCAGTCTTGACGAAGGTGTCCGTCGTGACATTTCCTGAGGTGATGTCTTTGAGCACATCTCCCAGGCCGTTCATCAACCTCTCAGCGGCGTCGTCCCCCATCCTCGACCACAAACTGATCCAGCCGGCTGGAGTACACCGCGATCTGCAGTTCGGCGAGGAGTACTAGTGACCCCCACTCTGTTCCATGACGTACTCAACACTGAGTAATTTTGTGTTTATCAGACTCCGAGTGACCTCTATTAGCGATTTCTAGCAACTAACTGGCTGAGATTGGTTCACTGTTGCAGAGTACTATCGGTAGATGCTGCTCTTGCAAGTGCAATAGTTAACTGTTGAGGTAGGTCCAGCATGTTGAGAATGAACCTCAACCACGTAGTTGATGTTTACAAACACATCCAAGGTCGATTCGCTTCTAAATAGAGTCCAAGTAAAAAGTAATGTATTTTTAAGATATAAAAATATTTACCGTTTATCAATTCGATACTTATTTTGGTAATTTAAACAACTACATTGTTGTGTGATAAGTGCAAATTTGTGGGCGAGAAAGGGAAATTAATATATGTTTCATTGAAGTGAAATTGCTTGGGTTTTTCAGTCAATGAAAATACGATGTAAAAATACATTTTTATTTCCTTTGTGCTGGCGTTTCGGCCTAAGTTTCAGGCCTGCATCAAGGCTTTAACGATATTACAGATAAATATTGAGAAAACAGTAGACAGTGATAGTAATAATATGTTACCCACTATTTTACCTACGTGTTATTACTATTCCAGTCTACTTTTTTCTCAATATTTATATGTTTTCTTGCCTTTGCGCTGATGAAGACCTGAAATTTTGGCACAAAAGAAATAAAAATAAATATAATTTATTTCTTTTTACTTTGCATTTTCATTGAATAAAATCCCAACTTCTCTTCATTTTATCTTCTACAGTTAAAAATTATCCACTATCAGAATTTATGATTCGTTTGTTTCTAATGTAAACTCTATACGTTTTGCTTCCTCAATACTCAAGAAGGTAGGGAAGCATTGTATTTGTGCAAGAGGTTAAAAAAATTGTGTGCTTAGAATCGAAAATTTGCACACACGTTTTACGTTTAAGACATCAAGGATCAAATTTGGTTCGGTGTCTGTCTGTCTGTCTGTAGTCAAATCGATGTAACGGGCATATCACCCACTACCGTTTAACCGATTTTCATGGAATTATCAGGAATTGTGCAAGTTGGTGTCTAGATGTTCCCATATCAATTTTATTAAATGCTGACCAGCACTTCCGCTTACGCAAGCGCAAACGCATTTTTGTAGATATGCCAATATTTCAGGAACAGCTCGTTCGATTTGGATCGCAGTTGGAAACAAGGTAGGTATTTGTGAAAAAATGATGTAGGGTCAATTTGATTGAATTCTGTCCACTGCTTTCTCTTATATATGGGCACACTTGTTTTCCTTGATACGTCTATATCTCTAAAACCGCAAGTACGATTTGGCTGAAATTTGGAGGGGATTTAGGGTAAATGCAAAACGAAATAGGCGTCAATTTAATCAAATTCTATCTAATATTCCAAATAAAAATACTTCTACGTTTGCATCAGGAAATGTGTTATTTGATATGCCTTTAGTTTGAAAACGACGGACTTGATTTGAACCAAACTTGGAAGAAATTTGGTGAACAGTGTAGAAATTGCTTAGTATCAATTTTATTAATTCCATTTGATAATTAAAATTAATATAACAATTATTAATAATATAATGGCTGCGAAATGTGGTAGGCACTGATCATATGGAGTGGGAGTTATTACAATATTATTATGGGGTTATAATATTTTAGGTTATATTCAAAAAGTTAATTTATACTGTATTGTTTAGTCGATTCCAAATGTTACTGCCGTTACACATATTGCCGTTAGATAAATTTCGTGTAATTTTCAGTAAATTTAAAGTAATTTTTACTCTGAATTTGTAAAACTAAAAAGTCTTATTTGTGATTGCGTTTATTTCCATTGAAGTTCAATCAGCTAGTGGTGGTATCGATTTTCTGCTTAAAAATTGTGTCCATTTCATTCATATTTGTATATTCCAGCTTTGTCCAGCAGTATCAAATTAGTTTTATTCTGACTGAAGAAAAGTAATGGTCTCGTTAATTCTGAACAAACAAACAAAAAGTAGAATTTCTCCTATGGATTTTTTATTCCATCCATTTCACTCGTGAACATACCTATTAAGTATATATCACTACTGTTAGTGCAAATGCCGTATGTAAAAGTTTTCAATTTTTATTCTATTTTTGACATTATGTAGTTTGAAATTGATAGAAGTAGTCTACTACTACAAAAATAGTAGAGGGCAATAAAACATATAATTATACTCATAAATCATAAAGAAATAATTAATTTTTATGCTCTCCTGTAAAATACTCAATTTTTACATAAGTCACTTGGACTAACAGTAGCGAGATACATATTCAGTATGCACTGGATTTTTTTTATTATGAATTATCTTTTTATTATGAATATGCAATCTGCAAATGTGGAACTTTTTCGCATTTTAGTATTTGCTGATAAGCAAAACTCGTGGATATCAAGCCACTATGTGGATATCGATATGTTGAGGGGTTAATGAATTTCCGAAAACGGCTTCTTCCAAAGATTTTATTCTCATAAGAAAATTTTTAGACCATTTAATATGGATATTTTTTAGCAAATGAAAAAAGGCTGAGGAAGCTATACTGACCTTCTTTTCAGACTTTTTTTTTTTTATCGATTCTCATGTCAAAACAGCGATAAATCTAATGGTGCAAGTGGTGTAAAAACAAGATTATTTCCGAAACCGGCCCTTTTTTTTCTAGTAATATTATAAAACTTGCTTACTTAAGTATTCTTTAAAAAATTAATTCATTAAAAAAATGTAAACTATTTTATTCAAATGGAAATTAAATATAAATTAATTTGATTGTGTCATTATTGTAAAAAAAAAAAATAGTTGATTTTATACAGTTTTTTCTGCCCTAATCATACAACATTTTTAAATTTTTTTTTAAATCCGACGTAATGGGATAAAAGAGGAATGTTTAGTTCGAAGATAATCATAAATTGTTTTGATGTAGAGATGGTTGACCGTTGATATAATATGAGAAGGAGTTAGTCGAGGGTGCGGTCAAATAAATAAAAAAATTATAATATATAAATTATTTTAATTTTTGCCGACGTTTCGACCCGATTTTGCAGGTCGTCTTCAGGGCTACAAAAGATACAAAACATGTTGAAAATAAAAAATAAATATAATTATATATAAAATACGAAGAAGTTGTCAGATACAGAAATGAAAGATGGTATCAGAGATATAGTGGGTGACAATGTAGTTAAATATTAAGAATTATATATGTAGAAGTGTTATTACCTTATCTTTCATTTGAGCTTTGTACCAATAGTTAATTTTTTTTTTATAATAATAATTTTTATTTGATAGGTATAGATGCCTAGTATTTAAGTAAGTCATTCATCAAATTATCATTTCATAATTTGTCCAACTTATTTATTTCTACATGTTCTAAAATAAAATCTTTTTATAACTTTCAAAATAATTTACAAAAATATACCCAAAAATACTCCAGTGAAATTTTCTCAGATGTTGCTTAGAAGGTATATTAAAAAAAAAAAAAAGAGTTGATTGTCTTTGTCTGCCTTTTAAGACATTATTTTATTTTATTTTTAAAAATATTCTATTTAAATAAGGGAGTTAAACGGCATTTGGAAAAATCCTACCGATATATAGCCTATAATTAATGTTATTTAGCAACGATTCGAGTCGGAAAACATTTCTCTTTTGCTGGGCTGAGTAACTATCTCAAATTGGCAGTGGAAAAAATTAAAACGAAATTGCAAGAATGTGTTAAATTAGTCTTTTAAAGTATTTTTTGGTTGTACAAACAATAAAATTTGAGCACTTGTGGTGAAGAAACTTCACTAAATACTTCTTCTTTGATTATTTGTCGCCCATTTAAACGATTCGACAAGTACTATACTCGAATGAATCAATAAAGTTTAAGATATAATCGATACGCAAGGAACAGAAAAAAATGTGTTCATCACAGAAGTCTCAGTTAAATCACCACGCCAACTGCAGTTGAAGTATTGGATCAAACCTGAGTAGTTTTTTAAATAAAATATTTTAAAATAAAAAATAAAATACATTATTTAAATTTAGCGTTTTAAATTAATAATTACATTATTATTATTATTATTAATACTAATACATTTTTATCCTGTATTTTTTAAATTACGAAATAAAAAAAAATCTTTTTTTGTATTTGAAATGCACAAAATAAATTATCGAATTAAGAAGATCCTACTTATATATATATATAAGTATATTTATAACAATATTTAACAGATACAGTTGTTGACATATTACAAACAATCCACCTTAGGCATTAATTCATTACATAAGAAGTGTATCATTGTGGCCAAAAAATAAACAGGAAAACCGAAAGGACTTATTTGCCAACCCAATAGATATAACACAAATGAACAAAATCGATTCAATAATTTTTTGTCTGTGTAAACTTTTGTATATTAATTATAAAGTGTTTCTTATACTTTCTTATTATAATGATAATCATGTTCCAGAAAAGTTTAGTTTTTTTTATAAAGTGGTCAAAATTCGACCATAATCATTATTGAAAATTTGAGGAATACATAAATGAATTTGCTTTAATTTGTTACTAAAATTTGCTTTAATTTGTTACTATATATATATATATATATATATATAATTCATTTATTGTTCCTACGTGTTTCCTTACTTGCTTCCCTTATGTAGGTATATAAATTAATAGAATATCATGTGCCTGTACGGTAATAAAAATCACAGCTAGAATAAAAATAAAATACCAGCTGTTAGAGTTTTTTTCACCTAGATTGGTCGTTTGTCCCACTTGCGGCTGACCAAACTCCATTTTACAAATTATACAGCTGTACATTTAATTGAACTAATCGTTTCTTAAATTGTTTAACTATAATTTACATGTATTTTGGTTTATCATTTTCAATAATCAACCATTGAAAAAATTCAAAAACTTAACCCCCTCTCTAAATTTGAGGTTTCACGTTTCAGGATGAGTAGAATTCGAAAATCGAATAACAATTTTTTTATCCGCCCGCCGTCCGCCGTCAGCGCATTTTCTCCGAAACTACTGGACCGATTATTTTCAAATTCGGATATAAAATTAGAGGTCATCCGAGGATGATCCTCCTTCATCGACATTGCCATCCGCCTTTTACTTTTGAAACCTGCGGTGCTGTAGACTGTAGGTCCTAAACGAATGTACCGATTTCAATGAAACTTCGCTAAAGTCATTTTCTTGACGCCCTTTAAATTTATCTATATAACATACTTCAACGAAAAGAAGCTGGGAAAAAAGTTACGAGGGATGGTAAAATTAAATTCCGAAAAACTCAAAAAGTTTACACCTTTTTGTGGATAATGTATTTAAAAGTTGGTTTTTTAAAAGTTTAGGCAATTTCTTAAAAACAAAAAACATCGTTAAAATTGGACAATTAGGAGATATGGTCTCTAGTTTTTTTAATACGTTCTGCTGCAAAGGTTATATCCTTTGTTTTGGTTTTTGGAATTTTGAATGTGTTACTTAGGTAATGCTATTTTTTTTAGCATATTACTAATGATTATAAAGAAAAGTTTAGTCCATTAATTGGAATCACCTTTTATTTATTTTTCTTTGTAACTAGGTAGGTAATGTTACTTTAGATGTATAATTGTTTGGAAATAATAAACCATTGTGAAATAATTAGTAGCTTTGTAAAATATTTAGCGAAAAAAAGCTAAATATAACTTTTGAAAGAATCTGATAATTGAATAAAGGAGAAAAAAATATATAAATGCTTATACAGGTCGAAAATAAATCTCCGGAAATACAGGTCAGAATGTATGCTTAAAATACATCGTTGGAAAGCGGAGAATTTTAGAAAAAATAACATCTAATATACAAAGCTGTAAAAGGTAACGGAGAGCGGCGAAAAAATTATAAATGATAATTTTTGGAAACTGACAATATTTAACGTAAATTACATGCTTTCAAGGAAATTGAATGAAATTTACTAACAAAATGTAAACTTTAAAAAATATTTTTACGTTTGTAGAAAGTATTTAAAGTCCACCTAAGCAAGTTAATGGCATTGTTAAAAAAACTATTTCAATATACTTGTGTAAAAGAAGAAGTGATATATAAAAATATTTCATAGATACGTTTATAACCTTAAATATATTTACTGTATTTTAATAACTCTAGATCTCATAATATATATATTTAAATACTTAGATATCTATCGTCCATTTATTCTGAAAAATCATCATGTAATCTTTTAGAAAATTTAGTTAGTGAATAATTTGATAAATTTTCTCTTTGCAATATTGTAACAGAATCCACTTACAATCAGTGTGACAACTTTTGACCTGTCTATGACAGACAATGTAAATCTCTTAATTCCGTTTTAATAAACTTTGCGATGGAAAATAACAGTTTAATAACTAATAGTTCTACAATCCGTAATTAACGGATCGAACAATCCATAATCAACGAATCGTACAATCCATAATCAACCGGTGATATAATAAATAGGAATTTTTTTATTTTAATAGTGTTTATGATTTGTTAGCTGCAATCTTTTAGATTTAGCTCAGTTGAAAATGCAATTCAAAACATTTTACAATAGCCCAACATGGCCAGAAAATAATTTCTATTCAAAGTTGAGCAAAGTTCAAAGAGTAAGTGAAAGTTGTGTGTCGCACGCACCAGATTTATTTTTAAGTTCAAATTGTATTATTTTTTATCAACAAAAATAAATTGAACGAAACCAAGGTTCGGGGGGCAATAACCATTCAGAATGTAAACTAAATAACTTTAAGTAAAATAATTAATACACTCGTAATGCATAATTTTTCTAACATTCCATGTTTTAATTTAAGCTTTTGATGCTTCAAGAATTCAAATGGATTAGTAGGTGGTTGTATAGAAAAAACATTCCGTACTAATAAATGAACAGTGTGATCAGATCAGCCCAGTAGCACTTGTACGACTTTTTTCATTAAATCTGAGGGACAAATAAATTCTCCTTGTTATTTTACACTCAAAACATTTGAGATAATTAAAAGAAAGTAACCATAATATGAAATACAATCATATAACTAACTTCACAAACAGTGAGATACACAATAGTTAAAAATTTATTCCAAGGCATGAAGAACTTAGCCATCTTCATCTTGGAGACAGTAACACTCGTTACGTTTTCTACATTTACAATGAGTTATTTCTTCTTGTGGTTGAGATCGACTTATTTTAATGTTACCATTCCATTTCTATGAAGGAATCAGAAAAAATGATACCATTATTATTATTTTAACCTGAAACAAAACGTGTGAAAAACAAATATAAAGACGGGGGGGGGCAACAAATGATCAAATAATTAAATAATAATCAAGACTTAAAGGTGTCTCGTTCAGCGATCGCAGATCAACAGGAGAGGACCACTGGATTCCTAAAATATCATCCTATTTATAACAATTTTATGACCTCAATTTCTCTTCGTCTTGTCTTTTGCCAGCAATGCGATGGGTCACAACAACTTGGTTGATTTGTGACTCAGATTTGAAACGGACTAATTCGAAACTAGGATTAAAAAGAAAACAATTAACCATGTCCACAAATATAAAAAGGCATATCTCTTCTTTCCTATATTTTTTTTTACTTGTTTATTGATAAATATTACAACCTGTTTCAATTAAGGACACTTAAAATAGAGTTCAGAGAGCACATTCACATCAGTTAATTCTATAATTAAACTGTAGTTAATTATTTATTTAAATGTGGATATTTTTTATTATCCCTTTTACTCAATTTAGACAGTTGCACATGTCAATAATATTGTTATTTCACAATGATTTTCCTTCATTAAAGCTTACATTAAGTTTCGAATTACAGGTGAGAACTGGTGAGTAGGAAAACTCTAGGTCAAATTATTTAACGTGTGCCGACCAGGTTACAGGGAAGAGGGGAGTGATCGAAGTAGATTAGTTGAAGAGTGAAGTGTTTATATTTCTAGGACGTAAAATTTAAGTTTTGAAATGTTCATTTTGTCATGCATAGTTTGATTTGAAATATGCCATCGCGAGTTAAAATATTTTGACGAATTTTGAATTGTATAGTTTTTATTTATTTAGTGTTTAGGTATTTCGCTGAATCTCTCCAGACAAACCCAACATTATAATTTTGTAAAATCGTCCTTATAATACAAATAATCCTCGAAGGAAGCTGAAACCATCTAATATAAAATGGAACTTGTAGGTATACTGATTTCTCATAAACTAGTTTCGGCCCAGTGGTAGAAATTCGAAAATAATCATTATTGAAATGTCAATAATTTGTGTGTTTCGAACATTTACACTTATGTATGTACTTATAATACAAAAAAATCCAGTACCATTTGTGTATGTTTTTAGTTATTCGGAAATAAAATTCTGAATCCATCATTATTTTTTTCGAAAACACATTTGCACCCACTTTGTTCCTTCGGTCAGTACAAATTGCTTCATTTCAATATTGTACTCATACTATAGCTAATGCCCAACATAAATTTGTTATAATAGAGTCCTCTTAAAAATATTAACTAAAGAAAAGTGATGTAAATATCTAATAGGACACCATTCTCTTCGATGTCGTAAATTGTTTTGTTTATTCATTTTGTGGCGAATTCAGGACGCTTTTAAATTTTCGTGGGTAGAATGAACCAAAAATTGAGTACTTTTGAGTTCTTCGTAAGTTTATACACCATTTACCCTAATATTGTACTGCATCATTAGCAACTTCTTCCCACCATTAAATATAGATCTTAGTAATAATCCTAGATACCAGTAGCTCATGTCTCAGTAGTGTTGTGGCTCTTATTATGTAATATTGTGTTTGTTTTCAAACCGATAAAGTTTTTTATAAATTGTTCGGGTTTATAATTTTAGATAAAATATTTAATCCATTGTTACTTTTTTTTAGCCTATTTTCAGGGAAGTATGATGTATACGTAAATTAAAAGGGCTTCAAGGATAAGACTTTAGCCAAGTATCATTAAAATTAACAATAATTTACACTGCTTTGATGCCCATACAAAATAACTTTTCACACTTTTGAGTTAAAATTTTTGGCGTGTCTGAAAATTCCTAACCACTACTTTTGCACATATTCCTTTTTTTTTTCTTAGACATAATAATATAATAGCCGTTTTGGAGCTATAGTCTATACCCCTCATTTTTCAGCCGTCATTTCAAAACGCAAGGTTAGATAGTATGAAATGTATATAAAATACTGCTAAACTTGATTGCAATACTGTATTAAAATTTCAAAGCAACGGGTGAAGAGCTTTCGGTGATTACAGGTTTTGATTAAACTAGCATTTATATTTTCATTAATATACATTATTTCTACTTTTTTTATTAGTTGATAACCTTAAAGCTCGTTAATCACCACTTAACAAAAGAAAAAATAATATCAGCTGAGAAACAGAGGAGAAAAACATACTCAACTGTTTTGTCTTTGCATATTGATATAATAATTAAAATAAACTTCATAATTTACAGTTGTAAAGTTTCGATAAATAAGGATACAAATTTGAACAGTTGTAGAGGCATTAGCTATATATATCCAAGTAGCCACAAAATAATTTCATATCAAAAACGCCCATATTGTACTATCAGAATAAAAAAAACACAAACAGAATTGTAATTGGCTGGGAGAACCATGATTCACTTACATTAGACACGATTCATACTTTCGAAAATCATTATTAGCTCAAGGTTTCAACGAGACCGATCTTGAATTAACTAGCAAGGCCTTGGGTGTTCCGAGGTTCTAACAAAGCCTGTAATGAAACCTGTAATTTAATACAAAAGTTTTTTTCAAATGCACTATACACTCATTAATTGACATTTCATAAACTAAAATCATTAAGAACTTTGATTAATTTATCCTTTGTGAAATAAGAAATTTGTGTGCTTGTTGTAACTATATTTGATATATAGCAGGATTTGAGTCATTTCTGTAGATTACCTGCAATTTCGATATCGAAAAATAAGGTCGAATAATAAACTGACGATATGACTATTAGTTAAGTTAGAATTTTCTCTTAAGGTTTTTGTACTAACAAAAAATAGGAAATGTACATGAAAATGCATTCTTCAATAGATTTCCTCATTTTTAATGTAATTGTGTACGTAATATGTATGTATTTGAGTTCCCTTCTTCACATTCTCAGATCAAAGCATTAATTTGAGTTGTGAGATAGATTTTGATAAAATTGAAACTGAACAATATCGTAGTCCCCAACTGTCTTTCAACAATGAGGCAAATCGGACTACCCTTTTTGAAACGAGCAAAGAAATATACATTTAGAAGTGTCTAAGAAAAAGTAAATGATAAATTATTTTTATATATTATAAAAATATTAATTGTATCAATACAAATGTGCTGCTAATTAGAAGTGTATGTAAATGAAATTGATATGGAGACCATGCAGGTACCATTGATATAAACGGATTTATTTCAATTGTTATACTCACCAAATGGATCTGACTAGATAGAAACGATACCTATTTTTATTTTTTTTCCTTGATTTCTAATACGTAAAATGAGAATAGGAATTCTCCATTCTGAGAAAGAAATGTTTGCGGGTATGTAATAGGATGTAGTGGATGAAATCCGATAAAACTGACACAGTATAATCTTTTCCCCAATACCCACCTTTTCATCAACTTTGAGCCAAATCTAACGAGTTTTTTTTTAAATATTATTGTGTCAAAGAAAAAAAAATTACAGGAACATGTGCAGAACTAGTGGATAGGAATTTTTAGACACGCCAAAAATTTAACTCAAAGGTGTGAAAAGTTATTCTCTTTGGCCATCAAAGCAGTGTACATTATTGTTAAATATTGGCTCTCTGTTTCAAAGTTTACTTATATCTATTATTATTTCTTGTCTAATTTTTATTTTTGTTACTACTGCGACTTGTGCATAACCGTTGTGTGCAGTTTATTCCCTGAAAAATATTCACTATTGATATTTTGACTTCTGTTCCGCTTTATTAGCCCGAACATCGGTGTGCAGTGGTCCCCCCCGACCTTGTCTCATGATTAGAGTTCTGATGGCCAAGGCTAAGCAACTCTCACTTCTGTTTCGGCATCCGCTCTTTTAGTAAAGGATATCATTTCTCAATTTACTATTATTATACAGAGTTTCAAAGATACTCTGCCCCTCTCCCCTATAAGTTCCAGGATGTTTAGGTTATCAGAATAGATTTTGGGGTTATTCATTTCGCCAATCATAGCCTAAAAATAGTTTGAGGCGTATTGCAGAGTTCGTAATCTACAAGGGTATTTCTCCAGAGACTAAAATTCTCGATGGAATGGGGTTATTTATTCTTTATTTTCCTAAGGATTTTAATAAACTTTTATGTCAAATTCATATCCAGCACTTTATTATAGAAGAATCAACTTTATTCTGGGACAAAGTCCCTTGAGAATAACAATATTGTACATAAAAATTAACATAATATCTGGCCAAAATGCATATTACAATAAAAAAAAACGCACAAAAAAACTAAAAAATAAGTAATAACAGAAGGATTTACATAACTATAATGGTTAATAAAATCTTTAATAAAAGACATAATATGAGCAATAAGATCCTAATACTGCAAGATAGTTACTAAAAACAATGAACTATCGAATTTTCAGTGAAATTTGAAATGAACGACAAATTACTTTTGTTGTCATACCATTGTATTAATGAAAAAAATAATAATAAAAGAGTGAATAAATATTTACTTTAAACGATTTACATATGTACTTTAATATGTTTAAAGAATACAATAATAGTATTGTAAACATTATACAAGTCCTATATAGTCTAATTCCTAAGATGTAGATTGATCGGTGAAAATAAAAGAAAATATAGACATATAGACGAGATTATATACATATATAATATACATGATAAATGGCTACCCAGCGTCTGAATGAATTGTAAGGAGGAATTGGAATAATTGGGTTTTAAATATGGATAAGGGTGGTGCATGGCGGATTTTAAGTGGGATGGAATTTCAAAAGGTGGTGGACAATAAAGGAGTGTTGAAATGAGGCCGATTTGTGGAAAGGGGTATAAAGGTCAGAAGGACGATATCATGTGGAGAGGGAGCGGATAGATGACTTGAATTGAAGAAGATTGAATGCGTAGGACGGACGATGATTATAGATTATTTGGTAAAGGAATGTACCTAGGAAATATTGTCTTCTGAAGGAGGGAAAGAGCCACCATAACTCGGCGTAGTAGTGGGAAATATGAGAACGTCTCGGGGTTCCATTGACAAATCGTACTAATCCATTCGTGATTCTTTTCTTATGACTACACTTATGACCGAATAGGCCTAGAAATGAAATTTTAACTTTTATTTTAAGTATATTTTTGTTTTTGGTATTGCTGGAAACATTATTTCCACTTTTTTATTAGTTATTTTGGAACAGATCTTTTATTTTTATAAACTTTCATTTAAAAGTTTTGTTGATTTCGCCAAAAACTTTTCTACACAAACTTTTTACCGAAAACTTTTAATAATCTAAATAATTAATTTTATTCTTAGCTATTCAGACAAACAACAAATTGGGATCAAATAATTCATTTTAGATCAATTTCAAATCTAGTCTAAACCCAATCTAATATTTTATTTCGTTGTACTGTTTCTCCATCTACTTCATTTTTGTTCCTTTTTGTTTTCTTTTCCTTAGATTTATTTGATGAGTAATATTTTGTTGTTTCGGTGTTACTTCTAAAAACATCCAAATATAATTTCAACAACGATAAAGTAAAATTAAGATTTAAAAAATGAACGGTCCAGAAGTTTTTGCTCTTAGTAGATACAAATAAACTGAGTGCCATCCTTTTGTAAAGAAAAAAAAAACCGGATAGTTACACAATTTGAAGTTATAAAAAATAAACATTTATTTTGACAGTTGAGTAATAATAATAACGCTATGTTTATTATGAAACAAGTCTGTTTAGAATAATATACAGAGATGGAAATATGGGCTTTGGGACGCCAAAAAATAATCCTAAATTGAACAGAGAGATATAATGAATAAATAAAAGAAAAATTGTATCAACAACCCTTCTAACATCAATTAAGAAAAACATGAAATGAAAGTATTTATAACAAACTAATAATTCATGTATATATTCACAACATCTATTTACAATTTTCAATTTTATGGGGACTGAACGGATAAGAATTGAAAAGGCGGGATTTAAAGGTGAGGAGGGTATTGGAGCGACGGATGTGGGAAAGAATAGAATTCCATAGAGATCCATAATGAATTCGTAATGCATGAGGATCGGATAATGACCGATATGTAGAAAGAAGCTGTTCGGTGGATCCTTGTGCACAAATCTGAAGACCGGAAACGGATTTTGAGGGAGTGGATAGAGGATTTTATTTAAAGGAACTAGGAGATGTATGAAGGACGGTGGGATTGGATGGCTTAGGAATGGAAGGATGCTAGGAAATACTTACGACAGCAGAAAGGATATAACCATTTCAGCTTTTCTTAAAAACGGGTAACTGAGGAGTCCCTTGAGCTCCCAAATACGAATCATACAAAGCAAATTATCAGACGTATTAGTTTAACCTCGGGATCTCCAGAAACACCTTCATATCATCTAGGCATTAAATCATAGTCCATTAAACGCATCCAGTAATAGTCAAAGTTGAGAAATATTAAGGCAGTGATCAGGAGTTTACGGGTTTATAATGGAAATAGGTGGTGGAGGTAAGTGAAAAAGGCGTGAGATGTACATTATTTACATAAAGTATATTACAAATTACTTTTTAAATAAATGTTCCAGTTTGAATTAAGGAATAACTAATTTTTTATATCATTTTACTTTTGTTTAATTCCTTGAAAATCAATTCCAATAAAACGAATAATTTAAACTACAATTACAAAATGTTAGTCTTACAACAATATTTTATGAAATATTGCACTCAAGATTTATATTATGTCATTTACATGCCGAATGATTGAATTATATATTATAAAATCAAAAGAAGATGAATTTAATTTCAAATAGATTTTAGTAATAGCCCTTATCTCTTATAATATATATAATATATAATATATATATATATATATATATACAATATATATATAATATACTTTCATGTACTTCATTGAGCCACATATATGATGGTATACGCCAGTTCCAGAATGTATTGGGATCGTGTGGTGGATTTTAAAGTGGTTTTCTTATATATATATATATATATATATATATATATATATATATATACTTTTCACTGCTGATAGCACTGTCATTTGCTGTATGCCGTTGAAGCAATTATTTAAACTTGAAAATCAAAAATCTCTCGACTTCGAGGAAGTTTTAAATATAAGTGAGGGCAAGGGGTTTATTGTTGGGAGTAAAGTAGATAAACTGAGAATCGCTAGTGAAATCAAGATATTACATTAATTCCGACTCTCACAGTTGATAGACAAACATGTACTTAAATAATTGGTATTCCAGATATTTCAGGATGTACAGCAGCCAAATTTCGAAAAGGATCACGTCATCGATTTTCCCTGTGACATCAGTTACCCTAATTTCGAAAAACAACCGGCATTCGACTATATATATATTTATTTATTATAGCGAATAAATTTTTAATTGAATCATAAAGTTATCCAAAATTTAAATATTTACTTTTCGACGAATTAACTAGGTATAGTTGTTTTCCATTTGATAAGAAATACAAATGCAATGAAGCCATTGGTAAAAAACATTTTTTTTAATCATAATATGACAGTTTCCGAACACATTAAAGTAGATGAGAGAACGTTTTTTGCTGTTTTTATAACTTCTCATGAAACTTGTTCACGTTTTATGCATTTTTTTGATATTGGATGAAGTCATGAAATTTGTTTTAAATGAAAAAAATGCCAAGTGATCGGTCATGATTTTTATTTATTTAATATGAACCATAAAATAAAATTATAAATAAGCCTAGGACCTTTATATACAATTATTTAAATAATAATAATTATACGTGTTTAAATAACAAAATTTAGTTTGATTAAGATTTTTCTGAATGATTCTAATTATTAATAATAACAAAAGTATTTTTTTATATAGAGTAACTTGGAATTATAGAACGATTATGAATTGTATGTAACATTAACAAGTTTATATGTTGATTAGGCGATTGCAGATGAAACGAGAAAAGTCGATTTGATACCTTTGCATGTTCCACTCTCTATCCCTAAATATAATATTGGAAATTCTCCAACTACTCTATAGTTGTTCAGCTAAACTTTTATGAATAATACATTGTTTTGACGGCAGTTTTTCAGTTATTTTTATTATCTATAATCAATTATTTTTAAGTGAATACTATCGATAATCAGCTTTACGGATGTAACAATGTGAAAATCTACTTGAAATATTTGCTTACTTATGTACAAATAAACAAATGCATCAAGAATTAAAGAAGGAATTACGAACTTCTGTAAAATTTTTAATGTTTTATATTCCTCATAATATGAATTTTATCTTCCATTTATTATTGTTATTTATTCGTAATTGATGTATATATAAAATATTAAATCTTCATCAACCATTCTAAATTAATATTAGTCTTAAATATATTTTATCATAACAATAAAAACGCTGCAAATTATT
Source organism: Nezara viridula (assembly GCA_928085145.1). Classification (NCBI taxonomy): domain Eukaryota; kingdom Metazoa; phylum Arthropoda; class Insecta; order Hemiptera; family Pentatomidae; genus Nezara; species Nezara viridula. Next base: position 155,560,856 of record OV725079.1, on the reverse strand, counting down.
TCACAATGGTTTATTATTGCCAAACAATTATACATCTAAAGTAATATTACCTTCCTAGTGACAAAGAAAAAGAAATAGAAGGTGATTTCCATTATTATTGGACTAAACATTTTTTTTTTAATCATTAGTAATATGCTAAAAAATTACTACAGTAACACATTAAAAATTTTGAGGTGCAGTTTAAACGCTTACAAATAACAAATTATTAAGACCATTAAAATTACAAAAAGTCTATTTATTATATCGACGGTAGGCAATAAAAATATAGTTTTATAAACCACACAACTTCAGTCTCTGAGCCTCCAATTTCAATATTTTTGAGTAATGTCATTTTAATGATATTTCTAGTTGGAAACATTATATCTATACAGACAGTGCGTAAGTTCATTCCAGAATAGGTGATGGCAGTGTTTGAAATATAGAACTGTGAATAAAGGTATTATAGCATACGTAATATTTTACATTTTGCCACTAGAAAGATCACTAAAATTAATTATGAAGAAAGTTGAAATTTGAGTTAGTCATTCTATCATCCAAATGATGGTGAAATGATTTAGAGTAGAGGTTCGTTTGACATGAGCTTTACTTCCTCAACTTTTTAATTTTTTTTTTTAAATAACTCTTTTTGAAGTAAGACTTCTTCAGGCGCGTTTTGCACTGTTTTTTTTTTAGAGTGAATTAGAATTTTTTAGAGGCCCGTCAATTTCGTTCGGCATTAACGCTCGGGTAATGTCGGCTGGAGCCGACTAATTAAAATAGTTTTACATATATATTAAAATATCTCAGAAACTATAAATCGGGCCTGCATACTGTATTATATATACAGCATTTCATCCTCTCTGTAAAAGGCTACAATTCAAAATTGTGTCTTAACGCGATGCCCTGTTAGGGAGGCGAAAAGTAAGAAATAGTGTTGAAAACCAGATGATAAGATTATTTGAACATGTGGATTAAAATATTTCAGGTACTAAAAATCGGATCTGTATGCTGTAAGCGAGAGAAATTTTCTGCATATCATCTTCTTTGTATTGGGCAATTATTTATAATTTATATTTCATATATTAATCTCACCTAGTTGATGTTTTCACTTATCGTGTAGTCTAAAGCAGACACCTTAGTTTTTTTTTTCATTACATTTTATAATGAAATGTCTCAATTAAACCTTATAAAGTCAAGAAATTTCGTGCTTTTTATTACTTAAATAATTACACACATAATTATTCGTTAAGATAACGACGTAAAATGGCAGTGATTGAAATAAGATACGAGGAAAAAATATTCTCGGATCACATATGTATATATTAATAACCACATAAAGTATGAAGAATGGAGACGAAAAAAAAATTACAAACCACCTATGATCCTAACTTACTTCAAAAATGAAATTAAAGAAACAAAAACAAAATAAATTGGGAAAAATAGTTAAAAACTTAAAACCAAAAATGTTCTTCCTATCAGGGAAGCCTCAAACCTGAAATATCATATTATAATTATTAGCCTTTGATTTTTACAAAGTAAAACATAAAAAAAATCATTGCATTACGTTTTATTAATATAAATCAGTAATAGAAATAGTAAAGGATTCTTTTCTGTCCTGGTAAAACCTGAATTGGCGAAATTTTAATACATTTTTTTATTCTTTACTTGCATCTTGGGGATAAAAGGCTGTATGGTTGAATTTTTTCCAATCATAACCTAAAATTACGTTTTATTTTCAAATAATTAAAACTTAATATGTTACTTTAGGATGTAGGTATATAAGTTTATTTTAAAACTACTACTGGTATCTTTCTCCTTATCTGATTTCCATTAACTATCCCTTTGATCTGATGGAGGTGTGCCAATAGACAGTGTTCTCGGAACCATCAAAGCAGTAAATAAGCATTTAGGAATAGATATAGGTTTTATCGGTACTAATCCACAAATATCAAAATAACAGTGAAATAAAATATTTTTACAGAACTAAATTATAAAAAAATACCAAAACGTTGACACAAGTCATTAAACATTTTTTCTGTTAAATACTTAGATTTATCTAAACTTAGTTATAGAGTTTTCCAGTCCACCTTGTGATAAGAACGTAGATCCAATCAGCAGATTCAGGTTTCAACAATCTCTTTCTTGATCAATAGTGTGTTGTTGCACAATGTTGAGAATCTATTTAAGGTTTTGAAAAAAAAACAAAAACAGTTTAGTGAAAAGAAAATAGTTCTTTTTCTTCTTCGAACTTCCCTCAAATGGTAAGGTCCGAGTTTAAAAGTATGAACACAGTGGGGCTAGATTTTCGGGAAAAAAAATTTGCCAAAAACGCAATTTCGCTTTAAAAATTCCTATTTATTTTTTAGAGCTAACTTTATTACGGAATGGTTTTGCTATTTTATTGGATCACCAAGAGTGGGTCAAATTCTAAACAAAAATACAGGTTTTCTCATTATCACGGTTCTGAGACGAAAAAGTGTATAATGGATGAAGAAAGTCGGTTCTACACCACACGTGGAAATGTACACACCACATATTCTGAGGCAAGTAACTGACTGAATTTTGAATTAACCAACTAAATAATTAACTTTTACTACAAATTACACTGCTTCGTCGATCGAGTTTATTCCTAGTGCAAATCCACACAAAAATGTGAAATATTATTTTTTTTTTAAATAAAGATTACAGATACAAAATAGAGATCAAGCCCTAATATTTTAAAATATTTATTCATTTTAAAAATGAAAATTCTCTGGCATAAAATAAAAAAATTAAAAATTAATAAATATTAAATGCCTACTCGTTTTTCATATTCATTTTTGAATTTGATATAGAAATATTCTTTTAAACTATATAATATATTATAAACAGATTTCGTCTTATAATAAGAACAATGAACCTGGCGGTTGAGCGTGATCCTGACCGGATCTCCTCTCTGTACAACCGTTGGGCCCTGAAACAGTACTTTCCCTAAATAGTACTGAAGCCAAAACCCTTCATGGGTTGTAGTGGTACAGGTTTTTTTTTATATATATTCTTCAACTGTTCAAGGAACAGAATCCACTAAAAAAGGTTTATTAAAACTCAATTTCACATTTGGTTATTTTTTCTGCCTTTGCTTCTCTCTGCGACGGTTTTCCTGTGATCTCGTAGATCACCATAGAGCTTCATCGCAAGATCTGTGGAATTTGGCCACAGTTGCTTACTGATGTCCTCCTGTTCAGGGCATTTCAGGGCAGAATGTTTTGTATTTTGGTCCACTGTTCTGCAACTACAGAGAGAGCTCTAATTTCAAATATCTCATAAACGTGTTTCTCGTTCTGTCATGACCCGTTCTGAGTCTAGAGCGAAACTTGCCCTTTCCTGCTCATTTTATAGTATTCATTATCATCTTCAGGATTATAATGTGGGTGGGCATCAATTCCACCTTTGTCAAACAGCAGCTTTATATGTAGAAATGGCTTCCTGAAGAGTTCGACTATTTCATTCCCATTTTGTCCGCAGTGCTCTGGTATTCACTAGAGTACATTTCTTTTGTACTGGAATCCTAGATTTTCAATTTCAACAGTTGGAATGTGGAGTCTAGATATTCATTTGGACTTGAGGATCTGAAGTACTGATGCCGCACCTGGCAGAAATGCAATAGTTGCTTTACTTTGGATAACATAAGCAATGAAATCACATTCACAAAACGTGTAAGGAATGCTAACCAACCTTCGATTATCATGCGAAAGTACTATGCAATATATAATTTTTTTTTACTATCGATAAATTAAATTATTTAGATTTTAAAAATAGCTTAGCTAGACTTAATTTAAAAAAGACAAATTTAATAAATATTTCAATACAGCCTTGATCCATCATTATTTTCTATATCAACTCTCTACTTAACATATGCCAAACCCCTATAGTAAACCCTAATGTCACTGCCATTCGTAATGTTTGTCTAGTGTATTAAGACTCGATAAAAAAAGGAAATTTTGTTTAATGTGAGGCGAAAATCATAAAAATAAAAATTTATGTATTGTTATTTTTCCTATGTTTTTTTTTTTTTCAATTTAAAAACAGGTCTTTAAGAGCAAGGTCGCTTCCGTGAGATTCAGTCCAGGAAAAAAACCTGTTTCTCTAACTTTTTTCCCTTCAGTAATTTAACGATTCTTACAACAAGTCAGCTAACAGATTAGTTACTAAATATAAAAAATATTTAACAAAATCGTAACTATTATAAAATAACTTAAAGTACCTATGTTCATATGCATACATAAGAAATTAAAGCTTTTAAAATGTGTACATCTATAAGATATTTATATTTTATATATGTACAGCATATTTATCATCGTATATTAAAAAAAATACCTATATGAGCCACTACTTATAAGTATAGAATAACTTTTCATTAATATAATGAAAATTTTATTATATTTATTATCGATTTACACCTTTTCTTTTCATCTCGAAACAATCCGATTTAAATTGAAACCGAAGCAATTTACTCCTCTGGAGAGACTTGCCACTATGGAATTATTTTTGTAGATTATATAACTTTATTTTTCTCCTCAAATTCAAATTCAGACATGTCATAGATTTGATAATAAGCAGATGTGTTGTAGTAAACATGGAAAAAAACACTATAGATATGAGGGTGAATAGTACCCAGCAGAACCTTTTCCTAGTCTCTATTTGCTTCCTTACTTCAGGAAAGGAGATCTCTTATCCAGATTCTTTTCAATCGCCTCCTGACTGGCATGTCAGTGGTGGTCATGTCGTTTGTTGTTGTATGTGTAGTTTAATATGAAACCGGGAGTACCTATGTGTTGGTCGATAGGTAGTAAGTCAGTACGTAACGTTTTGTTATTTACGTACCTGGAAAGGTATTTATAATGAATGTAACCGAGTCAAGCCATTTTTATAAACAAAATTTGGTCAAAAAAATGATCGGAATTCGTCTCTTATTAAATGAAAAAAAAAATTATTTGTCTTCTTTTTTGTATATAATATATATATACACACACACACAATATATATTAAGATATAATCAATATTGAGAAATATCAACATTTTCCTTTAGATATTTTATAATGTCCCATCGCTACGATTAGATATTTCCTAGCATCGAAAGAAAATATCGGCATATGATTTTGGTACTAGGCTTGATCTAACTTAGAACTGGAGAGTTAATTTTAATAAATTATTTATTTGGATATTGAAATAAACTCGAAACCTCTTTAAATACGAATTTTCACAACAGTAAAAAAAAAATTGTTTTGCTCAATATTTCGTCTTCAATTAATAATTTCTGTTTGGTGTAGATAACATAAACGTTGAACACTGCAAACTATTAAGTTTTATATTATTTATTTTATATTTACGATTGCATTGCGTAAAAATAAAATAAAATTTGTTGCTCAAAACTTTAGCCAAGGATGGAACCTTCTTCTTTTTATTTTTAAAGCCACAAAAATTGTGATAACTTAAACATGATTCCGATCTTCAGTCCAATCAACATAATTAGGTTTTTTTTTCATTTATTTAAATATATGAATTATAGTTATATTTGACCATTTAGCATTTATGGGTCAAGCGATACGGAGAAAAAAAAGAAAATTTCTGAAGGAAAATTTATCTCAAATATAAGTATAGATGTCCTAAAAAACTAACTTTATTGTGGATAGCCAGTTTTATTGACATAAGTATTTTTTTACTTTCACTTACGTATATATGTAATATATAGTAAGGGTAAGTATTGCGATCGAGAAAATTTTTAAATCTGAGTTTTCAACGGAAATACACGTTTTGAGGTACCCTGAGTCGAAATAACCAAGTCCCGAAAAATGGGGTGTGTGTTTGTATGTTAGCAGTCTAGCTCAAAAACGAAAAGTCGTACGAAACTGATATTACGTATTTAAGATAGGTATGTGCCTTAGATGTGACAGCAACTTTTTCGTTAAAATCGGCTTACCGGAAGTGCCACTTTATATGAACGCTGAAGCACATTTTTATAATTTCCACAAAAACGGCTCTAACTCGGTGTATCATTGAATAATTAAGTGGTTCTTAATATCGTTTAGATCTTATCCCCGTTGATGTCACTTTACAGGGCTTAAATGCCCAATGTTCATATACGTCTTCCTCTAAAGTACCTTTAATATGGTTTATATTAAAAAGTTAATCATTTCAAATTATTCAGAGTTACGAAAAAATGCTAAATATAACTTTTGAAAGAATTTGATAAGTTAATAAAGGAGAAAAAAATAAAAATGCAGAAAAACCTGCGTTGCTATAGACTGCAACGCCTAAACGAATATACCGATTTCAATGAAACTTTGCTAAAATCATTTTCTCGACACCCTTTAAATTTATCTATATAACATACTTCAACGAAAAGAAGCTGGAAAAAAAGTTACGAGGGATGGTAAAATTAAATTCTGAATAACCCAAAAAGTAAACATTTTTTTGTGGATATTGTAAGGTTAAAAGTTTATAGAATTTCCTAAAAAATCAAAAAAAAAATCGTTAAAATCGGACAATTAGGAGGAAAGATATTGTCTCTAGCTTTTTTTTTTTAATATGTTCTGCTTCAAAGCTTATATCTTTTGTTTTATCAACTTACTCACTGTCTGCATAGATAACTTTTTCAACTTAAAATATCACTAAAATGACATTATTAAAAAATGTTGAAATTGGAGTTAGTCATTCTGTGGTTTATAAAAGCAAAGAAAGTTGTGTGGTTTGTAAAAGCAGATGGAGTGACTAAATTTTTATTGCCTACTGTCGATATATTAAATAGACATTTTGTAATTATAATGGTCTTAATGACTTATTTTCTGTAAGCTTTAAGATTTATCTCTGTTTAAAATGCACTTCAAAAAATTTTACAATAGTCCAGCATTGCCAGAAAGTAATTGCAATTCAAAGTGGAGCGGTAAGTGAAAGTTGTGTGTTGCGAGCACCAGATTTTTAAAATTTAATAACGAGATTTCGCTCACTGTTACTTCACAAAAAAAAATTGCTGTATAGTTTAAATTAATCGTTTTAGTTATCTTCGAGTTAAGAAAACAATTAATAAATATTTCAAATGAGGAAAATTTCCTAAAATAACAAAATTAAGTTACATAGAATGAAATAACAAATAGCTCATCCAGTTTAAATTAATAAGCTTTTAACTATATTGGAGACATATAATTGCTATGAGTGTAATAAGAATAAAAGTAAACAATAAATATTTCAAGTTAATATGATTTAAGGCTTCTTTTAACAATGCCTATTAGAAAAATAACTAAGATTCTCCTCCTGTTTTTCAAATGCTAATAATAATGAAATGGGTGCAGCTTGTTGAAATAAGTTATATTAAATTTAAAGGAATATGAAATAACACCTGTTGTGTTTTCACACAAAATCAATATTCCTGTCCTAACCAAACGAACGAATGGTTAACCCCCAAAAAATATCCTGAAACTACTTAATTAGCAATTATCATTGATAATGTTATTTGTGAAATGTTATGTAAAATAGTAGTAACACTAGTTGAGCATAATGTTTTGCGATACACTATGTAAATTCCCTTTAAACCTTTCGGCAGCAATTCCTTATAATTTCGCTATGACGAATATGACGACTACCACAACCGTACTCTGGCACCACCGATCTCAGTCTTCCGTACTTTTAAATATATATAGCCTTGATGACAGATTGAAATAATAAGTCGTTAATAATTATTATTTCGTCTTTAACAGTTTAAATTGCCTTTGGTGCTGGGTGAGTAATCTGTAACGTTAGACAAAATAATAGAATAAAGAATCACCATGGAAAAGAAGCTTTTCATTTATACCAAGAACCATTACAACTCTTCCTTTGAAGAAATTAAAATATCAAATAATATACTTAAAATATCAAATAAAAGATTCGATATTATCATAATATCGATACTAAAGGTCAATAAATATATTAATGAAGAATATAGGAACGAGTCCGTAATGACAATCTGTATCTGATATAATCTAAAATAGAGGTCTCCAAACCATTTGCCCCGCAGGCCACATTGAGACCCCTTACTAAGTTTCGCGATGCAAATTGAGAACTTCACGAAGTCCCACGAGCCACATGATAGTCCATCCATCACGCTTTTGATGAAAAAAAAAAAACTTGTTCTTTAAATGTCATTGTAGTTGTGAAATGAGGTTTCTAAGAGCATGAAATAATCGTTGTAGTAAGCATGTTTGACTTAATTACTAAATTTCATATTCTTTTTTTTATAATTTTATATTTTATCATGTAATCGAAGATAATGTTGCGGTCCTAGTTTAACATCCCTAAAATAAAATAACTGTGAAGTGCATGTTTCTATTTCCTTTGTTACTGATGACATGAATCAGATATGACTCACTGATTATTTCCTCCTTATCATTGCATCTTCGTTTTTCCGTTTCCTATTACATCAATATTGTAATCACTTCATCACAGCTGTAATTGAAATCTTTCTAAAAAAAGTTTTAAAAATAAAGGTTTTGCATCGATGCTATTGTCGAAGTGTTTGCCATTCATTCGTATCTGAATGCGTTATTGTTTAATAAACAAAGTTGTTTACAATTCGTTTCCGCTGGGATATTTTTCAATGCCTATGAAAAAAACTTCGGTTACAATTGATAAAACCTTCAAGAATTTATAATGAATACTAATAACAGTGGAAGTTACAACGAAAACAAGTTTTTTGTTAAGTAAATAATTTATTTTTGGAAACAATGACTATTTTCTATTTTATTTATTTATTTTTATTTGCATTATATTTAATTTCATTTAGAATAAAACAAGTAAAAATAAATAAGCAACTTTGGAAGACCATCGGTTGAATTTCCTGCAAAAGTTTAATTAAAAAATATATATATTTTTTTATTATTAATTACTTTATTGAGATATATTACCATCTGTCACATTCAAGGACCATGGTAATAATGATAAAAAGTAGCTCATTCATATTATGCACAGTAAATAAAAGTAATAAACAGCAATAAAATAATACTAAAACGTAAATGTATATAAACAAAAAGATACTAAATTAAACAAAAATAAACTAATCTAACAGAATAAATACTTAAAAACATACATTCTTTTATACAATATTCGTTCATTCAATATCTCCGAGCCAAGCCTTTCCCCAGACTCGTGGAGGGAAAGGCAGGACTCTAGGAGATCCCAGCGTCTTTCACTCAGCCGCATCACTGGTATTACCAATGGAGGCTGAGCAGAGACACTATGACCAGACATACATGACTTGAGTGGAGAATTTGGCCATTACTAGAACTCCAATATATTGTTACAAGTCTCTGGGCCACTGCCGCTTCAACCTTCGAGGAGGATTGTAAGGATGGGTGGTGCTGGATAGAGATTGTGCAAGGGCATTTGGATGATAGGTAAGGTTCTGGTGAAATTTGGAGAATTTAATTTAAAAAATATATATTAGATGTATTTGTCTACATAGAAAAGTAAAGCTTCATCATCGAATCCTAATTTTAAGTACTAATTCGGGAAAAAAAATTAAATAATATAACAGTAAAAAGAAGAAAAAAAATGACAATTTAACTATAGCAGTAATAATACTAAGAATAATAATGAAATTCCCTTGAAGGTTTTTCTTCCGGAATGTAGATATTCCAGATATATAAGAAAGCGTAAAAAAAAATAAATATGTAAGTCTACCAAATAAAACTGTTTTACAATCAAGTCGTATTACTTAAAGGTAACAACCTGCCTCTTAATTTAAATTTTTTTAGATTATTTTAGTAAAAAATAAAACCGCTTTCAGGATGCACATTCTGATACAGTTATGAGAATGCAATGGAAAACGGAACAATGCAATGCCAGATCTCTCTCATTACTTCCAAATAGCAGGAGAGATTTTCTAGTTGTAGGTTTTTCAACATACTTATTATTTTTTACCTTTCAAATACTACATGAGTATAGATATTAAGAGAATCTGTACTTAATATGTAATATTCATGTAAGATAACAATATTAATTCCTTATAACAGTTTTTTATAACTAAATATTACAAATGTGAGAAAATTTAATCACTACTAAATATTCCTTTCAAAATATTCATACATTAGATCAGGAACTATCTACCATTTCATTTAATTGAAGGATTTACAGCTAATAACCATTTTTAAGTAGTAATTGATAAACCTCACATGAACACACAACAACTTCGATCAGTTGGTTGAAAGTCGTTGCTTTGTATAAGGAAACTTTAAGTTAAAGAGGCGAAATTTGACTTTTCATTTAACGGAAAAGCTGACGACTAATTATGATATGATGCAAAGAATGTTTAAAAGAGTTTAATGTCTTAAGAATGTTTATAATTCACCTTGAATGACGATGTATTTGGTTGCGACTTGAAAATCGACGTCGTCAAAGTCATCAATTTAGTGTAGTCAAGTGGTAAACTCAAATAGTCAGTTTTTATGCTGTTTTTCTTTAAGCTGATTCTGAATTTGTAGTTTCTAAACGAAATTTGTCATTAAGCTCCAGGATATTGCAAAAAAACAGCGAAATTTTCGTATTCTCTCGATTCAGCTAATTCAACTATAATTATAACAGAACTAGAATATAAAAACGAACTATATGACTTTAATATATTTTGTTGGCATGAGGGACGTCAACATTCATAACATTAATGAAATAATTAAGGACCGAAATGCGCTTTAAAGCCCGAGTGGTCCGACGGCATTTCGCCTACTTGCTTATTCCGACTCTACATAAGCTGGAATTAAATTGAAAGAGCATCAACTTTCCTATAGACTTCGGATATAATCGTTTATAAATAAAAGGTGAATAGTCCGTAAATTATTAATTGTTGTTATGAATGATGATGTCCCTCATGCCAGCAAAATATATATATAAAAACCTGAAACGCTGGTTTTAAATAAAATAGTTTTACCAATATTTAGCCTTTTTATGACCGCAACCCCGGACCATCTCCTTCCTTTATATATAAAAATCTTGTAAGTTGTGTTTACATTCTACATTAAACACCTATGTATGAAATTTAGAGTAGATTTTATCTTCCTCAACTTTTTATGAACTAATAATTTCGACATATCAAACTTTTAGCCAATGAAACAAACCCAAACTAGAAATGACCTAGCTACATCACAAGTAGACCGCGGCTGATTCTCAACGCTTTCTCTGCACAGTCAGTATGATAGTTTGCGAATGAAAACATTTATTTAGATATATTTTGAATACAGCTTTTTAATGGTAAATGCTAAACAATCATACTTTCAAAGTAATATTTTAAATCTCAGTAAACACGGAATCCATTTTTTATTCAGGATGACAACATAGCACAAATATAGCAACATTTTAATGATTTTTTTTTTTTTTATAATTTACCTAGTGCGGTTACTGGAATTAATATCAGTATCATCCAAGTGATAAGTGTATTTTTTTTTTTTTTTTTTTTGGTCTTCAAATCTTCAACACCTTTTTTTTTTTTTTGTTCTTCCCTACCTCGCCATTTTAGGTTATACGGGATTTCCACGGGCCAGAGGGTGAGGGCGGGAATTTAAAATCCCCTTCAGCACCGGGACGCGAACTCGTACTAATTTTTGTCTCTCAAAATTTCATATATCTGGTATCTGGGCAACTCACGGTGCTGTGCACACGCTTTAGCCCATTCGGCCACCCCGCCCCCCACTCTTCATCCACACCTGTCATGGTAGTGACGATTAGCAGATTGTTAGGTAAAAAATGGCATGATTGGCATGACAAAGAATGGTACCCAGCAGCACCTCTTCCTTGGCCTTTTTACATCCTGAAATCAGGAAAGGAAATCTCTCATTCAAATCCTTTTCAGTCGCCTCCTGATGAGCTTTTCAGCCGTGGCCATGTCATTGATAAGTCTATTGAGATCTCCGTGTAGTTTAAGATGAAATTGGGAGTAGAGAGTACGTATGTGCTGGTCAATGATTGGTTTTCTTCGGTCGGTATGTAAAGTTTTGTTGTAGACATACCAGAGGGATGCAGTTATTAGTCTTAAAATATTAGATTGAAAAGATTGTAGTTTTTGTATGTGAGTTTTTTTTTGGCGGAACCGTAAATCTGGGAGGCGTATGTCCAAATGAGTTTGAGCAGGTAAGTTTATATACTTAGTTTTTGTATGATTTTCAATTTTAATTTAGAAAAAATTTAATTTTGTACTTCACAGTATTTTCAGTACTTGTTCAAAGTCATTCATTTCATGTTGACGTGTGGGCTCCAGTTCATCCTTCTGTCAACTATTAGACCGAGGTAGCATATAGTGTCCGTCTGAGGAATTGGATTGTTGCTGATATAAACTGGTGGGCATGTGTCCCAAAAGTGTAATCAAAAATGAAAATTGTACATTACTAAAATGCCGCTTTCAATTGTTCTTAAGATCTTTTAGTGACTGGTACAGATAACTTGGTAAAGAAGAACTTGAAAGAAGCCTAATATAACCATCTTTTTACTTTGGGTCGACAACATTTTGAGTGGAACGCCTATCAACTACTTCATGTAGCATTAACCAGCATGTAGTGATGTTAAAATTTATCAATCATCCATTCCTCCGTTGGTTCACCGTACTTCAAGTAAGGTGTCTAGTAAGTTAGGCATTATTCGGTTGAAACTTTGTTCAACAAAAATTGAATACATTTTTAAGCATGAATAAAAGTATACTCTGAATGACTAAAATTCATGTGATTAAAAAAAAAAATCATGTTTCATTCATCTTAAATACTCAATGCCCTTAATTAAGGCAAAATGTATTTTTTTTTTCTTCAATAATATATTACATTTAAAAAAAAATTCTAATACAATTTTAAATAAACCAAAATTTCAATTGAATAAAATTAATTGGATAAAAATTTATATGAATAAATATAATGAATCAAGTTTCATCCCTTTATAAAGTAACCAACGTTTTAAAGGAGGACAAGGAGCAGCCTGGGTTATGAAATAAAAAATTAACATTGTTTTTCGTAGACTTGGGGCCATCACCAGATATCGAAAAAATATATGATATCACAAGAATATACTACACAATGGTGAAAGTTGAGAAACCATACCCCAAGAGAGAAATCGTGCAATGCCATAATTGTCAGACATACGGCCACACTAAAATATATTGTCACCATCTGCCGCGTTGCGTGAAGTGCGGTCAACAGTACAAATCTGTGGAGTGAACCGAACCTATACAAGATCCTATGCTGTGTGTGCCCTATGCTTGGAGGGACACCCGGCCAACTACAAAGGCTACCAAATTTACAAGAATCTCAAAACCAGGCACCAGAAAAATCGGATTCAAGATGAACCACTAAGACCAAGAAGAGAAAGAGAGCTTCTGGAATTGTAAACAATAATGTATCACTCTCCCAAATACTTGAGAATTCAACCGGTAAATGTCAAGCCCTGCCACAACAACAACCTCAACCCCAACCTCAAAATCCTCTTCATCCTAATATACCTAACCACCAACAACCAATTCTTCATATTCACTCTCCTTCAAATGCCACAGATCTCAGCAGTTCGTTAGTATCTTTCCTCACCGATTTCAAACCCCTTGTTACTCCAGTCATATCCCTCTTCACAAATCTCGTATCTCACCTCATCCCTCCTTTAAAAAATCCTTAAATGACTGCAAACCCATATCCATTCTCCTTTGGAATGCGAATGGTGTTATAAAGCAAATAGACGAACTATCTACTATACTACTTGACAAAACATTGAAGTGACACTAATTACTGAAACTCGACTAACCACTAAACTACTCTTCAAAATACCACAATACTTGAAATATTGTATTGACCATTCTGATAGTAGAGCACATGACGGCACTGCTGTCATTGTACACCAATCCCTATCCCATCACCTACTCCCATTACCTACTCAATATTTCCTACAATCCACCGCCACTGTAATCAAAACCTTCATCTTTCCCGTCACCCTAGCATCAGCATATTGCCCTCTTAACAGATCCATATCCAATGACCAGTTCAGTTATTACCTTAACTCTATAGGATCTCACTTCATCCCGGGTGCAGACTTAAAGGCCCAGCATCAAAAATAGAGTTCAAGAACCACGAATTCTCATGGTAGATCCTTCCTGTCTGTAATCAATTCCCAAAATCTTCTTTCTCTCAACTCACCTATCTACTGGCCAACTGATCCTAACCGCAATCCTGATATCCTCCATTTTTTTATCCACAGTGGTTTAGGTCTGCTCAATCATTCACTTACCCGACTTGACGAACTTTCCTCAGATTATAGTTCATTAGTACTCCAATTATCTCTACCTCCTATTCCTAAACTCTCTCCACCGCCCTTCATCAGAGCCCCAGTTAACTGGAAACTGTTCAATCAAATCATTTCCGATAAACTTGACCTCAGAATAACCTTGAAAAACGCAGAAGACAATGTAGTACATTCCTTTACCATCACTATTCAACAAGCAATCTTGACTGGTTCCTCCCCAAACCACTCCTCAACAACTCCTAAGAAAAATAATTTACCTCAACATCTCATAGACCTAATGGCAACGTTCTAGGCATCCCACCGATCGCTAATCTCATAATTATTTCTGTAAAAATTAAATCAGGAATTGGCTACCTTCAGATCCCAATGATTCAACCCCTACCTTACTTTCCTCTCTGTTCATGACAACTTTCTAAGATCACTAAAAATATCCTAAACTCCCATCATATTTCACATCTTCTTCGTCAAGATGATGGCTTTTGGGCAGTGTCTGGCGAAGATAAGGACGAGGAATCTGATAAAAACCTTTCCTTCACATTCACTTCCCATCTTGAATCGAATCCCACCCACACTACAGCAGTAGAAGACTTCCTTACATTACCCACTCCACCCTCTTTACCTCCTAAAGCAGTTAATCTTTCTGAGGTTAAACACCACTTAAAAAAACTAACTACCCCTAAAACACCTGGACACAACCTCCATACCTCTCAGAATCTTCAACAAATCCCTCCTAAAGCTGTTATATTTCTCACATACATATACAATATCGTCCAAAAAATTCACTTTTCTCTTTTATGGAAACATTCCACTATTATCCTATTTCCAAAACCAGGCACACCACCCAACAGCTTGACATCCTACAGACCAATTAATCTATTCTCGATCCTTTAAAAAATGCTTGAAAAGATCCTTCTGGAACGAATCCTACCCTTTATAGAATCCCAAAATCTCCCTTCCCATCAGTTAGAATTTCGTTCGAAACACTCTACCGTCCAACAAGGACTCAGAGTGGCTGCTCATGATTTCTCAGCTCTGAAAATCAAGAATACTGTTCGGGTGCATTTACCGGGTATATGCCTTCAAGCTTAAAACCCATCTGCCCCAGTCCTTATACCGGGTCCTCCGCTTCTACCACTCTGATCGCAACTTTAGAGTTCTCTGGTACAGCTTTGCTAAATGCTAACAATTGCTATCCAGTTGAAGCCCTTGTTCCTCAAGGTAGCGGTGTGTGTCCCATCCTTTATATACGCTTTACCGCTAAAATCACTGTCCATCCGACACTTTCCTGGCAACATTTGCTTTTAACACTACCATCCTACCGTCCAGCTCAGATCTTGAAACAGCATCCTTAAATCTTCCAAGGTCTCTCTCCCTAACTGACCACTGGTTTAATAACAAATTCAAATGCAAACACATTACCATTACGCTCCGACGCAGATCCTGTAATGTGTTCTTCAATCCTGTAACGATTTCTTCAGAAAATATGTTTAGTAGATATTAGACAAAACGTTATCACGACTGCCCATAAATAACTTAAAATATTCATTTGTTAAGACCCGAAAAGCATTGAGCAATTATTAAACCAGCATACCCATCCTGATATTAGGCAAGCTAAATTATCCTTAAATTTCAAAACATGTTATTTTTACATTCAAGTCACTGAATATAGCAGGATTATATTTTTTAAGTTATAGTTTATTTCTGATATTGATTAACGAAGTACCCTCGTGTTGATAACTGGAAGACATTTGGCTAGAAATGATGGACCCATTTTCATTATAAGCTTAAGCAGGATAAGCCTTAATGCCATTGCTAATGATGATTGCCAAAAATGTCTTAATCGAATTATGATTACTTTAATACAGTCTTTTAAAAGACAATGTGTAATATTTCCAGTCTGAAGGTGTGTGATATTTCCCGATTAAAAATGACCTTTAATCAAATAAAAGCTAATACATTTAGTAATATAAGTATTATTATTATATCAATTATTATTATATTATTATTATTGGTGAAACATTTAAATACTACATAGATTTTTTAAAAATGAAATGATAAATTCCAATAAGATGAAATGTTGTCTTATCGCCAAAAAAAAAACTCAACTTTCAAGCAATTCTATTGATTCTATAAAAACCAGAATTATATATCTATGTGAATTAATGTATTATTTTTTTCACAAAAGAGAAATTCAGAAAATAAAATTATTAAAATCCACAGGTGCTGGTATCGGAGTGGTGGGCAATAACCACCGAGTCAAAAGTAGAGAAGTGGGGAAATAGTCAAAAGAACCATAACATAAGAATAAAATTAAGAGGAAATAGATAATTTATAGTTGCACGATATGCAGGACATTCGTTAGAATTGTTTTGACGTTGTATACTTGATTAAATTTTAAATAACTTTTTGTTTTATTAGATGAGTGACTATGTGATGAAATTGTATACAACAATAATGAAATAATTAATGTACTTGTATCAATTTGCTAAATTTTTAGATAAATCTCTTTAATTGTTATAACTAGACAAGAACTTGCAATATAACGTATCGTCGACGATTATTAAACTGCTTTGTAATCATTTTATGATATTTAGGCAAAATATGACAGAGAGTAGAGGGCGTAATCATCACTTCACAGTTTTGGTCCACTTTTGATCGAAAGAAGTGTAACTTTAAGTAGAAAAATAATGTGAAATTCTAGATTAGAGTTGCCAGACCAGGCCTAAGATAAACATACACAGTAAACATACATAAACAAGCAGTAATATGTTCGCCTATTACCAAGAATCAAGAAATAAAACCTCACAATAGCTGAGTAGTTGCAGAAATTATATGTAAAAATAACTGGTATATGAGGATTTCTCGGTAATGGTTTTTCCTGTTGAGTTAAAAAAAAAGAAAATGGGTCTGGTGAGCTGAGCTTTCCGGGTACACCAGAAAACAATTAGGCAGATGCTTTCATCGATATTTTAAATATTTATTATACATTTTCACAATTAAACATAGGGAGCATACACCAGTAGCAAGTGAAGGTTACGGAGTCAACGATTTCAATGAAACATTTTTTGGTAATACTAGATATAAAAATATTTTGCCCATGTCCGAGGGTTCTTGCGAATGCGCCATAGGAGCTGAGAAAAAGATATTTTATAAAATATTATTATTTTTTTATATCGCTGTTTTCTGATTTTACTCTTCACGGATTTTTAAGTTGTTATATATATCATTCGATTTGGTTATTTTTTAAATGTAAAAACCAATTGTTTATGTTAATTGTATTAAACAAATTCTAATGTACAATAAATTACAAAAACCCACTTCCAGTAAAGTTTGCTAAGTAATTTTTTTTTCATGAAAAAATGATTCAGATTCGTTTTTAGCGTACTCTAAAATTCTTCAATACAAGTTTTTTTTTTAAATAAAAAAATATACATTTTTTTCTTACTTTTATAGGATTTTTTTCATTTACTAAAATATGAAAGTCACTAAAATCTTTTTTATATTAGTTTTTATATTAGAGATTAGATCCGAAAATAAGAATAAAGCTATTAGTGTACATATATTATACACATATACCATGAAATATATTTTTGGATTAAACAAAAAAAAAACTTAAATAAGCATTTTCATCGTAATTAAAAAAATTGAATTTTTTGCTAAATATTTAGCTTCTGTTTCATAATAATTATTACATAATACACGCAATGTTATATTTATTATTTTTTTTAATAATTATTTCAATGTAAATTTAGATTAGCCAGGTCTGGCCATCTTCAGAGGTAAATATATTAGTATAACCATAATTGGTACTGCGGCAATATTCATTACCAATGGCATTTGTATTTCTTAGCAACGATAGAGAAAACAAAAACAATTTATCTCAACATTGGTCTTTAATATAAGAATGGCTTTACCCAAAAAGAGAATATAGTTCACAAATTATTTTAATTTCTTAATGCAAAGTATAAAAACATGAACATTGTTTCTTCTAATACATATTCAACAATATTTATAGAACTTTAACAAAAGATATTCTTACAACAGAATACTCTTTATCTTGTTAAGCATCGTAGCCTTGACATTAATAGTATGAAACTACTATCCGCATCCTGTCCTGATAATACATATGTCGATCATTCTAGATGAAAAATATTATTTAAAAACAAAAACATGTTCAACATAAATCTATTTATAGGTTTTAATACACAGTTATGCTCCAGAAAGAAAATTTCGTCTGTGTAATCTGTGTAATTCAAAATCCGAAATAGTCTTAATTTTCCTTCGGAGGTGGCAACTGACTACTACACCAATTTTAAATATTCATAGGTGTCATATTTTCTAAAAACATATCAAGGTATTTTAGCAAATACACAAGTACATTCAATTACGTTAGATAAGGTTTTGACTGCTATGTATTGAACATAGCAAACAATGTTTTAAAATTATTATGAGGTGCCGAAAACAAAGTATTTGAAATATGCTTATGCATGTTGACACCAAACACATCTGCTGGCATCAAAGACAGCATCGAACGGTGGAGATCAGGTACCTGCCTGGATACTGCAAGGACTGAGGACTCTGAGGAAGGACTGTACTCAGAGTAACTGGTAACTAGTAACGAGTTAAGTAACTGGTTCCTTTTAGGGTGTGGCCAGTGATGTAAACCCGCCGAAGTTAAGAACCAATCAAAACCATCCTTGCCCAGTCCTGAATATTTGTATAAAATATCGTGGATTGAAAAACTCGAGGTCTTATCTCTATTCCGGTCTTCGGGAGTGTAGAGGCAGGGCTTTGACTGTACAAGAACAGATTCAATCAGCATACGCAATGATGAAACCTACTAACTACACCACTTCATAAACCATAGCTAAGTTTAAATTCCCAATAATAGATTTACTAATGTTAGAATATTTCATGGCAATCATTCACAAAATACTCTGAAATCATACCTTCACAGTCATTAATTAAATTCATTGAATCATGTCTTTATTTGATTTATTGTAAATAGTATTTGTACATCAATATTTCTGTGTAATTTGTATATATAGTAAACTAAACATAAGAATAAAATACGTTTTTTTTAGTAAAAGTCATTTTAATTCTGCCAACCATTTATATCATGATTATCACAGGTAATGATGGTAATTAGAAAGCATGATAAACACAAACCAGCCTTTGAGAAAATAAATTCAATTAATTAATTCTGGACCAATCAATATGTATCAATATACTGTCTACATTCAAAACCCTCCTATTCCAATTCCTGTCCCAAAAACAGTCAGATACCGGCTAAACTTTTATGTAAAATTACATATTATTTATAATAATGTATTTACATAAAACTCATAACTGAAATACTTATTAGCAGAATTTCTTTTTTTTTTTTTCAAAAGAAAAAAACAGCACAGATTTTACTGATAAGAAGATTGTAATGTATTTTTTATTTTTTCTAAAAGAGTATATTTATATTTTACCATTGTACGTAGTTCTAAGTGTCTTGGCAAGGTTTCGGGAGCTTTGTATATAGATTTTTTTTTTTTTATGTATATAGTATGTATAACTAATATTTTCTTTGATAATTTATCTTTACCTTTACTTTTTATGTTTGTTTTTATTTGGCCAGATACAACATTTTAATTTTGTAATTTTTTGTTATTCTGAAGGTACTTCGTCCCAGACTAAAATTATTTTCTATTCTATTCTATATATAGATTCAAATTTGTTTAATTATTTTTTATTATTATTAATTTTTAATAAATAATTCTGAATAATTTCAGTGGCAATTATCACAAAACATAGCAACTTTAATGTCATCCCTTTTGTGGAAATAAAACATAGCATGATCTTAAAAAAGGTGAATCAGTAATAATATACCGAATTTTATATTTTTAAAATTAGGCATATTATTACTGGAAGACTCATTAAGACCATCAAAGAAGAAGGCTACAAAGAAATAGAAAGTAATAAAAAGAATCAATGCTTTAATCTATCGATCACTAATAACAATACGTTTTCCTTCGTTAGTAAATAGATTGTATGCTTTAAAAAGAAAGAGCGTTGTACAATTTTTAATAGATATGTTTTGAACAAAAAACGGTATTTATGAAACGAGGTCTTTCGAACGATTAAAAGCAGTGATGTTGATTACTACAATTATCTTAGTTTTGTCCCTTCACAAAGCCACTTCTTCTGACCGATTGGTGGAATCTATCACTTAAAACTTATCAGAAAACTCTCATGTAATATTGTTTTTATAGGAACAAGAATTTTTAAAACTGTCTTTTTTAATGCAATTCTTCATCAAGCTATTATTTAAAACAAATAAAAATAAACTCTTTTCAATGGGTCATGTTTAAAATTTAAATATTAAAAATTGTAAATTTTGAAATGATGTTAGTGGAACTTTTCAGTCGGATTCGCTAGAATTTTTATAAATAAAAATACAATATTAAAAATGGAAGATGATGCGAATCAGAGATAGGCAAATGCTATCCTGAGTACCGAGCACGAAGTATTTTACTCAAACTGTACCAATATTGGGAATTCAATCACAACTTCAGTTAATCGCTTGGCTTCAACTGAAGTAGTGATTAATTTCTTTGGTACTCAAAAAAAAGTCAGTATTTGAGTAACACACGCGGTACTCAGTACTCAGAGTAGCATTTGCTCTTCTCTGATGCGAATTCATTTCTGCTTTTCCCCGTCGATATTTGAATCTCGTGGTTAACCCACAAAATGCGGATAAAAGCGTGATGTGGTTGAAAATCAACCTTCACGGAGAAATAAAAATGGTCGTCCCATTTGTGAAGCATAGGAAAATAATGTTTTCATCAACATTTTCATTATTAAAATATCCATTATAATTTTATAATAAATAATTAGGATAGTTTTTTTTTTTAATGAAAATTTGAGTATTTTAAGTATTAAATGACTGATTAAGTTAAATGTTTTTCATGTTCCTTTTTTTTTTTTTTTATTTATGTAATTATTTTATTTTTGCAATGAAGTAGGCTGGTTCATTTTGTTACTGCTGAAATGCTTGTTAATATGTACAGTGATAAATATGTAAAAGAACCTTATAATAATCAATAAATATGTTAGTTTCATAAAAATATAAATGTTTACTAATATGAAGTTGAAAGTATAATTTAATCCATGGTAAATATATAATTTGAAAGTAAATTTTAATTAAATGGTAAAGTACGTTTTCGTACATCGGTTATTAGAAGTGTTCAAAAGAAACTTCTCATAATTAAAATGTATAATTTTTATTTTATTTTTTTTATTTTAGTGAAATTTACAACTGTATTACATGAAAAATACAACAAGTAAATGTGACATTGGTAACATGACATGTACAACATGAAGAGAAACTGCTCATTGGTAGAACTCAAATTTTTTTTTATTATAAAATATTATTTTGTAGCAACCAGATTTAAGCAACAAATATAAATATAACTACATTTCAGGGGGTGTAAAAAGTGCAGTTCATTATAGTTTTTAAAATTGATTTTCCAATTTTTTTTTTTGATTATCCATGCGGTGTCAACTCCCTCTATATATATATTTATTTCCATTGTGCCGACGTTTCGGGATATGTTTTAGGCCTTCATCGGGGCTAAGCAAAGACAAGATATGAAAATTATGATAATGAGAAAGGGAAAGAAAACTTTCATAAAATAAAAAGTTGCAAATGAAATGATTAGAGTACGTCATTTATAAAAACATAAATACAAAGAAGTGAATAAACATTACTTTGTATTACATAAATTAAAATATATAAGTACAATATATTAAAATATACACCTTATACATATGATATTAGAAATAAATACTGATTTTCTTTGTTATTATTCTCTCTATTTTTTTACATTAACTATTCGGACTATTAGTTGTTGCCTTTTACGACCGATAATATTTTTTTTTTTAACTTTCCTACTTATTGGTTTGAGGAGAAAGTAATTTCATTTTATCCCAATAGGTGATTTAAAAGTATCTTATCTAAATAATAATAATAGAAATCCTTATTCAATGAAGCCATTCTATAAATCGTTTGAAAGGTTATAGTCCATAGAACATTCTATATATAAGAATAGCGTCATTAATTTACTCAGTCAACAATTATTGCGCTAATATTAATAATAGAGTTTCCGAAAGGACATTTTTGTCATATTTTGATATGAAATGAAATGAAAATAGATTTTTATTATCCTTGGACTGTTGTCCCTTTAGGATAAATTATAGATACAGAGGAAATACCTGTGTGGCCATAAAATTAAATTAAATATTTACAATTATCGTTAAAATTAAAATATTGGAAGAAAAATAAAACAAAACCACTAAATACATACAGATATATATAATACAAACATATGAAAATAAAATAACATAAGTAAACCAAATCATTTCTGGGGGAACTTAAAAAGTTCTCTTATCTACTTTTCATGATCAATCGGGTTGTCAAAGAAGTAGGTGCTTAAGTGAGAAAACTGATTGCACATGTCGGATTTCGGGAGGGATGGCATTCCAGATGGAGACGGCTTGAATTATAAAGGATTTGTCAAAAGCAGCAGTTCGGTGAGGAGGTGGATAGAAACAGAATTACGGGATCTAGTGGGACATGATTGAATGGAATATTTAAATTTTAGGCTGTAAAAAATATAGAAAGGTCGCTGAGTTCTGATGGCTTGGTATAGAAAGGTAGCAAGGAAGTACAGACCGCGGTTGGATAGATAGAGCCACTTCAACTTTGATGTAACACTGGGTTATATCGTATCTCTTGAGATTCTGAAGACAAAACTTATTGCGCAAATCATTTTTTTGCTGCTTTACTTCCAAAAAGGGAAAATGCTACACAGGCTCACCGAAAAGGCAGAAGATGAACCACACCTTGGCTAGCCAATCGTTGAAAAAGTCGATGAAATTTTTCAAATAAACGAGGTACACGGACATATTTCATCTAGCGACATCGCTACGGAACTAAACATCGATCAGGAAACCATTTTCATAAGGCTGGATAACAAAAGAAGCTCGATACTTTAGTTCCGCATGAATTAACAGTGACAAATTTAATGGAAAAATTTACCATTTGTGAATCGCTGCTGAAACAAGAACAATTGAGCCATTTTAAAACAAATGATCAAGTATGATGAAAAGTAAATCATGTACGACAATAATGTGAGACAAATATTGTGGTAAAAATCCGGAGAAGCTTGGCAAAGCCGGGATAGACCCCAAGAAAGGTGATGCTGAGATACTCGAACCTGGCCAAACCATTAATTCAACTCTCAACTATGATCAACCAGTGCGATTAAAGCGGGGAATTAAAAAAAAAACGGTTAGAATTGATCAATAAGAAAGGTGTTGTCTTTCCACACGACAACGTTAGACTACACACATCATTAATGACCCGGCAAAGATTGAGAGATCTTGACTGGAAAGTTCTGATGCATCCACTGACAGCCTGGAACTTGCTCCGTTTGATTTGTTTCGGTCTCTGCAGGATTCCCTTAACGGTGTAAAACCCGGGTATAAAATATCTCAGAAATTTTACAGTGATGGACTTACGGTTATACCAGAAAAGTGGCAAATGGGCATCGATCAAAACGGCACATATATCATTGGTTAGTGTTTGAAATTTATATAAATAAATTCGCTTTGAAAAAAATGAAGAAAACGAAATTACTTTTTCCTCAATCTAATATTAGATAATAATTATATAAGCAATAGTGAAGTAACACAGTAGTTAATAATAATTATTATTAAACCAATTGTACTTTTCTCAAAAATGATAATTATTTAAACCATAACGAAGTAAAATACTCAACGTCTTTGCATTTATATCATGTCCTCATAATAGATATATTATTTAAAATAATTCTTCAAGTAATAGATAATCACGCCTGATATTTAGGTATCTTTCGAGTTCTAAAAGTAAACTGAAATAAAATTAATCTTTCTCTGATTTTTTTTGTTTTTCCTATAGGTCCATTTAATAAACCACTCTCAATTTGTAGATTAATATTTATTAATTTTTATTTGTACTGGGAATTTTTGCGTCGCTCTTCAGCACATAATGTGCCCCAGCATAAGATAGATCTTATTTAGTAATAAGCTTGGTCAATTGCTTAATCAAGAACTTTACAAATTCAATGTGATCATTTATTAAATTCGACCTATAGACGAAAAGTAAGGAGAAAATAATTAATGAATAAAGGTCATATATTTTATATTATATTGAATAGGAAGCATTGACAACATACTTAATTTAAGTAATTAGCAACTGCTTCACTGTAAACTAAAAAAAAAAAAACACTTCAAATGATAATAGAATTGGTCATTGTTAAGACCATTTAAAGAGGACCTTTGAGCGGATAAACTAAATTTGGTTTTTAAAAAATCATAAATTATTCTCGATTTTTTTTTTGATCTTCCTTCATCATATCATATCATCATTATATCATTTTTTATCATCATTCAAATATACTAAAATATTTCCCACAACTTCCTTTTAGAAAAATATCCTCGTTTAATAACCTTTAATACCATATTTATTATGTTCATGTTTGTTAGAGTAAATTTTGAGATTCATCTCAGGTCGCTAAAAAAAAAAAGTATGTAAAAAAATGTGATTTTATATTCTCTCACCTAAAAGTGCCGACGTTTTCAGCAAAAATGACTACAATAAATTCTTGCAAAGCTTTTATTTCTTTTCTTTTTTTTTCTGGGATATATTGTAATTAATATAATTTCAGAAATACTCTTTTTATTTATTAAAAAATAATGATTTTTTGAATATTTATCATTATTTTTGAATATCTTGAGGTCAGCTATAAATATTATACACCTATAATGTATATAAAGATACCCTCCATCTTCTTGACAGTACTAAAAGATAAGAGATCTACCTGAATGACCTGCTTGTCGAACAACTCCTGGACCACTTGGACCAAGCCATCGATGCCGTCCTGCATGGCACACAATCCACACCGAACTGACGAGGAAACAACCATCCCCCTCCTCCAGGACTCGCAAGGCCGGCTAACATTTTATTCAACATAATTGTTCCATAACGAGGTATTTTTTTTTTTTTTTTTATCTAATGCTCGCAACTGTAATAATTCAACTTTAATTAGATTAATGGCGTCACGGAAAATGTAACGTGCGATCCAGAGGAGCGTGTTTGGTTAGAGACATTGCTAATTAAACAAGCATACCGAATAATATACTATGGAAAGATTCGTCTAAAAAAATATTCAATTATCGATTATTCAATAGATTAAAACTTTACCATAACTTTTTAACCCGGAAATTTACTCTATGTACAGTAGGATAATTCACTATAGCACTATGGCTTGGTTTTAGCCCCAAAACAGGAAAATTATTTATAATTTATAATTTAATCTTGAATATGAAGAGATAACTAAAAAAAAAGATCTGGTGCGCGCAACACACAACTTTCACTTACCGATCTACTATGAATAGAAATTATTTTCTGGCAATGCTGGGCTATTATAAATTTGTTTGAAGTGCATTTTAAACGGAGCTAAAGCTTAAAGCTTACAGATAACAAGTCATTAAGACCATTGTAATTACAAAATGTCTATTTAATATATCGACGACAGGCAATAAAAATCTAGTCACTCCATCTGCTTTTATAAACCACACAACTTTCGTTGCTTTTATAAACCTCAGAATGACTAACTCCAATTTCAACATTTTTGAGTGATGTCATTTTAGTGATATTTTTAGTTGAAAAAGTTATCTATGCAGAATATGAGTAAGTTGATTCTGGAGGTGGTGATTGCAGTGCTGAAATATAGAACTGAGAATAAAGGTATAAATTTAGGTACTTATTTCTTATGAAAAATGTTCTTAGGAAAGATACTTTATTAAATATCTGTAGGAAAAAGGTTTTTTTAGTCTCAACAATTAAAAAAGTATATTTTAAATTTATCCAAATTTTCGCCTCTTCAGGGAAAAAAACTAGAGACCATATCTTTCCTCCTAATTGTCCGATTTTAACGATTTTCTTTTGTTTTTTTAGGAAATTCCATAAACATTTAAAAAACCATAGTACAATATCCCCAAAAAAGTGTATACTTTTTGAGTTATTCGGAATTTAATTTTACCATCCCTCGTAACTTTTTTTCCAGCTTCTTTTCGTTGAAGTATGTTATATAGATAAATTTAAAGGGTGTCGAGAAAATGACTTTAGCGAAGTTTCATTGAAATCGGTACATTCGTTTAGGCGCTACAGTCTATAGCAACGCAGGTTTTTCTGCATTTTTTTTTTTTTCTCCTTTATTAACTTATCAAATTCTTTCAAAAGTTATATTTAGCATTTTTTCGTAACTTTAAATAATGTGAAATGATTAACTTTTTAAAATAAACCATATTAAAGGTACTTTAGAGGAAAACGTATATAAACACGTATATATATTGTACTGTAAAGTGACATCGATGGGGATAAGACCTAATTGATATTAAAGACCACTTAATTATACAATGATACACCGAGTTCAATCAAAATCGTTAGAGCCGTTTTTGAGAAAATTGTGAAAATGTGTTCAGCGTTGATATAAAGTGGCACTTCCGGTTAGACGATTTTAAGGAAAAAGTTGCCTTCACGTCTAAGGCATATACCTATCTTAAATACGTAATATCAGTTTCGTAGGGCTTTTTGTTTTTGAGCTAGACTGTTAACATACAAACACACAAACACAGACCATTTTTCGGAACTTGGTCATTTCGACTCAGGGTACCTCAAAACGTGTATTTCCGTTGAAAACTCAGATTCAAAATTTTTCTCGATCGAAATTACCCTTACTATATATTACATATATACGTAAGTGAAAGTAAAAATTATGTTAGGTAATTAACAATTGCTTCATTGTGAGCTAGACAAAATTTTCTTCAAATGAAAATAGAGTACGTTTTTGTCAAGTCTATCAAACGGTAACATTTTAACGACTAACCTACGCTAAATTCAGTTTTTCATAAACTCGTGGATTATTCGAATTTTTTTTTTTGTATCATCGTCCAAACGGGCACCCCATTTTAAAAAACTTCCTTGTTTAATATACTGTAAATTGATTGAATAAGTCCATATTAATTAAATTGAGGTTCTTTACAGAATAAGTAAGATTCATCTCTCTTTGTGTAAAAAGATGGTTTTCAGAGATTTGATATTCAGTCACCCTAGAGTACTGTTGTTTTAAGCCAAAATTACAACGATGAATTATAAATAAGTTAGGTTATTATTAAAAAAATTCCAACCACACATTCTCCAAAATGCAGAAGAAGAATAAAATAACACGTCATCTTTTCGGCTATTCAGTCATCATCAAAAAAGAAACGAAAATACAGACAGATCCCTTTTTATCAAATTATAAACATCCGCCTAAAACTTCGTTAATCTACAAACATTTCATTTAAGAAAATGCTCGGAAATGGGACATTTTCATTATGAATATCGGCAATTTTTTTCTATTTAATTAGGTGCTAAAAACTGGTGAATACCCATTTGCTTTCCACTGGAATCGTAAGATAATTTGAGCTCTAAATCGAGAAAAAATGTGTCCTTCAAAAATATTGAGCCGTTTGGCGTGAACTACGCACCCAAAATATCAAAATAACGTTAAATAGGCCAAACGGCACATGTTATTATTATCGATTTTTATGAACGTAAACAATTTTTTCTTATGTGTCTTTTGCTTATGTATATATATATACATTTGATTTATAGAAAATGTGTTTCTAATAAAAATTCAAGATTCCTGAATCAAGTTCCCTATACAGAAATTCCACTCTGTTTACATATTATAATAATGAAAAGGTATTTGTTTAAAAAAACACGATGAAATATGTTGTTTGATTAATACGAACACACGCCATGATAGGATTATAATCGATTTGCCAATGTTATTTAAACAAAACTAATAACAGATTTGTAAACATCATAAATAAAAGAAATTAGATTGAGGTTATTTATTACTGTTGCTTAATTCAAGTTTTATTTATTTATTTCACTTGTGAAAAGTGATATTTGAATTTTTTTAAATTTTTATGGGTATCACTATAGAGCTAATTTTTTCCTCTTTGTGTCTGATGGAGTGGATTATGTGGATATTACAGTGATGAATATTCCGTGATGAATCAAGGGTTGAAATTCAAAAATTGAACTTCATCATTTTTTGGACTTGATTTTTGTACTTGACACACTATGGGCAGGTGAAACAGATTTAATTGCATTTGAGTTTTGCATTAAACAATTTAATTGCTTTAAATTATTTTAATCACCTGTTCTTTAATTATTAATATTACTTAATATTAGTACATATACAATAGAACCAACTGTGCACTCTCGAGATATTCCTTGGATGTTCTTTACAAATTTAGGTACTGTTTGTTTGTTTGTAAAGTTATTGTAGATATGAGGAAAATTTGGAAGTTTAGCGTAGGTATTGATTGACCACTGATCTCCATATACAGGATATCCTGTTAGTTGAAGAAAATTTGTATAGGAGCGGTAGCAAACCTCAAAAGCTAAAAAAAAGTTCATATGGTCAATGGGCCAAATGGGATAGTAGAAAAGTAAAAGTCCAAGTTTTCTATTTTTTTAAGTGTCATGGTTTTTATTGAATAGGAAGGGATATTAAAATATTAAATAGGAAAATATTTAATTCAGGTAATTAGCAATTCCATCACTTTAAACAAAAGAAATTTTACTTCAAAGGAAAGTGGAGTTTGTTATTGTTAAAACGATTTAAAGGGAACTTTTGAATGGCTTAACCAAGCGAAGCAGTGGCGGCCTTACACATTCGTCGCTCCCGAGGAAGTATCTCACATCTCCCATCTCTAAATTTGTTTCTTAAGCTGTTTCATATTATGTAATTTTATTGTATTCAACATTCTAACACTTCAAGTTGGAATCGAGTTCTGGTCGGTTAAAATGTAATCCGTGCCTGTTATGCCAGTGTTTTTCAGAAAAACTCATAAAAACGTTCGCTAAAAATTAAAAGTGTCTGCAAAAATTAATTTATTGCTTGCAGTTGTATTAATATCAGATGCATTTAAATTGATTAGACCAGCTTATTGTAAATATCAATTATTTATTTAACATTATGGTCCCATGTACCGCTACATTAGGATAGAGGCACCATTCCTTGTGACGTTTACAAATCTTAAAAACTTTTATTTGTTTTATAAACTGTATTATTTGATCATTGAATTTATTGCCTTTAACTCATAATGTTCTTAGATTGTGTCCATTGATTCCGATCCTTCTGATGCCCTGGTGTAGTGCACAGTCCGTCAATATGTGCTTCACAGTCAGTTGTCGGCAGCTGGTGCACATCGATGAGGGTTTTTCTTCAACAGGTAGCTGAGTTAGTTTATTGTGTCCGATTCTTAGCCTTGTAATTGTCACTTCTTTTCTTTTGCTATGTTGCATGCAATATTCCATGGATTAGCTGTTTCTTTAACTGTTAACCAACACAAAGAAAATTTTGTGAAACAGAGAGATACAAGACAGACAATTAATAGTTTTAACAAATTACTCATAGGCTTTAGCTTAGCCTGCTAGTCGTTTCTTATCTTCTTAATCAAGTTTAGTTTACATATTTCATTCATTTCTATAGCTTCTGTGTTATAAATTTTAATTTTTTGTTACTTAAAATTATTGTGAGAGGGGGAGGAAACGACATTCTATCTCCCTCTCCCTGAATCTTAATTGGTATCGGATTCGGAATATATATTAAATGAAGTATTGCTTATTTGCAGCGGTGGGCATACGAGAACCCCAACGTATTAACCCACTTCTGCCAAAACCCCGTATGGCAGCAATGCCAGGTAGAGGAAAAAAATATATTTGCAATGAGAAACTTCTAATAATCAGATTATTAAAGAAAAAAGGTAATAATAAATAAATTGAGTACTCTAAAGTAGTGGTCTACTAACTACGGCACGCAAACACCTGTGATCCGGCCCCGCGAAAGCTTCTTTGATTAAATGGTAAAATTTAAAAAAAAAACATTTTTTTTTAATTTATGAAACATAAATCACTTCAGCGCGAGGTTACTGCAACCTACAATCAGTCAGTGTTTATTCCAGTCCACGATTCTATAATTAGTATTAATATAGTGGAGGGAAAGAAATTTACGAAGTTGATGTTTATTGAAGAAAGATGTGATAAGACAAAAGCAAAAAAATTGATAAAACATCCTAATTTTGGCCCTGTGTAAATGTAAAACTAAATAATAGTCAACGATAAGTAGCTATTGATTTGAAATCCGAAAGACTACGGAAATCAATTGAGGGAAATAAAGATTCGAAATTTTATCCGTACATATATTATTACAGTAAGGCTCGAAATCGGTTTTGTACCAAATATAAGCTCCTGTCATGCTCAAATACCACGAATGGGGTACCGTTGGATTCAGAATTTGACGAGGGGTGAGCGAATCGTATTCTCCACTTTTGTTTTTCTTTCTAAAATAAATAAAGTCGATACAAACAATTTGCTAGGCTTCGATACTGGAACAGTGGTAGGTCTGTAGATCGATACGGGACAAATTGGATCTTAAAGATTTTGATGCGTATAGCAAGCCGAAAAACGTACTATTTTCGAGATAATGCATAGGGTTCGCATCCACACAACCTTACATTAATTGTAGTACTGTCATTGAATACATGTCTCATTTCGTCGACTTGAGGTCTTTATGATCGAGAGAGGGGAAGTTTATATTATTCATCGATGGTATTTTTGATCGGCAAGCCATATCGTCGTTAATTTTTCACCAAATCTCAAGATTGAGCCACCAATTTCGAAGGCTTCCTTCTCCTTCAGGCTGGCAAAATATTCCAATCACCCAGAAAATTCAGGCAAACAAGTTATGAAAGAAAATAAACTTTATTTGCGAATAACTGAAAAATTACACACTTTTCCCTTGGTTATGCCCATAATTATATAAAACATTACTAAATTCCCTACAAAAGGAAAAAAAAAGTCATCGCAATCGGACGATTTTTAGCAAATATACAGCTTACTGAAATTTGTATACATGTTGGTTCCTAACAATTTTTCGCACGGGCCTACTATTTATTTATAATCTTGGAAGAATTAAAAATGGTTCGCTAAATGGTATAAGATCAAAAAATAATTTAACTTTCAAATGCTTAAAATGCGAGGAAGAAAGGTTTGAAAAGTCGAGAAGCTGAGGGAGTCTCTTATACCTGCGCAATGTATACATACAATACTAAATCATTAAAAAGGAGAAAAAAATAATGAAAAATTTAGGAAGAGAACGGAGTTCCCCGAACACATGTGTCCCATGTGGCATTATTTTTAGACGTAGCAGTCAGTATATTTTGGCTATAGGAAAGATTGTCCGTTGATCTAGCCAACCTTCAGAAGAATACCTTCTTAATCTATAAAAACTACTATTACCACGTTGTTTAATTATGGCAATAGTTTATATGCAAAAAAGGCTAGGTAAACAATAGCTCAAATCCCAGCAGAAAAGTAGGAAATTTAAGATTTTTTTTTTTTTTTTGAGCGAGTCACGTTTTTGTTTAATAGAAAGCGATAAATAAAAAATATTTGATTTAAGGAATTAAACATCGCTCTATAGTAAACCAGACAAAATTTACTTTAAACAAAACTAGAGGTTGCCATTGTTAAAACCATTCAAAGAGGACTATTGAGTGAACTAACACAGCTAAGCTTTGTTTATAAAAAAATCATAAATTATTGTGATTTTATATATCACTCTTCAACTGTACCTCACTTTTAGAAAAACTTACTTGTTTAATAAACTTGATGTCTGTATTAATTAAGTAGAGGTTTATTGGGAAAAATCTTGAGATCTGCCTCAAGTTGAGTAAAGAAATGCTGTGATTTTCGTCTCAGTCATTAAAAATACTCCAGTTTTCAGCAAAAATTACGACAATTAATTGTTGCAAAGCTTTTATTTCTTGATTTTCTATGGTTTGGGATGTTTTATAATAAACATAATTACCTAAATACACCTTTTACAACTTTTACTTACCGCTTTACTTTGAATATAAATTATTTTCTATCTACGTTGAGGTATTATAAAATTTTAGAAGTGCATTTTTGACCGAGCTAATGCTTAAAGTTACAGCTAACAAATCATTAATACCATTAAAGTAACAAATATCCTATTTATTATATCAACTAATAAAATGGTTTGTACGATCCATTGATCACGGGTTGAACGACAATAAGTTGTTAAACCTGCGATATCACAAAGGAAAAGTATATCAAATTATTCAGTAACTTAATTTTCTAAAAAGTTACATGATAATTTTTTGGAATAGATGGACGATAGATACCTAAATATTTATATATATAATATGAGATCTAGAGTTATTAAACTACAGTAAATCTATTTAAGGTTATAAACGTATACATGAAATATTTTCATATTTCACTTCTTCTTTCACACAAGTACAATGTAATAGTATTTTAAACAATGGTATTTCCTTGATGCGGTGGATTTTAAATACCTTTTTAAAACATGAAAAAAAAACTAAAAGTACTAAATTACATTTAGTAACAAAATTTCATATTGAATATTTAATAGTTGACCGTTGTATTATAAAGGAAGGAGATAGTCCGGGATGGCGGTCATAAAAAGGCTAAATAGTGGCAAAACTATTTTATTGAAAGCCGAATGGCTTTTAATAAAGTGAGGAGGAATTTGGCCTCAACAAAAATGCTTTTGTCCCGCTGTGCAACAGTTCGAGCCACAGAAATGGTCTACTTCTTATCTTTCCCAAACTTTCTGAATTACAGCTGTTTTTAAACTTTTATTGATATTAAATTGTCGAAATTATATAATTCAACGTTTTTTCTCTGATTGTAAAAGAAAAGACATTTCCTGTAGTATCATATGGTAAGACCTCTTCAAAATCAACAAAAAGTTAAGGAAGTGGGTTTTCCATTTGGTCCTTCTTTTAAATCAGAGTTCTCCAAACTCAACTGAATTTCGTGGGCCGCATTGAAACCTTTACCAAAGAAAATTGATCAATGGAAAAAAAAAAATTTACTTCAACTGCGTAAAAAATATTTATGTGCAAGTGATTGTTTATTTTAAACCATTAAAATTATTTAAAAATGGTTACTTTCAGATTTCACAGTACCCATTATCTTGGAGATAGAAAAAATAGTCGGTCTACAAATTTTGTAAACATATTATTTTAATCCTATTTTTTATTTGAAAGTAGACATTTCTCCTCTATAATCATTGTTTATACATTTTTATTATATTTCAACTATTTATTCCCTGAGGTTAACAGCCATGATAATTTGAAAGTTTGATAAAAGTTAGAACATATTTTCAAATAATAATTGTAATTTCAGTCATTTGTAATATTATTAACAGTGTAAGAGATCTAGAAGGAGTCGCGGTTTGGTTGAGAAGGTACGCCCTCACCGTTCGTTCCAAATTAAAGGCATATTGGGTCGAGCCGGGCTATTTGGGCCTCGCACAGATACTGACGTGACAGGAGGGATTTAGAGAAAAAGTCAGGAAGCATAGATACTGAAGAATATCGACTCCTTAAATCCTCTTTGCGGTGTCTCTGATACGGCCAAGCACGTGGTTATATCTTGCACCGCAATAGAGCAAGCCAGAGCCATTTTGATGCTTAGGAGCTGGATATCCTAGATAAAGAGGACTTTCTCGGACTAGTGGGAGAGCAAAAATACTTCGCGGAGTTCGTGGGAAAATGGAGACAGAAGGTGTAGTCCACGCACTTCACGGTAGGGAGAGGACTTCCACCAGCAGCTCAGGAAGACCGATAGAGGCAGCATGGATGGTGGCGGGGTGACCGAGCACCTTCGTTGCCCGACAACCTGATATATGAGATAATTGAAAAAAATAATTACTAGTTCGCGTCCCGGTGTCCAGGGAGGCTTTTAACTGTGCCAATAATCCTTCTCTCTCACCCCCTGAAAATAAGTAATTATTCTAGCTAATTTCAAAACGATTGGTTCTGTTAAATTAATTATTAAATTATATATATATTTCATTTTAAATAAAATACTATCATAAAATAGGGCTGTGTTTATTTCCCCTAAAACAAGCACATATGGATTTAAAATATTATCTATATATAAGATTTTAGATGTTTATCATTTTGAAAATTTAATTGATTATTTTTAATGACAAAAGAAACATTTTTTTTTCTGCATATACATACAGCCGGCTAGGTCAAACCCTTCCTTTCAGAGAAGTAAATCCAAAGTAGTTTGACCTTCATCAGGTATTTAAAGACAATGTTTAGAAGCCTTCGTAAACTTTAGAAAAATATAATATTAATATATTGTAATATAATATAATAATACATTATATTATAAATTTAATGAAACAAGCAAGGATTAAACTATAGATGGGTATATAATATTATATTTATAAACTGATAACTAACTAAATACAAGTATTAAACCTTTGCGTAGGAACATTACTGAGTGGAACTTATGCTTAGCCCTTAATGTATTGAAATCTGATACAAATATAAGGTTCGCACGGGTCAGCTAGTGAATTAAAACAATTAATTACCATACGTTTTTCATAACCGCCTAATTTATTATATTTATTTTGTGGGACACTAGCCATTTACCCTTACGACTTTATATATATATATATACAGAGTGCCATAAGTAGAGGGCAATTTTTATAGGAGTGATAGCAGACCTTACATATATATATGCAGTTTTCATAAATACTATCGTTGTTATTATTTAATATTTAATTGTATAGATTACAGCGATATAAAAATTTATATATATATACATATATATATATATATATATATATATATATATATATATATATATATATGTATATAATATTGTTGGAGTCCGTATTATATTAAGCTCATGTTACGTATACGTTATAATCTTTAGGGCGTTATAATCTCGGATGCGCTCAAATTCCTTTGTCCCCTCCATTACTACACTCCGTTACGATCTCTTATTTCTCCTTTTACTAAATATCTGAGTTTACTATGAACTGGATAATTATATGAAAAACAAAATGGTACTTTAGAGGAATAAATATTGCAAATTAGCCATTTCAGCTCTGGTAGAGAACATCAATGAGAATAAAACCTACATTATATTAAAAACTATCTTATTTTACACTGATATAATGAATTTAATCAAAATCTTTAAAGTTTTGCGAGAAAATCGTAAACATGTGTTAAATCGAAGATGTAAAATGCCACTTGCGGTAAGCCGATTTCGACGAAAAAGTTGCTGTAACATCCCAGGCATATACAAAAATTAAATATGCAATTTTACTTTCGTACGACTTTTCATTTTTGAGCTAAGCTGATTTTTCTCCGTTCTTAGCCAGTGGAATAAAAATATTATACTGTTTATATTTATAAATGCTAAGTGACCTTTGATTTTATTTTGATGAAATCGATTGTTTGGTCAAACTATCTCTTTTAAATGAAATATTTTATCTTGAAATATTTTCGAAAGCCTAAATAACTTTAATTTTAGGTAAATAGCTTGATTCAGTTAATGTGAGGACAGACCTACCAACCTTTTGTTTTTAATTTGTGGGCCCAAAACTTCCTTTCCTTTTACAATAATCTTTAATAGGCCCAACGGAAGGGGGAGGGATCTGACCTTAAAGATTTTATGAGAGCGGCTCCATAATTGACTTTTTTTTTATTTTTTCCTCTTCGTGTCATGTTTGCCATACGGGGTTTCGGCAGCAGTGGGTTAATAAGTTATTAATAAGTTAATACGGTTCGTCTATTGCTGCCAATAAGACTATTTATTTATTTTCATATAAGTAGCTCAAATTGTACATTCGTACAATACCCCTGCCCACAGGTGGATTCTACGGGGAGGAGAGAGCTTTCGGGCTGAAGTCCCCCTAAAATAGTAAAATATAACCATGTTTTATAGAAAAAAAATATTAAAAACAATTTTATATATATATATATATATATATATATATATATATATATATATATATATATATATATATGAAAACAAAAGCTTTCGGGCTGAAGCTCTCCCCCAAAATTAAATCTTGGATCTGCTAGTGCTTCTGCCTCTAGCAGCTTGATCCTTTTCATGCTGCCTCTTTTTTTCTTCATCTTACTCCCCTTTCTCGCCTTTTAGACCATACGGGACTTTCCTGGGTCAGGGGGTGAGAGAGAAGGATTAATGGCACAGTTAAAAGCCTCCCTGGACACCGGGACGCGAACTAGTAATTATTGTTTTCAATTATCTCATTCAAGTGCGTGGGCTACACCTTCTGTCTCCATTTTCCCACGAACTCCGCGAAGTATTTCTGCTCTTCCACTAGTCCGGGAAGGTCCTCTTTATCTAGGATATCCAGCTCCTCCGCATCAAAATGGCTCTGGCTTGCTCTATTGCGGTGCAAGATATTCCAAGGATCAGTATATATATATATACTGATCCTTGGAATAAAAAGGGGCAATATCCAAAACTTTCTTAATTTAGTAATCGTTTAAATACTTATATGTATCATCAGCTTTTAAACACTTTTATTTAAGTCCAGGAATTGTATAAACTTAGGAATCAAACTTACGATTCGCCCACTCTGCGTGATACCTCATTCGTCAAAATCCATCACTCCCAGGATAAATTTGAGAAATAATAAATAAATAGAATAATAATAAGAGAAATAATAATATCCGTTTTACAGGGTTTTTTTGTTCTCCCTTATCCACATCCCTATTCCTTCCCCCTCCCAATTTTTATCTTTTACATTTAATATTTTTATTTAATTTATATATTTATCATTAAACGAGCGGAGGACCCTCAACTCCAGACACCTCAACAAGACCTTAAGTGGACAGGAAGAGATATCATTTCTCAAACAATACAATGCACCTTCAAATACCACAGGTAGAAAAAGGTTAAGGTAGTTCAGAGTGTCTTTCCATCAGTATGTAATGACACTAATCTCATATTTTCTTTTTCAGAGGGATCAGAAAAAAAAAACACTATAGTTTTTACTTTCACTTCCCTTTGTCTGGTAATACTTATTTCTCCTAACAAGAAGATGGTAAATGAAAGTTAATACATGCACCGCGTCAAATTATTAGTAGCTATTGACAAGCTTTAGTGTTATCAATAAAAAATTTTTTTAGTTTGTTTATAACCGAATCTCAGAAAGTTCTTTACCGATTGCTATAAAATTTTGACAAAACGTTACAATCAAATTCAGGTATGTTTTATATGCATGTCATTACTATCACCCCTTACGATACGAAATGGCGGCCGAAAAACCATGAATCGCTATAGACTACAGTCCCAAAACGATTTTAATGATACTTGGCTAAAGTCTTCTCATTAGAGCCCTTTTAATTTACTTATACAACATACTACCCCGAAAAATGGCTAAAAAATATAACGTAGGCTACAGACCTTTTTCGCAAGTACAAAAAAAAGGTACAAAATTTTATTTCATTAAAACTGAGATTATTTGAACGCTTCCTGAATGCCTTAAAAAAAAAGGAAAAGAAAAATCAAGAAAATCGAAAAGAATCAAGTACGATACGATATTTTATTGCATTTTTTCAAAAGGTTTTCTCGTTTTTATTTTTTAACTGGGATTCCGCACATCCCACTCCACTATAAAGCAATGCCATCGTGTGGTACATATAGTCTCCTCTGCATTGGAGCGCGGAATGTACTGCACGGGAGTCTTTCTCGACGTTGAACAGGCGTTTGATAGAGTCTGGCATCCCGGACTGATGTACAAACCCCGTAAATTCCTACCACCTACATACTTCCTCATTATCCGTTCCTACCTTATTGATAGATTCTTCAAAGTCAATCATAACAATGCTTTTTCATCTCTTTTTTCTCAGTTTGCTGGTGTTCCTCAAGGTAGTATCCTAGGTCCTATCCTTTATACAGTTTATACAGCTGACATCCCAACCCATTCCAACACTGTTATCACCACATATGCCGATGACACATGTATCCTATCAGTCAATAACGATCCATCTATTGCATCCCAAACTCTTCAATCACACATCACAAGTCTTGAAAAATGGTGTCAAAAGTGGAGGATTAAAATAAACTCCAATAAATCCCATCAAATTACCTTTACTCTTCGTCGTAAACCTATGACTTCCTGTCCTACAGTATCCTTTCACAATACCCTACTTATCTCTGTTGACCAAATCCGATACCTAGGCCTCCACCTTGACAAACGACTCACTTGGAACCCCCATACCAGACTGAAACGACTAGAAACCGCCCGACGTTTCCGATTACTCCAGCACTTACTAGACAAACGCTCTAAACTGCCAACTATTTACAAAAGACTCATATATATTACTATAATAAGGCCTATTTGGACTTACGGGATCGAGCTTTGGGGCTCTACTAAACCATCAAATTCCTCTCGTATCCAATCCCTACAATCCAAAATCCTTCGTAAAATCCTTAATGCTCCCTACTTTGTCACAAATAAAATCATCCATAATGACCTTAATGTACCATATGTTTCCGATTTAGCTCAATCCAGATACCTGTCCTTTCATAATAAACTTCTGAACCATCCGAACCCTCTCGTTTCCAACCTTGCTTCCTCTTCTATTCCTGATAACCCTCCGAGGCGTCTAAAAAGAAGATGGTCTCGGGACCTTCTAATATAGAAATATAATTGGAGTGCTACCAATGGGTAGTTTCTCCTCATGTTGTACATGTCGTATTACTTGTTCATATTTACTTGTTGTATTTATTATTAATTACAGTTGTAAATTTCGTTAATAAAAAAAAAAATTTTTTAACTGAGCTGTATTATGACAAATTTATGTTTGTAATATAACTATATAAACTGTTGAAATGAAACATTTTGTATCGACCGAAGGAGCAAAGTGGGTTCTAATATTTTTTTAAGCAGGAGACGAATTGTGATTGGTATTTAGCACCAGGAAAAAACATATATACGAATTTTCTTTTATAGCAAACGAAAAATAAAAATTTTCGCCTCAATTTTCATCGAATGAGCAAAGTGATTTGAAGTTTTTTTTTTTGAAAAAACTAACGATACATTCACATTTATATTTGCCAATAACTCAAAAAGAACACAAATGGTACTACACTATTTCCTTTTGAAACTACAGATAATAGTGAATGTAGAAATGTATATAAAAGCAGAAAAAAAGTTCTTTGGTGACATGCAAATTTATTTATGTTTTCCTTAAATGTTCAATAATGATTATGGTCGAATCTCGACCACTTCGTGAACACTAGTACTTTGAATTTATTATTATTTGTTTATTTATTTATTATTTGTTTATTTATCCTCTACCCGTAAGGGTCATTGGCTTAATGTTTCCATTTTATATTCGTTGATAATATTGAATATTCTTTAGATATTTGAACAGTCTTTGAATTATATAACACCTTTAATACTTTAAAATACTAAAATGAAATTAATAAAATAAAATAAGAACGTACTCACCACATATTTTGGACGACCTGGTATCGATATTCCATCATTCAAGTATCTGTTGATTATGTCAGCTATAGGATCCGCGAAACCACTGGAAATCGTTCATTCAATAATCAATCCTTGAAAATAAACTATACACTTACTTTTTAATCTTATAAAATTAACACAGATTTCGAGTCACAGTTGTCGCATTGTAAATCCGATAAAACGACGGTTATAATTGACAACTTTATTTGCTGATTTGAAAATATTTTAACATGTTTTGCGTCAGATTTTTCTCTGAATCTATTTTTTCCCAATAATTAGATTAATATTTCGTAAAAAATAAATAAATAAACGACACCTACATTTTTCAGAATATTT
The DNA here is from genome assembly GCA_928085145.1 of Nezara viridula. Lineage (NCBI taxonomy): Eukaryota > Metazoa > Arthropoda > Insecta > Hemiptera > Pentatomidae > Nezara > Nezara viridula. The sequence continues at coordinate 155,520,756 of OV725079.1, read as the reverse complement.
TTTCTTGAAATTAAATGAAAATTAACTTTTTTGGGATATAATTAGTAAAATTCTTATTATATCAAATTTTGATTGTACTCGCGGGATTAGTAGATCGATGTACACCGATGAGCTATTATAAACAAGATATTTAGAATAAAGGATTATAAATATTGACACATAAAGCACAAACGAATACTACCTAAGAATGTCATTAAATGAATGTATATTAATAAAAAATATTAAAGAAAGCAAATTGATCTCATAAATTATAAGCTCGTCTTAGGGTCAAATGTTTCTTTGTTATATTCGTCTGACATCTGTTTATATTTAATTAAATAAATAAATATTAAACCATTTAAAATACTTTAGTTATGAATGATTTTTTTGCTAATAATTCGACCACATAAGATTTTAACTAATCAAAATTTGAAATGTTAAAGGCTTGCATTAAATTGTTTTATTTTTAATGCTATTAGTTATTAAAACCTAAAATGCTTGTGTTTAATAATAAAAGTTATCACTAATTCTCTTTCAGTTCACACAACAGATTAATTAGTAGGACTATCGAAAAATAACTGCTAAATTTAATCGATTAATTGAATCATTGGATTCGTAGATATCCTCGGCTTACCCGTCGACAAGACCGTCGTAGAACGGCATTCTGGAAAAGACTGAGGAGATAGAATCCCTCTCTATATTTGAATCTGGCAGTGGAGCTCTGACGCGTCGCCTGGTCTTTGTAAACTGTCTAGGGACTCTTTGATGATCCCGTCTTCATCAATTACACTTGCTTTGTTATTGTCGATGTTTTCCCTTGTTCCCCCCTTAAAACTTTTCATTCCGAAAATTCAATCCGCTTGATATGTCCCCCCTCAAAAATTCCAAACCCTGTCAAAATGTGCCCCCTCAAAAAATCAATGAAATCCCCTTTTGGGCGCCCATGTTCAGGGAGTTACTTTTTGACGGCAAAAGTAACTATTTTCATCATATTTTTTTATAAATTGTTAAATAACTGCTATTTATCGATAGAAGTTAAACATCAGTAGTTAAATAGCAGCGATTACTTTGTATAAAGATAATTTTGTATTGTCAAGGCGAATTTTTATTTACGAAGAATTGCCTTGGGTGCGGTTGTGACATATTTGATGGGTATGATTGTGACACAAACTTTATTTTTTATTTTTTTTTTAGATGCCTAAAATAAAGCTTATTTGGGTTCATGGAGTTAACCTATGTGACTCCACTGAATCTCTCTCGTATCCAATCCTTACAATCCAAAATTCATCGTAAATCCTCAATGCTTACTTTGTTTTTTAGATTTGGTCCAATTCAGATTCTTATCCTTCCATAATAAACTTCAGAACCATCCGAACCCACTCGTTTCTATCCTTGGTTACGATTCAATTCATGATAACCCTCCGAGGCGTCTGAAATTTTCAGACTGAAAAGAAGTGCGTGATCTCCTAATATAGATATGTTTTTACAGTGCTAACTGTGGATAGTTTCTCAACAAGTACAGCTATAATACATATCATGAATAAATTAATAATTGTATTAATTATAATTACAATATATTTATATTGTATGTAGGTACGACTGTATTTTTATGTTTTTAATTTACTTATATTTAGGTTATTTTATTTTTTTTTATTGTATATAGTTTTTATTTATTATTATTTAGTTATTATTTTACTTTTGTTAATTTTGTTTCTTTTTTGTATATACGGTGTGAATGTGTTCATTTATCAATATAATTATTGTCCCTGTACAGAATATTATATGTCTAAATAAATAAATAAAAAAAAATAATAATAATAAAATTGATGCGGAGAAAAGGCTTGAGAAAGGTCACAATTTGATTCTTTCAAGAATGTTTATTATGGGGAGACAAAAAACAAAGAAAAGACAAAACACGGTGGCGTTCATAAATTAAAAGCCAGTGTTTCGACCTGACTTTGCAGGTCTTCTTTAGGACTAAAACGGACAAGATACAAAAAGATATTGAGAATTGTTAAAGTTACATAATATTGAGATAAAAAATGTGAATAAACTTATTAAAATTATAAACAGTAAGTACATTAAAATATTAAGAACAATGAGTTATATAAACAGGGTAAGCTAAGTAACAAAATCCTAAACTGAAATAAATAAATGGTAACAATTGTTGTAGTATAATATATAATATAATATATGCAATTGTGAATATACTCTTACAGATTTACAGGGGAAGTTAGAAGAAAAGGAAAAAGGATATAATACGAAATAATGGGCATAAAGGGTTATGGAGAAAGAAAAGAAAACAGAAAAATAAAAAACAAGTAAATAAAATTAGAAGAACAAAAATAGAGACTTGCAGGTGTGTTCAGCAAGGAGTTTCTTAATCGCAAACCTACTGCCCCAGACATCTTCATTTGCTCCCCCACTCTTATTCCAAGGCTTTATTGGCAAGTACTGGATCATGTTCTTGGTTCCGACAAACATATGTATAATAATGGACTATGACTCTGATGAGGACGCGTAGGGATGGATTCCTCCTTCGTGGTGAAGGTTAGATAGATCACCTCCAAAGCTATTGGTCTCTTAATAAAGAGCTATTCAGGGGTACACAGAGCGGGGTTGTATGGCGCAGGTCGCGCCATCAAAATCTTGAGGGGTTACAATTAAGGTTTCAATTACAAGAAAACTTATAAACCAGGGAATAAAGAAAAAAATCTGGTGAACGCAACACACAACTTACCGATCTACTTTGAATAGAAATTATTTTGTGGCAATGCTGGGCTATTATAAAATTTTAAACGGATCTAAAGCTTAAAGCTTACAGATAACAAGTCATTAAGATCATTATAATTACAAAATGTCTAATTAATATATCGACGACAGGCAATAAAAATCTAGTCACTCCATCTGCTTTTATAAACCACAGAATGACTAAGTCCAATTTCAAAATTTTAGTGATATTTTTAGTTGAAAAAGTTATCTATGCAGACAATGAATAAGTTGATTCCAGAGGTGGTGATTGCAGTGTTGAAATATAGAACTGAGAATAAAAGTATAAATTTAAGTACTTATTTCTTATGAAAGATGTTCTTAGGAAAGATAATTTATTAAATATCTGTAGAAAAAAGGTTTTTTTAGTATCAACAATTAAAAAAGTATATTTTAAATCTATCCAAATTTTCGCCTCTTCAGGAAAAAAAAACTAGAGACCATAACTATCCTTCTAATCGTCCGATTTTTTTTGTCTTTTTTAGGAAATTCCATAAACATTTAAAAAACCATAGTACAATATCCCCAAAAACGTGTATACTTTTTGAGTTATTCGGAATTTAATTTTACCATCCCTCGTAACTTTTTTTCCAGCTTCTTTTCGTTGAAGTATGTTATTTAGATAAATTTAAAGGGTGTCCAGAAAATGACTTTAGCGAAGTTTCATTTAAATCGATACATTTTTTTAGGCTCTAGTCTATAACAACACAGGTTTTTCTGCATTTTTATTTTTTTCTCCTTTATCAACTTATCATATTCTTTCAAAAGTTATATGTAGAATTTTTTCAAAACTTTGAATAATGCGAAATGATTAACTTTTTAAAATAAACCATATTAAAGGACTTTAGAGGAAGACATATATGAACATTGGGCATTTAAGCCCTGTAAAGTGACATCAACGGGGATAAGACTTAAATGATATTAAAGGCCACTTAATTATACAATGATACACCGAGTTTAATCAAAATCGTTCGAGCAGTTTTTGAGAAAATTGTAAAAATGTGTTTCAGCAGTCATATAAAGTGGCACTTCCGGTTAGCCGATTTTAACAAAAAAGTTGCTGTCACATCCGGCCCATATACAAACCTTAAATACTTAATATCAGTTTCGTACTACTTTGCGTTTATGAGCTAGACTGTGTTAACACACACACACACACACACACACAGACCATTTTGCGACACTTGGTTATTTGGACTCAGGGGACTTCAAAACATGTATTTCCGTTGAAAATAGATTCGAAAATTTTCACAATCACAATACTTACCCTTACCATATATTCCAAATATACGTAAGTGAAAATAAAAAGGCACTTTGAGGTTTACTTGTGTATAAAAAAACTTGAGAGCGCCGTATATTTGGGAGAAAGGCAGATATAACTTAGTTCTAAGTACCCAACACAAGTGGAGCATTGTCTTCCGTTTTCTAGTTTCTGCATCATCGACATCCAAAGGTTTGAAAGATCGGTATGCGGTACTTTTATTGTGTGTATATAATAAATACAACTAATGTCTTGTATTTGGCTATGGGGTACGGAAGTAATTTAAAATGAAGCAGCAACAAATAAAAAACTTATGAAAAATGGTCATCAGTGACAGGTCGGTTGATAGTATTTCAACATTTTGAAGGAAATTAATTAGTAAATAAAGAATAATTTCCTCATCCTCAAATTAATCGTTCCACCTATTTAAAAAAAAAAATGTACCCTCTTTTGACAACGTTCTTGCAGTTATTTCAGATGCAATTCTTATTTAAAAGGGAAAAATATTTCAAAACAAAATAATAATTAATTCCCGGCATGGGTGTACGCAGAGAAGGGCAGAAGTGGCCGTTGTCCTCCCTAAATAATTTGAAAGCTAATAAAACATAATATAATACCGAAAATACAAGAAAACATTTTTTTTCTAATTGTTGTCCTATTTACATATTATATTTCATATAGAAATATTTATAAATAGTAATAATAATAAACTTGAGTACTAAAATGTTGTCTGGGATTACACTTAAGAGTACAATTTTAATTTCTATTTTTCACATTAATTTATTGTGTAGATTATTTTCTTCATATTATAATAATGGTTTATTTTGATTTAATGGTTTATATTGATATAAACTAAAGAAACTAATTAGGAAATAAAAACTAACTTCCACATCCTCAAATTAATTGCCACCCTCCCTCTCCCCCAATTATAAAAAATGTACCCTCTTTTGCATCATTTGAGGTGAAATTCAGATCTAAAAGGCAAAAATATTTTAAAACCAAATTATAAAAGAGTGGTTGCCCCCTCCCACCTAAATAATTTAAAAGCAAATAAAACATAATATAAAATCAAAGGTTTGCCGAAAATTAATTTTTAAAAATAGTTGTTTTGTGTGAAAAAGAAAGAAAAAAGTACACTACACTGTTTCTAGATGGTTCTAAGAAAAATACTTCGGATAATCAGTATTTAGACCATTTATTTCCGGATTTAATTTTTTCTAGTCGTTACATATAAAATCGATTTATACAAATCGATAATTATAAAAATGTACTGATTAGAACTGAAAAAAGGCATAAAAACATTCTTTGTTCTCGTCTCAGGTGGTCCCTCTTTTCGGGTGTATTTAAAACATAAAAATACGCTATACGCACCATTTAAATAATAGTTAATATTTTAGTAGTTTGTGCTCGAGTTCATTTCGTTTAGTGAAGTGATACTTTACATGAAAAGATCTAGAACATTTCTTAGTAAAAAATTATATTATTTCCAACAAGATTTATATTTATTTACTTACATTGTGTGAGTAGAATTTATTTGGGGTTTAGTATCTTTTAAAGTAACGTCGATATATATTTCATATATATAAATATTAATTATATAAGTGAGGGTGGCAATATTTTGTATATATATATATATATATATATATATATATGTATAATATTGTTCTACCCCTCCTCCATTATTTCAATGATCAAAAATAAAATCAATAACAATTAATCAACACGAGTAAATAAAATATGTAAATTAAGAAAATGTGAAATGTTCAAAAGATGGCTAAGCTAAGGCCTAGAACTATATATTTAAGTAATTTACCACGCTCTCTGCTCCTATTATAGAAATTTCAGTTAATATTCAAAGATAATTATATGTAGCAACAAATCCTAGGATTTTATGATTAATTGATGTCCTTCAATTGAAAACAAACTACTAATATACAAGACCATAGTGAGACCCATTTGGATCTATTGACTCGAACTGTGGGGGATAGCTAAATCTTCTAACATCAAATGAACCCAATCCTTTCAATCCAAAGTCCTTTGAACAATAGTCAATGCTCCATACTACGTCACAAATAAAACCCTACATCATGATCTCAACATCCCATTTGTCCTTGACCTAATTCCATCCAGATTCTCAAACTTCCATCAAAAACTTATCCATCATCCTAACCCCTTAGAAAAATTCCTCTCCAGCTCCAACCATCCATATAACCCCCCACGAAGGTTGAAACGGCAATGGCCCCGAGACCGTTTGTAAACAAGCTGTTGGAGTTTTGGCAGTGGCCAGCTTCTCCGCTCTAGTCCTAGGTGTATGTGGCTTTAGCGTTTCTCACTCACTTTCAAACAGTGATGTGACTGGGAGGGAAGTGCTGGGATCTCTTTGAGTCCTACTTTCCCTTTCACATGAGAGCGGCAAAGCATGGTTCAGCAAGCATGGTATTATCCTTTTAATGTATATATTTTTTTTACAAGTATTTTATATTTTTGTTATTACTTTATTGTATATATTTTTACTAAGATGTTTTCTGCTTATTTCTTTTTTCTCAATTTGTATATAATAATATGAATGTATGCATAGAGCCTTAATGCCTAATGTCCTTGATTGTGGCAGATCGTATTACTATTATTACAATAAAAAGATTAAGAGTAAAAAAAAATTTTAAAATTCATGTCTATCCCTTAAGATATTTTCAAATACAACCATATACAAAACATAAAATAAATAAATATTTACCATATATATATATCTATCATTTAATTTTTATAAATGGTATAGTATTCTTTGTTTTACAACATGTTATGTTAATTATGTTACAATGATTATGTTAGGTTAATTATCACTCATTGGGACCATTGGAAGATATGTATGGGATGGTGGTAAGAGGTCAACAGGCAGTTGTTCCTTTAGTCACCTTACATTACAAGCGATAAATACTGTGGGTCTATTCCTCATCAAAACTCACTGGAGGACATTGTCCAACTGCACTGCAGATACAACACTTTTAGAAAAACTTTCTTTTTTAATAAGCATCAAGTCCATTTAAATTATGTTGAGATTTTATACAGATTAAGATGAGAATATCTGCTGATTGTGTAAAAAAAAGTGGTGTTGTTTTTATGGTCTGTCAGTCCTGTGTACCTGTGTTTTCACCAAAACTAATTACAACAAATCATTACAAACATTTATTTATTCGTGAATTATTAAATTATTTTATTTATTTGTGAATTTGGTTTATTTTTAGAAAAATTGTCTTCCTTGATGAATTTATTTATTAATCAAAAAAACAAATAAATTAAAATTTAAAAATTTAGAGGATTGGCTGTATAAGTAAAGGGAAATATTTAAATAGCTGATGGCAGAAATTAAGAGCTACAAAAAAGTTCATATAAACTATGATCTGATATTCCGGAGAAAAGATAGAAATGTAAGATTTGTGTTTTTTCAAGTAAGTCAATTTTTTGTTGAACAGAAAGCGACAAAAAAAAAAATTAGTTTAGGTAATTATTAGTTATTTCATAGTAAACTAGATAAAATTTAATTCAAATGCAATCAAGTAATCAAATAAGCAGTACTTTTTAACCTAAATAAAAAAAGTTTATTTTAAAATTTATTTTTATAATAATACATCAATAATTTATTATAACAATTTTTGAAGAGAAACTGGTACTCTTAGTGTGGCAGAATATTAAATCACAATTTTTTTACACAACTAGCAGTGAATTTCAACTTAATCCATTATAAAACCACGACTTAATTATTATAGACTTAAATATATTAAACAAGGAAGTTTTTCTAAAAATTGAAGTATATGTAATGCAGTTGAAGGGTGATGAAATAAAATTTAGAATAATCCATGATTTTATGAAAAACAGAATTTAACATAGTTTACCCGCCTAAAAGTTTCCTTCAAATACTTTTTAATATAGATGAACTCTACCTTCATTTGAAATTAATTTTGTCTAGTTTATTATGAGATAGTTATTAATTATCTAAATTAAATGATATATAGTTATTGTTTTCTGTTCATCAAAAATGTGCAACTTCAGGGACAACTTCTATTCAGATTGAGTCGACTAATTGAAGTGTTTTTTTTATAGTTTTGTCATTACTGCTTATTCGATATTCTATACTGAATATCTGTAGGGCAGCTGGAGAGAGGTAAAACAAAATTTAGAATAATTCATGAATTTAAGTAAAATTGAATTTAACATAGATTATCCGCTTTTAAGTCCTTTTTAAATGACTTTAACAAAGACAAAATCTACCTTCATTTGAATTAAATTTTATCTTGTTTACTATGAAATAACTAATAATTACCTAAACTAATTTTTTTTTTTTTTTTTTTGTCGCTTTCTGTTTAACAAAAACTTGACTTACTTAAAAAAACACAAACCTTACATTTCTATCTTTTCTCCGGAATATCAGATCATAGTTTATATGAACTTTTTTGTAGCTCTTAATTTCTGCCATCAGCTATTTAAATATTCCCCTTTACTTATACAGCCAATCCTCTAAATTTTTAAATTTTAATTTATTTGTTTTTTTGATTAATAAATAAATTCATCAAGGAAGACAATTTTTCTAAAAATAAACCAAATTCACAAATAAATAAAATAATTTAATAATTCACGAATAAATAAATGTTTGTAATGATTTGTTGTAATTAGTTTTGGTGAAAACACAGGTACACAGGACTGACAGACCATAAAAACAACACCACTTTTTTTTACACAATCAGCAGATATTCTCATCTTAATCTGTATAAAATCTCAACATAATTTAAATGGACTTGATGCATATTTAAAAAGAAAATTTTTCTAAAAGTGTTGTATCTGCAGTGCAGTTGGACAATGACCTCCGGTGAGTTTGGATTAGGAATAGACCCACAGTATTTATCGCTTGTAATATAAGTGACTAAAGGAACAACTGTCGGTTGACCTCTTACCACCATTCTATACATCTCTTCCAATGGTCCCTAATCCCCCATCATCTCATGGGTAACAAAGAAAGTCCAGAGACTAAGGGAGACAGGATATGGATCATAGGTGCACACTTTCCATTCTGTTTGGGGAGAGAGAAGGGGGAGTTGGAACCTTAAAAAAAAAACATGTCAAGATTCTATATTATGTATATAAATTATGAGTGATAATTGACCTAACATAATCATTGTAACATAATTAACATAACATATTGTAAAACAAATAATATTATACCATTTATAAAAATTAAATGATAGATATATATGGTAAATATTTATTTATTTTATTTTTTGTATATGGTTGTATTTGAAAATATCTTAACAAAGCAACTGAATATGTTACATAGTTTTGTATGTATTTAAAGGTTTAAGACTGTGAGATGAACTCATCCTTCATATTTGCTGCTGGAAATGTAATAAAATCTTCTGGTAAAAATGAAGAGATAGACATGAATTTTTTTAAAAATTTTTCGTCAATAATCTTTTTATTGGAATAATAATAATACCATCTGCCACAATCAAGGATATTGGCATTAAGGCTCTATGTACAGACTCATATTATTATATACAAATTGAGAAAAAAGAATTAAGAAGAAAGCATCTAAGAAAAAATATACACAATAAAATAATAACAAAAATATAAAATACGTGTAAAAAAAAAAAAAAAACAACATTAAAAGGATAATACCATGCTTACTGAACCATGCTTTGCCGCTGTCATGTGAAAGGGAAAGTAGGACTCAAGGAGATCCAAGAACTTCTCTCCCAGTCACATCACTGTTTGAAAGTGAGTGAGAACGCTAAAGCCACATAGAATAGAATAGAATAGAAAAATCATCTTTATTCTGGGACTAGGTCCCTTTAGAATAACAGTATTGTTCATATATATTAACCATAAATCTGGCCAAAAGACTTATTACAATGAATAATAACAAAATACTTGTAATAAATTAAGTATTAATTAAGCTCTTAGTATAAATTAACGAAGACAGTTGGGTAAAAGGGTTTCAGTACTACAATATTGGAGCTAAAATAATAGCATAATAATCACTGAATGAAATTAGAAAGGAAAGCAAAATCTATTTTATAGGTAAAGCATTGTAGTGATGGAATATAAAAATTAAAAAAATAATAATAACTGTTAATATGTAAGGAAAGAAATTGTAAAAACTAAAACAAAAAAAAAAAAAAAAAAAAAAATAATGATATACATATGTTCCCTAAGATATTTAAGTGATTATGCGTAAAGATTAGGAGAAGAAAAAATAAAATAAAGTATACATATATATACACATAGCGAGAAGTGTGTTGAAGATAATTAGAAAATAAAATACATTTCACTGAAATACATTTCATGAATAAAAAAATTAGAAATTAAAAAAAACAAATTGTATCTACTCACAATGCTTAGTGAGTGGTGATGAAAATTCACGTTCAACACAAAATAAAACAATAAAAAATAAGAGAAAAAAAAAATGTCTAAAGAAAATTAAAGCCTTATAACATAGTATGTATTTAACCAGCGTCTGATTGGATTGTGAAAAGGAATTGGAATAAGAGGGTTTTAAAGGTGGATAAGGATGATGCATGGCGGATTTTTAGTGGGATGGTATTCCAGAATGCAGTGGAACGGACAAAGAAGGAATATTTAAATGATGCAGATCTGTGGAAAGGAGTGTAAAGGTCAGAAGGACGATTGTATGGGTAGGATGGACGATGACTATTGATTATTTGGTAAAGGAATGTGCCTAGGAAATATTGTCTTCGGAAGGAAGGGAAGAGCCATCTTAATACAGCATAGTGGTGCGAAACACAAGAATACCTCAGGATCCCTGTGAAAAATCTTACGAAGGCATTCATAATTTTTCTCAGTCTCTCCCCGAGTTCTACTGAGAGGCCACCGTACACCACGCAGCCGTAATCAAGGTGGGGAAAGATGAGGGAAGTTACTAGGAGTCTACGTGTGGAGATGGGTAGGAGATGGCAGAAGCGATGGAATAGTTTCAAGGTACCAATTGACTGTCGGGAAATTTGAGCAATATGGTGTTTCCAGGATAGGGTTTGGTCTATGAAAATGCCTAGGTTTTTTACTGAGGAGGTGAAGGTAATAGGATGGTCATTTAGGTACAGGATAGGTATGTTGGTATTGGCTCTGAGAAGGGGTTTGGAACCAATGACAATGGCTTGAGTTTTTGCAGCGTTTAATCTTAATCCATTTAAGTTTGCCCAGGCACTGATCCGATTCAAGTCATTTTGAATTTTGGCAAACACTTCATGCAACTCTGAGGGATGGAAGGAAAGGTTAATTTGGGAGTCATCGGCGTAAAGGTGATGGGAATAGTGAAGGATTGAATTATGGATGTCATTGATATAAGAACTAAAAAGGAGGGGAGATATGCTAGAGCCCTGGGCCACTCCTGCGGACAAAGTAAGATAGGAAGACAAGGGTTGATTAGGGATAGCGACAGCTTGTGAGCGTTGGGGGAAAGATTGAAACCACAGGATAGAACTATGGGAAGAGGATAATGATTTTAATTTGGAAAAGAGAATGGAATGGTTGATGGAATCAAAGGCTTTGGAAAAGTCAAGGAGTATAAGGACAGTTAGTTTTTTGTCATCAATGGCGGACTGAACTGAACTGAACAAACTGAACAACTGAACAATTGAACTGAACTGAACAAAATCATTAATGATTTTGATTAGGGCGGATTGTGTGGAGTAACCTGGTCGGAAACCAGACTGGTAAGGGTCAAGTTGATTGGACTGTTCTAGGAAGTTGGAAATTTGGGATTGGACTATTCGTTCTAGAGGTTTTGCAAGGTTAGACAGGATTGAGATTGGACGGTAATCTTCAGGGGAAGAAGGGTTAGGATTTTTAAGTAAAGGACGGACAATGGCTTTTTTCCATGAGGAAGGGAATATTGCGTTCTGAAGGGAGAAATTGTAGATGAAAAGTAGAGCGGGAAAGATTTCAGGTAGGCATAATTTGATTAATTTAACGGGAATGCCATCTGGACCATTAGAATTAGAGTGTGATTTCATCATGGCGGATATGAGGTCTGTGGGAGAAATATCTGAAAAATAAAAATCGGCGTCATTGAAAGATGTTCCAGAAGGAAAGAAGGAAGGGCCATACACTTAGGACTAGAGCGGAGAAGCTTGCCACTGCCAGAAATCCAATAGCGTATTTACAAACAGTCTCGGCGCCATTGCCGTTTCAGCCTTCGTGGGGGATTATATGGATGGTTGGAGCTGGAGAGGAATTTTTCCAAGGGATTAGGATGATGGATAAGTTTTTGATGGAAGTTTGAGAATCTGGATGGAATTAGGTCAAGGGCAAATGGGATGTTGAAGTCATGATTTAGGGTTTTATTTGTGACGTAATATGGAAGAAATTGACTATTGTTGAAGGACTTTGGATTGAAAGGATTGGATTCGTTTGATGTTAGAAGATTTAGCTGTCCCCCACAGTTCGAGTCCATAGGTCCATGTAGGCATATGGCAAATGGGTTTCAGTATGGTCTTGTATATTAGTAGTTTGTTTTCAATTGAAGGACACCAATTAATCATAAAATAAATTTCAAATGCTACATCTCCGATAACATATAAGTAGATCCTTACACTGAATAAGTCCAAAAAAGTTAAACAAACCAAAACGCAGTGGCATAATCTTAAAATGGAGGTCGTTTTCAAAATCTACGGCTCCGGAAACGTAAGACTACACCCTTATATCGAATAAATCCGATAAACTTAAATAAGTCGAAACGCAGTGGCGTTATCTTAAAATGAAGGTCATTTTCAAAATCCGAAATCAAAGGCTCCGAAAAGATAAGAATACACCCTTACATCGAATACACCCTTACATCGAATAAATCCGAAAAACTCGAATTAGTGGAAAAGCAGTGAGTAATCTTAAAATGGAAGTCATTTTCAAAATCTACGGCTCCAGAAAAATAAGAATAATATGGAATTTGGCAAGCATCCGAAAAACTTAAATAAGTCGAAACGCAGTGGTTTAATCTTTAAATTGAGGTCATCTTGAAAATCTACGACCCCGGAAACATAAGAATACACCCTTATATCGAATAAATCCGAAAAATTTAGCCAAAATTAGTCGAAACGCAGTGGCGTAATCTTAAAATGGAGGTTATTTTTAAAAGCTAGGCACATAACAGCATAATACTAAACCATTTTATTGAATAAATCCGAATAGGTGCAATAGTTCTATATCCGTAAGTGTAACATAAATTGATAGTATTTTGAAAAACTCTACTTAGGGGAGCATAATAATAGACCTTCATATTTAACTGGAGGGAAATGGCCCTTATTTTAAAAATAATCAAAATTTACAAAAATTTGAAATGGAAACGGTTGAATTCAACTGGAAAAGGTTTAATTTGAAATGGAAACGGTTGAATTCAACTGGAAAAGGTTTAATTTGAAATGGAAAAGGTTGAATTTGACTTGGAAAAAGTTTAATTTGATTTGGAAAAGGTTGAATTTGACTTGGAAAAAATTGAATATGACATGGAAATATTATACTGAAAAAATCTAAAAAGTTAAAATAAATGGATATGCAACCGCCTTATTATAATTTTGTTTGTATTTTTAAAAAGCTATGCCGTTGATATTATAGTAAGCGGCCTTCATTTAGAAAAAAATTGAAAACTTACAAAAATTCGAAAGTTGAATTTGAATTGAAAAAGGTGGAATTTGACTTGGAAAAGGTTAAATTTTAAATGGAAAAGGTTGAATTTGACTTGGAAAAAGTTGAATTTGATTTGGAAAAGGTTGAAATTGACTTTGAAATGTTATATATATACAAAATAAGAGACAATTGAACAATCATTTGTAAATATTGTATTAAAGTTTCTGTACATCTTTGAATAAACATTAATAAAACTAATAAAATTTAAGTAAAAATGTATATGTATAAATTAAAATTAAAAAATGTCTATATTTGAATATTGGCGGACCTTGACAGTGTTTTGAGTATACATAGTGTAGGTCCCTTTTTGTTTCCATGAGTTCCCTTTTTTGTCCATGCATCCTGGTTTGAAACTTTTGAATCTGAAAATTCACAATCTCGTCAAAATGTGCCCCCTCAAAGATTTATAAGCCCATAAAAAATTCTTGCGCCATGAAACCCTCTTCTGGGTACCCCTAGTTGACTATATAAACGTTATTTATATATTTCAAGGAATTGATCTAAGCCATTTTTCAAATGCAGTTTTAACCTACATCAAACTGTTTGAACCTAAATTAATATAGTAAAAAAGAAAGATCGTTGACTACATAAACGTTATTTATGTGTTTCAAAGAATTGATCCAAGCAATTTTTCAAATGCAATTTTAACCAAAATCAAACAGTTTGAACCTAAAATAACGCACACAGGCATTGATTTAGATTATAAATACAGTAATGCTAAAACTATTTCTCAACTGGTGGAGCTGTAGGACTGCTTTCCCAAACCTCCCTTTTCCGTACTCTGCTGAAAGAATAAAACGAACTTCGAAATTTTATTAGGACACTTTTTAGGTCACCAAATATCTATGAAAAGGATGGTGTCTTACATTTCTCATCTTTTGAAAGTTGTTTTTGTCTTAGATCAGCGATTGGCCCCACTGTGCGATACAGGGATCCCCATCCCTCCAAGGTCGATGAACCTTCCCTACCCAAGATATTTTATTACTGTCTTCTTCTTAAAAAATGGTGCTAGCAAAAGTAGCATTTAAATCAGGGGGCGGGGTGGCCGAATAGGATAAAGCGTGTGTAACAGCACCGCTAGTTGCCTGGCAACCGGATAACAGAGATTTGAGATGATAAGTACGAGTTCGCGTCCCGGTTCCGGAGGGGATTTTAAATTCCCCGTCCCCGCCCTCACCCCCCGGCCCGGGAAAATCCCGTATAGCCTAAAAGGCGAGGTAGGGAAGAGAAAAAAAAAAAAAAAAACCCTGGTTTGAAACATTTCATTTCGAAAATTTGCAACACTGTCGAAATGTGACCCCCTCAAAAAGACAAAAAATTCTGTCAAAATGTGCCCCCCTCAAAAATGATGATGGCGCATCTTTTGTCATGAAATCTCCTTCTGGGCACCCCTGGTGCAACACTACATGGAAAATGTAAAAAAAAAAAAAAAAAAAGAATATATATAAGGCTTAGTGAAATAGCCATTTATATATTTGCTTGCCCCATTTTTTGTGAAATGTCTAAACGCAACTTTAGAAATATTTTTCTCGACAGGTGCTTACATTTAACAGCTATGTACACGTTATAAATTATAAAAGAGTATCTGTAACACTACAACCCATGAAGGGTCTTGAGTTGTTCTATTTAGGGAAAGCACTGTTTCTGGGTCACGGATGTGCAAGGATGTGATTTGACCGAGATCACGCTCAACCGCCAGGTTTTCTAATTAATTATTTTAATTAAGGGTACGTACTTTTTAGAGGCTGGATTTGCCCCAGGGGGTCTACCTACCCAGGGTCACCCCACGGCTAGAGGTGGGCGTTTCTACAACTGTTTGTTGATCAAAAACAACAGTTCTTAATAACTGTTGAAAAAAATAGTTCATAGAACAATGCAACGATTCATGGATTAATACCTATCCATTTAATAAGTCTGGAAATGAATAAACCGTTTTATATATGAAGTTTGGCATTGTTCGAGCTTGAAATTGATAACCTTTGAATTTATATGTAATATTACATGAATGTTTAACTCAAAATTTTCTTTTTAACTAATTAAAACTAAAAATTATTTATTGCACATGGAAAATTTTTTATTTTAATATTTTGACTTTCTTGTATGTTCGAAGTTTCAAATCATGTTGCTTGGTCATCATGGGTCTCTTAAGTGTAGTTTAAACAATTTTTCAATTGTTTGCCTTTTTCAATTGTTATAGAACATAATATTGTTTAATTTTATTTATGCAATTAAATTGATTCATGTGAATATGCTCAATCATAAAAATTATTTTCAGTCTGCAAGACACTAATATTGATAGATACATCTAAAACTAATTTTGCCTACTAATATGCTTAAGTTAATTTAGTAATTTAGTAACTATGATGAAAGTTTTTATTTATTTCTAGACTTCATTAATAATGGGAGCTAAAAACCCTAAACTTAACAGTTGAAACATGTCTTATTAAAAAAAACTGTTGGGTTATTTTCATAATGAACTAATAGGAAAGCCGAAAGACCTTTTGTTTCGTTTGGAAAAAATGAAACGAAAATCAGATCAAACAGCATCTCGACTAGTGACAAACGGATGAACTAAAGAAAAACAACTATTATCCGATTGAAAGAACAGTTCATTCGTTTGAGACCAAGAACTGTTCTTTTCAAACGTTTGGAGTTTTCTCTCCCACCCCTACTCACGGCTAATGAAACATAATAATGAAAGTAAAGAGTACACATATTGTAATTATTGAAATATTAGTTCTGGTCACTCAGAATAACAAATATAAAAAAAATTATTTTCCTAAATAGGAAGCTTTCAGATCGAAAACCCTCTCCCTCCCGTCCTCGTAGATCCAACATTGATGAACAGTGATTTATGGTGAGTTCAGGAAAGATGTAATAAACGGAAAACACAGGCGGTTCTACCAGAGGGCTCTGGGGCTTTTTTGTTTTTGTTCCCAAGTAATCATCGTTATATATTTTTAAAAAATGCTTTCAGGCTGAAAAATTAAATCTTAAATCTTGGATCCGTTAGTAGCGAAAGGTTGAAATTCCTGGTATGCTACTAAACACATGAAAAATACAGAAATGTGCCTAAATAATTATCTACTGAATTCCAGAATTTAAAACAGAAATAAATATAGATAGTAACTAAACATAAATATGGAAAATAAATTGCAAAATACCAATGCTGAGGTTATAATGAGGTTACATCCAAAGGATGGGCAAATTCTTGAACTCAGCGCTGAGATTATTGATAAGCATCGAAATTCCATCAGGTCGTTCTTAAACTCAACGATGTAACAGTGAGCTAGTTCATAAATGCAGCGCCGAGATCATTGATAAGCATCGGAAATCCATGACTGGATTAGTGCATAGTCAAGAAATTTGCCCATTATCAACGAATTCCATATAATTATATCAATAACAGTTATAAGGACAAATATTTTTCAATCCAAACATTTTATTCAGTGAGATGTTAACTAAGATAAATAATACATTGTTAATCGAAGGCTATAACATCTAGTTTTAGAATTAAAATTTATTAAACCGTTTGCAGATGTCTCTTTGATCCCCCCCCCTATCCGTTTCACTCGATGGACAGAATCATCTTCCACTTAAATGTTCTTCTATTGAAACCAATAAATTAGGAATTAATACTATCTATTACTTTTGCGAAGTCTGTCTTCTCATAATGATATATTTTTATCTTATTAACTACTGATATTTATATTAATGTGTTTGTTCTATAATATATTTTCTCAAAGAACCTGAAATTTCAATTAGTTTATTCAATTTTACTAACGAAATTATGCTGAGCTGGTCTCATGATTGGAATAGATATGTCTTTTAAGAAAAGATAACTTTTATTTATTTTTATATTCAAAAGAATTGAATAGACTAAACCCTCCAAACGCGGTGTGATCACAACCGAAAACAAACTCCTTCACAGGTGGTCAATTCCCCTTGCTACACCCCTAAGGGATCAGTTTTACGATAGATTAGTCCAGTTTTTATTATATTTTCGTATGTAATTGGTGATATCATATTTACAAATTGCAAAGAAAATATTAAAACTTATACAAAACATCGCTAATTGCATTGTATTTCAGGTTTAATTGTGCTGTCCCAATTAATTTCCTTTTACCAAAAATGTTCCCCAATACTATCTAGTGCTTATTTATTTTCTCTAGTTAGTGCTGTGTTAATCATTATAAAGTACACCGAAGTTTTGTGACCAAGGTGATAGATAATTTTTTAAGTGATGTGAAGCTGTTTTATGAAGTTATATGGTTAATTTTATGTGGTTCAATGTTTGATAGGATCACCATTAGTACACCCATGGTTCAAGAAAGATGTCTCGAAATGATAAAGGTCGAACACCAAGTTTTGTAAGTATATTAGATATTATTTATATATGGTCTTGTATGTGGATAATTAGTTAGTTTCTTTCATTATATAGATATAATACAATGAATATTTAATCTCGGATGAATACCAAGTTCTGCACTAGTTGCTACTCAATGTGTTAATTAACTTTATGGCCATTGCAATCAGTTAATTTTATTTCTGCCTTCATATCTGCATTTGTGTTGTTTTTTTATTTAAAATTAAACCAATATGACATTATTTTGTTTATCAATACTTTTGAAAATGCCCTGGATTTTGCAGTGTTTAATTCGTTCAAGATTTTGAAACCACGGTAATTTTATTGTCATTAGAAATTTATCGAAAAAACTGATTTTCCTCTTGTTATTTATGATTGACAGCTTTGTTGCTAATATTAACTTGATAGTGTAACCCCGAAATTTGTTTTTAGATATCTCTCCAAAATTAGATTATAGTGGGTGGACAGATGACAGTCATCCTTAAATATATACTCATTTTTAATTCAAGAGAAAATAAATAAAACATTGAAAAAGTTATTTGAATTAAGTATTCCTGTCTGCCTATTCAAATTAAAGAATTGTTTTACAAAGAGAAAATTTATATTTAAACATTCAGAATTTCGCTGCATTCTATGAATATAATTTTATATGTATCTTTGAATAGTAAGCTTTTATTTAATTATTGTTCCGTGAGCAATAGCAATGTTACAGGTTTGTTAAATTTTGTTTGATAAATTTTATTTATATTTAAATTTGACCGTAAATCTTGTTTTATAAGGTTACATAGATTAATTTTTATTTGTTTTAATTGTATATATTTTAGCTACTACATTTATAAAAATAATGAAGTGCATTTTTTATTTACAAAGGTACTATGCTAATATAATAAAAAAGAAATTGTGTTACATTTTTTTTGTCTAGTATATATTATTTGAAATGATTTAACTGGTTCATTAATTTCTTGTTCTATTTATGTTTTTCAGTCTATTATTCTTAAGTATTTATTGACTATTGACTGAACAAGTTGTGAAGGCAATTTGAATGAACAGCCTTGAAGAATGATGTCATTCTCATGTTATGATTAACCTGATGTCATGTCTTTCACCACCTTTTGTTCATGGATTCAAAACTGAAGCCCTTTTCTTTTGAAACTTTGGATTCCTTAATTTTCAATGAATTTGCTAAATGAATTTGATTGACCTTTCATTAAATGTTTAAGATATTTAGAATACCTTGTTTATAGTTTGGATATTATGAGATTGAAAAGAATTAGATAGAAGTTTCCATAATCCTAGAATTGCCATTTTGAGGACTAAACAACGTATCATAGTATAACTCTTCTGGCAGTTTGAGAGGCATTAGTTTTTTTTAGCTATAGATTTGGTTATCTGTTGATAATGTTGGACAAACCCTGTAGCTTATCTCAGGTTTTCTTATCTGTTAGGTGTGTTAGAAACAGTCATATTACCTGTAAATCATGTTTTTACCTTGTTTTTTCAGTTTCCAACTTTATTAATAATGAAATCTACCAAGCCTACTACTTTGGCTTTAGCTGTTGCTGTTAATGAAACTGTAAGACTTAATTTTTTTGATCTCTCTCTTTTTTGTTTTTTTGTCTTATATAGACATTTGTCTTTGGAGGCAATTTATTTTCTATCTAAACAAATGCCACAATTACATTGCCTGTTTACACTATTTCACATGGTAATAGTGGGTGCAATTTAAAATATAGATATAGGTGTTAAACCATTTTCTAGCTCTTTTTTTGTTTTCTTTGATTGTATCAATATTAATTATCTATCACATGTCATTGTATGTTATCTATAATAGAAGAGAAGGATTGTTGGGGTGATCAGTCAAATTGAAATGGTAAAAAATAAATAATTTTATTTATTTTTACATTCACTGGCGTTTCGGCCAGAAGTTCAGGCCAACATCAGGGCTGGGAAAAGACTATGTTATCTATAATAATTAAATGTATAATGAAGATCATGCATGTATCAGTGGTATATGAACTCATTCTATTGCTTACATGTGTTTATGCATATATATTCATGTTAATAAATGTATACAATTGTTTATGTGTTTTAACTAATTTAGATAAGTAGTTGAAATTAAAACTTAAATTTAAATACAATTTACATTGATCATAAATTTTAGTAGTCAGTGTTAGTTTTATACTTGGTTTTCTTCATCATATTAAAGGATAAAGCAATGTACAAATAAAAATTTAATTTAATATAAAGAATAAGAAAATCTAACTATGGAATTATGTCTATCCATACTAAGGGAATGTACTTGCATATTTACTTTTACACCTTGGTAAATTGTTGGGAAAATTAATGTCTACAAATATTTGATCTTTGTTAAATAACCAGGTACCTTCCGCTCCTGTGCGAGACTGAAGACTCTTTTGGATGTTGAGTTGCATCAGTAACTGGGACCTTTTTTTTACTTTCCTACCTATACTAGGTAAGGAAAGTATTGTGATCAGGTCAAATTTCCTATGATTTTTGACGGATCTGTATGTTTCAGAGCCCCCTGAGTCCGAAAAACATATTTTAGCCAATTGTCTCTCTGTCTGTGCCAAGATTTTCGGGAACTTGTGGACCGATTTTGTTGCTTCTTTTTTATTTTATAGGGCTTTGACTACTGATGCCTGTGACACAAATTGAGTGCTCCATGCGCAATAGCTGCTGCTCAATAAATGAAAAACATGTTTTTCTATAGGCTGTAGTGCGAAAACTGCTGTAATGGTTTTGATTAAACTTTCCTATAATGTTCTAATAATTGTCCTTTCAATTTTTGTACCTGGACTAAATTCCCAAAAAAATTCAGTAAAAAAGTTATAAAGAAAAGAAAAATGTTTTGAGGTCTAACTTGCTAAGTATATATTCTATGGTAAAATTTATAATAAAACTTTTGAAAGGTAATTAAATTACCAACAAATCAAACAAAAAAAAAAAAAAAATCATCGGAATCGAAACAGTATTAGCGATGATATAGCGTATTCTAACTTCTAGACATGTTTTAATTTATTACTTTTCTACCTATACTAGGTAAGAAAAGAATAGCGGTCAGGTCAAATTTCTGATATACGGTTTTCGACGGATCTGTACGTTTCAGAGCCCCTCTGAATCTGGAAAAAACACTGTTTAGCCTGTTTTATTTTATTATTTCCAGGAAAATAAATTTAATTTATAAATTAAACTGGAAAATAGGAGGTTTCCAGTTCCCCCAGCAACTAGTCGAAAACGAGCTTCCACAGGGCTGGACCCAGGAATGAGCACTACGGACAGCCCCTCTCTATCCTCCTCTCCACTATCCTATTCTCCACATCAGCTGTTTGTTTAAAAATTATTACAAAACTTTTAATGGATAGATTAAAAATATTTTATACTAGAATATGTCAGTGCTTGGAGCCCAAAATGTTTCAAAACAATTTCATGGAATCTCACTGAATAATTTGAGTCATTGATCTTAAAAAGTTATCCAGCTGTTCGCAAAAAAAATATCATTATGTGGAAGCAGTCAACTCAAACACTTCATTACAAAAGAAAATCTGAAAAATTCAGAAAAACACAATAGACTTAAAATCCCAGAAGAATACTTATGTCATCTAAAAACAATTATAACAATGAAATTGTGTTGAAAAATTGAAAAAAGTCAAGTTTGGATTGGGGTTTTTCTATTTGGAGACCATTACTCAATGTATACTAGATCTTTTTGCAGATGTAATATTTAATTATATGGCTTTCGTGGAAAGTCTTTGTTGGCCTCGTTTTCATTGTGACAATGGTACATTATCAACTATCATTCTACTTAAGGCCAATAACATCAAAGAAACAAAACTTAATAAAGAAAAAAATAATAGTATTGTTCTTAATTGATTATTTTTTAAAATAAACTGTTAAAATATAAAGTTATCTCACTAAGTTTAATAACAGAGTAGTGAAAATAACAAATAAATATAAAAAAGTGTAATTAGTATTTACAATTAAATGAGCCTTTCACTTGATAGAATGACTAACTCCAATTTCAGCATTTTTTATTATTATTTTTACTATTATTTCTAGTGGGAAAATTTATATCTTTATTCACAGTTCTATACTTCAACATTGCAACGACCTACTCTGAAATTAACTTACTCCCTGTCTGTACAGATATTGTGAATTTTCCAACTATAAGTATCATTAAAATAATATTACTTAAAAATGTTGAAATTGGAGTTAGTCATTCTGTCAACTGAAAGGCTCAAATATTAATGAGGATATGTCATTCTGTCAACTGAAAGGCTCAAATATTAATGAGGATATTGTAAATATTGATTAAGATTAATTGCTGTTATCAATGTAAATTAAAATTATAGTATATTTGTTTATAAGGAAAAAAAAAAACTTAATAAAATGTAAATTATTTTATATATACGGGTAAAATAAATCATGGTGTTCTTTATAATTAACATTGTACATTAAACAAAAATAAATTGATTTGCAATTGTCTATCGGCCATATTTATGTGAAGTTTATTATTAGATTGCATTTGATTGTTACATGTAAGAAATTTATTGTTAAATCTTATTTTGGAACCTGTTTTTTTTTTAAGCTCGATGGCCTCTTTGGACGGCCATCGAAAAAGGAGAGTATGCGGATTGCTCCAGGGTCTGGGTATAAGCCCAGACCACATTCTGAAGGTGACTTATCGGAGCAGGACATTCAAGAAAAAATAATAGAGGATCTTGATGAACTAGCTCTTAACAAAAAATTGGAAGAAATATTGGTATGCTTTTGTTCATCATAATTGCTTTTAATAATATATTATTCTGTTTCCATATCTGCTCTAATTGATATTCATTAAATTTCAACAGAACCTTTATTCAAAGGGTGTGCCATTTTCATTGTTTTGGAGTGAGTGGAAATTAACCTTACTTTCATTATAATTTAAATTAATATCTGTTAGATTTGTTTTTAATTTTTTTATGTTTAAACATTATTATTAGTTATTAGTTCATACTCTTTTCTGTTTTTTATTAATTTCTGTTTTCTTCTCACACCTTGCCTATAGATCAAATTTAATAAAACAAATACTTGTAATTTATAATGATTTTTTTTTTTTGTACTTGACGTTTAAGAGATGTTTTATTCCTTTCTTCCCCGGTTTCGGATTAGTCCCAAACTAAGTTTAGTAATAATTCTAATAAAAGTAGAAGTAATGTGATTTTGTTTAGTAGAAAGAAGGTTTAGTCATTAACCAATAGCATGTAAAAAGTGTTGAACATATTTTTGCAGTAGTTTGAGTATGTCACAAACAAATGAGGATTTCAGTTGAGTAAGGCAGTATGTGAGAAGCATTCATTATTCATGAAGCATTCATCGCATTCATGATTTGTATTGATCGGAGGAATGGGAACTGATCTTGACCTGGGGGTAACCAGAAGGGAAGAAAGGGGAAAGTTGGATCAGCTGCTCCAAAATAATTTCTCCCTTTTTCATTTCCTTCAAACTAATTTTTTTAATAATAACGTAGCATTAAATATTTAGAAATTGAATACCTCTCCTATATTAGTAATTCCTAAATCCACAGAAATATATTATGAGGAGTAGTTAATAAAAAGCTTCTTCAATACATTCAAGTAAAAACAAAAACCTACTACAATTTCCAAGTGTTTGTACTATTAAATTTGACCTATATGCAAGATATGAGGAGGAAATAGAGATTATTATTGTTATTGTTGTTGACAGGGCCAATTTTAAATTTATTAAATGGCTAGTTAAATCAATAAATTTATTATTTTTAATAATTTAGAATGACATGAACCTTTCTGAAGAAAAAAAATCAGAAGTAAGAAATCTTCCAATTCGGAGTAAACAGGCAATGCTAGTCAATCATTATAAGGTATTTTTTCCCTTTAGTTTTGTAGAATTAATAAAATAAATAACTTTATTTTCTATTTAACACGATTTAATATAATACTTTTTCTCTCTTCTAACACTAACCACTCCTTAGTCTTTGTTTATCATAGTTTATTTTTTGCATAATTCTGCATTTTATTTACAGTCAAAGTTTATATTAGTCAATGTAAGTAGATTAAGCTTTTAAATTACTTAAGCCTAGTACACTCTAATAGACCTTGTTGCGCGATTTGTCTGTAGACCATCCAGAGACACCGTTCTTTGTCTCGTCTGGTGCTCACACTACCAGATGAATTTCTTAGGTCTCATCTTCACAGTTTACCGCAGAGGACATTGTTTTGTGTGAAATTAATTCCTATTTAATGCTAATCACAAGCAAAAAAAAACAACACGAAAATGTAGAGATTAGTGGAGGCACGAAGTGCTCGCAGAAGGATCTAGATTCGGTAATGCATAATTTAATTAGGCTGGAATGGAAGAGGCCAGGATTTTCAGAACTTCTCCACGGCTGTCATCAACTGTTTTCAAAGATTTCTTCTGATGGTTGGAAAACAGCCGAACCAACCACTCGATAGCTGGAGACAGAATGGGACGTGTCTCGCCTCTAGACGCCAATTGACTTCTACACTGTTAAAATGTTGCATGCTGCCTCCCATTCCAATCGGAAGACTATAGACCTGCAATTTTTGGTCTCAACAGACCCATGGACTGGGGTTTATCTATAGACATGACTAGGTAAACAACCTGAGACACGCCTCAAAGACCAAAATCTCACATGTCTACTAGTGTGGACTAGGCTTTAGATTAATTGTTTATTTGTATTGGAACGTAATAATATCTTACTTATCTTACTAATTTTTAAATTGATGATATTTTATTTAACTTTAGTCCTTAATTTGTGTCCTAAGGTAATTCTTTTCTAAATATTAATCAGTAATTGAAGCACTGTCATAAAACATGATAGCTAAAAAAAATTTCCAAGTAGCAGTTTTTGCCATCACTGGTTTTTAAAAGATTCTGTTAAAAATTTGTTTTTGTTTTTTTAAATAATTTTAATATTAAGTAAAGGTATTAAAGTATGATGAGTGAAAGCTGGTTGGAAATAAAACATAGTATCTATCAAACATGGCTACCCATTGTAATCTGTTTCTTAGTAATAAGGAACTTGAATCAAATGCTTTAAACATTAATTATAAATCTGACAACTGCTATTTTTGTAATGCCGTTTATGAAGACCCGGGATTAGATATTATTTATGAATCAAAGAAATCAGATCAAAGTTATTCCTAAAAAATGCCAGAAAAAAATGCGTTTACTTTTTAACTTGTTATGAAGTAAATCATTGTATGTACCAACTATAATCTACATTTCACCTGGTATAAAAAAAAAAGTATGACTTTCCATTGATTAACTATGAGTTGCGTATTTGGTAATTGAACTTGGTAAAAAGCGTAAACACAATATATGACAAATAATTAACTTAAAATTGTTTTATTGTGTTCCACAGATTATATTTTTATGGTAAACACTGTATCGACTGCAGTTACAATGTTCTACTAGTAATACACAGAAGGGTGTTTTTTATTATCATACAATGGCTTAGTTTTACTTTCCTTATCATCCAAAGACTTCATACAAATGGCATGAAAAAAGTGTTGTGCATATTTTTCCAGTAGTTGGACATACTATGTTGCAAACAAATGAAGATTTCAGTTGAGTAAGGCAGTATGTGAGAGGTTGCATTCATTATTTATATTGATTGGAGGAATGGGAACTGATCTTGACTTGAGTGTATCCAAAAGGGGAGAAGGGGGCTAGTGTTACATTGAATCGTTCTTGGTCTTGCAAAGTGGAAGACCTAGACCAAGACCGTCTGACTGTTGCAAGATCAAGACTGATAAAAAAAAAAATCGTTTTTGCAAATAAAAATTAAGGCAAAATAGTTACTAATACTTGACAATTTTAGTTACTGTATGCAAATAATTGGTATAACCATGACTGGTAAAAAAAAAAAAAATCGTTTTTGCAAATAAAAATTAAGGCGAAATAGTTACTAATACTAGACAATTTTAGTTACTGTATGCAAAGAATCGGTATAACCAATATACTTTTGCTTATAACTCTTCTAATTTTTCATTCATGTTTAGTTAGATTTCCTCTACCTGAAAAATTACAGTAATGTGTTTATAGTAATTGGCTAATAGGTAACTTTAAGTCTGTTGCGAGACTCTTGCACAAGACCAAGACCTAGTCCAAGACTGAGTTTGCAAGATCAAGACTTGTCTTGGTCTCGCATTTGGGCTTTACTAAAGGGGGCAAGGTTTGTCAACTTCTCCTTTAAAAATAAATGTTTTGAATAATAATGCAGTAATCAATTTTTTAAAAATGAAATAAATAAACCATGAATGAATAAAGTGAAATAAATAAGCCACCTCTTCTAGGGGCTGGGTGGCTGAGCGTTACACAGCAATTTAATTAACTGAAGTTAATGTGGTGAAATAATTATGAGTTCGTGTCCCGGTGCCAGAGGGACTTTTAACTCTGGCATTAACCTCCCGCTCTCAATCCTGGTCCTGAAAAAAACCTCTATAGCCTAAAAGAAGAGGGTAAAAAAAAAAAACTCCTACTTAGCAGTTTTTATATCCACAGAAATATCTTTTGAGAAGTTGTTAATAAAAATCATAATTTTCAATAAACTTAAAACATTTGTGAATAAAAATGCTGTGATTTTCATTAAGCTAATTAAAGTATATTATCCTTACAACTTAACAATTGATTTCTCAAAAATATTTATCTTGTTAATTACCATATTTCATGATGAGTGCTTCAATTTTTTTTTATAAATAATTATGATTATTTAGTGTACCAAATGTTTTTACTTTATCTGACTATTATATAATGCATATTTGTTCAGAACTTCTTAAATTAAAATTTTCGTACCATTAAATATTTAATAAATAATCTTATTGATATATTTAGGATAGAAATAATTTGGACAAACCTGCGGATTTCATCAATTATTTACATTTGAATGACCTGAGTTTGAATAAACTGTACACATGTGTTGCATCTCTCAAAGTGTCACTAACCAACAATCCTGTTAGTTGGGTTCAGGAATTTGGAAGTGCTGGCCTGAAAGCAGTTCTTCATACTTTAAATCGATGTTATTCAAATAAGTAGGTACCAATTAAAAATATTCAATAATTAACCCTTTAATTCTGGCTCTTATATTTATTATTAAATTATTTATATGATATAAATAGTGAAACATATTGTTTACTAAACATTGTAGACTGGTCTTTTTTTTTTTTTGTCCTCTTTTGTTTTTCTCACCCAAGTTGTTAGTAACTTGAACTTGAAGTTGTCAGTTCCTTCATTGATACCTGAACAAAAGATGTTTTCAGAAAAATAATAGAGAGGAAGAATTACTTTACTTATTAAGTGCTGTGCTATTGTAAAGGGTTGCTGAATACACAGCATGCTCATCAATCCATATCGAATATAACATAAATACATTTTTTTTCCCTATCAAATGTTCATGTCATATGACCACACCATTATTATTACTAAATAATCTTTTTTCCTTTCGTTCTCTTTTATCCTTCAATGAAATCTTAAAAATCCCACAGACAATCTTTTCCAGTGAATTAAATATAATACTTAATATATTAACATATACTCGAAAATTAAAAAAAAAAAAACTACTCCAATGTTAAAAACACAAACATCAATATCAAGATAGGTTGAAAAACAAATTCTTCCCGTACACACACAGATTACATACACATTAATCTGATTTTTTTAATGGTCTCATACACTACTTGATTTAGTTAGTGCACAAGAAAGCTGAAATCACGTTCCTATGGTCCAGTGACAGCCATTTTGCCTCTTTATTATTATTAGTTGACATTACGACTCACTTAATTAGTCAAAGCCTGCGCTATCTTAGATTGCCATTTTCCTCTGTAGGAATTTGATATTCCCTCATAGGCCGTGGTACAGACCCCTTTTTATCAAATTATTAACATCCCCCTAAAACTTTGTAAATAGCTTCATCTCACCATAATCTACAAATATTTCATTTACAAAAATTCTTGGAATTGGGGTGTTTTCAATCTGGAAATCTCCAAACTTTGTCTATTTAATAAGTACTAAAAACTCATGAGTACCCAATGCTGTAAGGAAAGCAAATGCTTTCAACTAGGGCGGGGTGGCCGAATGGGCTAACACGTGTGCACTGCATCGCCGTTGCCCGGCAACCTGATACATAAGACTTTGATTAAAAAATAGTCACGAGTTTGCGTCCCGGTGCCCGGAGGAGTTTTTAAATCCCCGCCCACACTCCCTGGCCCGGGAAAACCCCTGTATAGCCTTAAAGGCGAGGAAGGGGAGGACAAAAAAAAAAAAAAAAAAAAAATGCTTTCGACTTGAATTCCAAAATAATATGAATATAAAAAAAAAAAAAGTTGCCTACAAAAATATGAGACTATTTGGTCTATATGACCTCGTTGTTTTGAGGGTGGAGGTCATGCCAAACTGACCAATATTTTTGTAAGGTATCTTTTTGTTCGACTTTGTGATAAAGATAATTTTTATAATTCAAGTGGAAAGCAAAAGGGTATTCATGAGTTTTTCATACCTAATTAAATAGACAAAGGTTGCTAATCTCCAGATTGAAAATGCCCTAATTTGGAGAATTTTTGTAAATAAAATATTTGTAGATTACGATGCGATGAAGATACCTCTGTAATTATTATATTTATATAAATCTCCTTTCTTACGAATAGGGCAGAACTGTTTTCTTCCATTAAGATGATAGCCTTTCTTACATATATCCCCTAAAAGTTTCTACAGAAATTTTATTTCCATTATGTTATAGCTGAGTTAATATATTATCAGTTTTTTAGTATCTTAATATTCTTTAGCTTCTCAGTAGTATTCATCAAAAGAAATATTCAGCATCTCTCTCTCCTCTCAAAGAACGATTGGATCCAAGATGTCTTGTTTTTCCTAATTTAGCAGATTTTTTAAGTAAGGAGCCCTGTATTGCATAGTAGCTGATCTGTGTTTCTTCAAAGGTTGCACGTCTTGCCTATTATTTTTGTGTCAAAAGCTTCAATAAATTTCACTTGGACTTTTTCTTTAAGTTTAGTTGTGTCAAATCTTCTTACAGAAGTAGTGTGTTGATTTCTTCACATGAATTATCTGGCCCAACTTTATTGTAATTGTAAGGTACTGATCCAAATCTATAATGTTTCCTCTGTAAAATATTATATTTATCAGCTATGGTTATTGATTTATGCCTGGTGCTAATAAGTCCATGGTCAACTTGTGAGGTTTTAACATTACCATTTACTTTAAATTTTCTCCATGTAGGCAAATGAATTCATAGCTTTAAAATTAATGACTCCTTCTTGAACTAATCTCATACCAGCAGCTCAACCTCCAAATGTATGAAGGTGGTCATCACAGGAATAGTAGCAGCTATAATATATATCGTATTAATTCCCTTCTCTATGGTTACTCTTTCTGTTCCACCTGATCTCATATTTCATAATTATCAAAACTGACTTTGAGTGCCAAGTCAGTTTAGGATCAAATTGTTCCATGAGGCATTCAAATAATCCAATCGACAGTTGCAGAGTCTGTTCCCATGGATAAATTTTTATGGGATGTTTTTCATTTTTTTGTTCCTTGCCTATATGGGTGTTTTCTCGGACCAGTGGGTAAACTCATACTTATTCTATCAATTTATATCATTGATAAGGTTGCCAGACAACGGCCGTGCTGTACATATGCGTTAGCTCGCTTGGCCTTTCCATTCCTATTTCTATTGGGCTTTGTTGAAGTTCATATTTTAAGTTGGTATTAAGTAAGGTCACCCGAGTCAAGTGGAGCATCTTTTGAGTATCCTGAAATGCTCTCTCATCCAGGGTGGCTACCTTGGATATGTAGCCCTATCGATAGTATTGTGATTGACCTTGGTCTGTAGTGTGCTGTAATCAGTTTGTTTGTGTCAAGATAATGTTCCTCCAACCTGAAGGACAAGCAGCTATCTGAGGTATCAAGATCAGGGAATAGGGCTGACTAGTGTATGTATTTGAGTCTCCATGAATATATGTTTTTAGTATCTCTGTGGACCTTATAGACTGGGAATAGGATATCCTGCAGGCAGAGGATAGCCACCTTCAGCCTGATCTCTGTAATTGCAATAATGATGTGTGATATATCCAAGTATTTTATGGTATGGATTAAGACATGCATATTGCTTCTTTTCTTTTGATTCTTCATTTGACTCCTTAGTTGTCTGTGGAAACATGGACTAACATGCGAAATATGTCATAAAGATGTTTATTCAAAGAACAGTATAAGAAAAAATAATTATACTTTATAATAATATATTGAATATGCCCAATATTCAGCAATGTAAAAATAAATATTTTATAGGGTTTTTTTAAGATTTTCTTTTCTTTTTTACCTAACATTTTGAAAAAAAAAAAAATTTAATTCATATGTATCAGCATGTGCTTGTATTCTGTGTATTTATAACTCTTATAACTGAAGTAATGACTAATATTTAATGTCATAATCACTTTTTTCTTATTACTCCTAACAAATTTTCAAAAAGTTTCTGTAATACTCTCATCTTGATATATTTTTTGTTTACAGTGATCGAAACCATGATCGCATTCAGTATGAATGTCTTAGGTGTATTAAAGCAATTATGAACAATACAGTTGGTTTAAAGGAAGTTTTCCAACAAAACGAAGCTCTGGTAATGGTTGCGAGATCACTTGAAGCAACTCGACCTCTCATCATGCTCGAAGCTGTAAAAATTCTAGCAGCGGTATGTCTGGTACCACCAGATGGTCATGGTAAAGTTCTTGAAGCAATCACGATCAATGGAGAGCTAAAAGAAATTGAGAGATTTTCCCCAATAGTTGCTGGCCTCCAAACTAAGAGCAATGATACTGTTCGAGTAAGATTTTGTTTTATTAGATTTTCATATTTTAACTATTTTATTGTACATTTTAATATGATCTATTTTTCCTTTTAGGTTGCATGCTTACAGCTTATAAATGCAATTATTTCGACTCCGGATGAAGTTGATTTTAAAATACATCTACGTAACGAAATGATGAGAGTTGGTCTATTTGATTTGTTGGATGTAAGTTTTGTTTAATTTTATTATCATTCATTTAATGATATTTTTAGATCCATCTGTTCTATAATATTTACTGTAGGTTTTAGAGAAAGATGCTAGTGAGGATTTGAATTTGACTCTACAATTAAAAGTTTTTAATGACCAAAAAGAAGATGATTTTTATGAATTTTCTCAGCGTTTTGACAACTTAAGGCTTGAATTTGATGATATCAATGAGTGTTTTGAAGTTCTTAAGAATTTTGTCATGGATACACCATCAGAACCCTATTTTCTATCAATACTTCAACATCTCCTATTTATAAGGGATGATAGTTTAATTAGGTATGTTTTTTTATTAATAGTCCGTTTACATACCATGATTTGTAGATCACTGATTTCAAAATTACTTTTTAGGCCTGCTTATTATAAGTTGATAGAAGAATGTGTTTCTCAAATAGTTCTGAACAAAGCCGGAACTGATCCTGATTTTAGGGGCAGAAACTTTCAAATAGATGTTCAAAATTTATTAGAAAACTTAGCAGGTGAAGATATATGCATTTTTTAATATAGTTGGTTAATACTTATTTTATTTGTAATAATAAAACTTCACATTTGATTCATCATTGTTACTTTATTTTTTTATTCACCAATGTTTGATCACTTTAGGCCATTTTCCAGGGGTTATTTTTTTTTTTTTTTTTTAAATTAGCTAAAATGTTTTTAATTGTAAAACAATTTTTTCCTCATTGAAAATGGCCTCAAGGACTAAAATGTTGGTTAATAGAAAAATATAGGAAGTCTTATTGATATAATGTGAAGTTTTACTATTAAAAATAGTTTTAAAAAATTGTATGAAAAGATTATTTTATTGTTTTTTAAATTTAGTGTAGTTCTTTTTAACTGACCTCACTTAATCCGATTTCCATAAACAGCTATAAAAAATAATAAGAAATTAAATATAATTTACTATTTAAAACAAAATATGTTTAATTGCTTCGTTATTTGTCTAAGAAATAATTATCAAGATCAAAATACCAGGTGGCAGGGAGCAAATGACCGCTTTGTGAAAGGTGTAGTTAGCGATGAGTAGGTGTGAGAAGGTCGTTCTACCACTCCTTTAGCCTAAGTTGAGAAGTTTAGTTGCCATGGTCCATTATAGTGCTCAACATTGTTCGCTTGTCGTGGAAGTTTTTTTTATAATAATCAGTATTTTGCTGCCGCAAGAGGCCTTCCTCGTGGACACATTTAAACCTTGCTTCAAGTACAACTCTCCCCAACACCTCCTCAATATCTCAGTGGGTTGAACATTCACATCATGACTAATGTTTTCCATGCTTTTCCCATGTTCCAACTGTGGTAACATACAAGAATATGGAATGTGTCTGTTGAGGAAAGCCTACCACGTTTAACAAAACACCACACCCAAGCACTTATAATTTCGTGTTAGATTGTTCAAACCATTTAAAATTCTATGCCTAAAAGACAATTGTCATCCAGAAGCCCCTTCCAACTGATAACATTAAATGTCTGCAATTCAGTGAGCACATGCTGGATATTTTCAGTGGTCATCACATAAAGCATATTTCACTTCCATGGCTATGTGAACAAGAAAAATTCCCAATATCCAGCTACTGACAACCCAAGAGAATGGCACGAGCAGCCTCTTCATAGCCAAAAAGTTACTATGTGATGTACTTTGTCTTAGGATAATTGAAACTTATTTTTTTATGCTGAGAGAGGACAGATGTAGACAGTGAATTTAGAGGGATACGTAGCTATGCTTTGTGAATTTTTTATTTCCTACTTGGTGGAAAATGACTGGGACACGAAAAATATCTAGTTTCAACAGGACAGAGCCTCTACTCATACCGCAAAAGTTCTAATGAATCTTCTGTGTAAAACATTTCCAGGACCCCTGATTTCCTTAGTGATATTCCGTGGTCATCCTGCTCATCCGACCTCGCCCCTGGAATTTTTTCTTGCAGGGAGGTATCTAAA
Source organism: Nezara viridula (assembly GCA_928085145.1). Lineage (NCBI taxonomy): Eukaryota > Metazoa > Arthropoda > Insecta > Hemiptera > Pentatomidae > Nezara > Nezara viridula. The sequence continues at coordinate 155,487,639 of OV725079.1, read as the reverse complement.
GTCTAAAAGTATAGGTTTACAAACCGCAAACTATTTCACATTTAGAAGAAACTATATAACCTGAAATTACAACAATTCCGATTGAAATGTTGGAGGAACTTTAATGACGGTATGCACAAATGTCACTTTAGAAGAACTGCATTTATTCAACATTTTTTTTCATGATTAATTTTTCTTTTTTATTACCACCAAATCTCTGTTAATTAGCTACTAATTGTGATTATATCATCCTATAACTCAAAAATAAAATGTAGGACATCTTTTTCAAATGCGATCAGTTAAGTTCCCACTGTTTTATCACTAAGCATCATTTTGCAAGTATTGCAATATTATATTGTAATGATGGGAGGATATTAATGTAAAAGATTTGAGGATCAAAAATAATTTTTTTTCTTTTCCAGTTAGGAAAAATAAAAGACCCATTGACTAATTACATAAATAGAACCATTATTATTCAGTTTTATATTAAATTGTTTGCTACCAGTGTTTCAGCTGACATTCCCTTGCAAGCTAAATTAGTTATTAGATAAAATATATGAAAAAGTTACCCTCTTTGTTAATGGGACAAAAAGTACAATTAAGTACCTTGATTTATTTTTTGTTTTTTAAATTAAAGTCTATTACATTCTATATTTTAAAAGTAAATGAGCTGAATATTAATGGTTATTTGAAATGGACAGATGTTACTTTTTGGCAGAATTATAATTTTTATAAGCAAATGGCTGTCTTATTTCTTCTCTGATATGTTAACTATGGAGAATTTGAATATATGAGAAAATAAACATTTCTTTTATATTCCATTATATTTGTTATATTAAATTTTAATTTTAAAAACGAACAAAAATATTTACCATCACTTATTTCCATTCAAGAAAAATCAAAAAATGAAGACGAAGAAAGAATAAAGGGCCTCTTAAGACAGATTGAAGAACTCTCCGCCAAACAGCAAGAAAAGGAAGCAGAGCTTGCTCTTGCTAAAAAAACTATTCAGGAGTATCAGACCAGTGGAGTAGTAAAGGTATCTTTTTTATTATTATTACTTGTTTTCTGTAGACTTTCCACTTCTATGGATAATGGATAATGTCTCCCTTATGGTCTCTTGGTCTCTGGTCAACTATTGTGGTATTCCTGGAGAGACTTCCTGAATAGATTCCTTCTAACTATATTTCCGGCCCATCTTAACCTCCTCATCTTCGTATCATGTGAAATAGACTGACCAGTTCTTGATAATAGTTCCTTATTGGTCTTTCTTCTTCATATGCTATTACTGTGATCCCAGATTGCTTCGGTTATTGTGCAGAGAACTTTGCTCTTAATTCTTTTTATCAGGGTGTTGGTACTCTTGAAGGAGAGAAAAAAGCTGTATTTGTGCTTGTTTAACACTGGTCTGTAGTTGCTCTTTTATTGAGGTTACTGTGGAGCAGTGGTATTTGAATCTATTTACTTCCATGAATGATTTTACTATCTACACAATTCCTGTGATTGAATGAAATATGAATTTCTCAGTTTGCTATCATATACATATTTTTTTAATGTATATTTATAAAACAGATCACTCTTCAAATACTAATCATCTTTAGACTTTTGCAATCCAACTTTCAATTAATAGGCTTGACGTCTCAGCAGTGCACAATTCGCAATGGCTAATGGAAATTTTAATGATAGAAGTGAAATTACAAATCTTCAATTATAACTTTACTGAAATTTTAAAAAGTTTTCTTTCCAATTAATTTATCCAATTTTTGTATCTTCTTTTATTTTTTATATTCACTTACCTATAAGGTCATGTTTGAACTTTTCAATTTCTTTAGTAATTATTTGTTATTGCAGGTTAATGGTAGCAGCGGAAAAGCACCACCTCCACCTCCAATGCCTGGTTCTGGCATTCCTCCCCCTCCACCTATGGGCGGTGGTCCACCCCCTCCACCTATGCCTGGCAACATGGGTCCACCTCCTCCTCCACCACCACCTGGCTTTTCTGGTAAATTATTTGATTAATCAGATCATTATTTAATTATCTAAGCTAAAATCGGGTATATATATATATGAACTAGAGAATTCAGTAAGGGGGTCTCCAAGTAAACTACCAAAACAAAAATCTTGATTGACGCTCTACAGCAGGAGTCCCCAATATTTTCTGGTTAAATTGTCAAAGAAATGTATGTAAGGTGCTAATAAATTAGCATTTCGCTGAAACCTATCTATGGGTGAATGGAAGACATAATTAGTACAATAAAAATTTCTGGAAAAACTGAGAGTGACGAAGATGAATAGGAGCTAGAAAATTAATTTTACTAAGGAGGATAGAAGAATCAATATTTCCATTTATTAATTTAAAGAGGAAAATAATATATTTTTTGGTGCACCTATGTGCTAGAGAATCAATATTTATATTCATATTTCGAAAATGTTTATAATTTCGATAAAAATATCGACTATCGATATTTCAAATCTGATATTTTGATGGTATTGATAATTATAGGCCGATATTATTATTGATATCGGGCCTTGATATCCCATCTCTATTACAGAGGAAACTATTTAATCCTTGATATACTACCAATTTGGATAAAACTTATGTGATATTATTTGTTATAAGGAATTTAGTCAAAACCATTAAAACTGTTATTGAGAAAATTCTAGTAATATGTAAAATCGGTTTTGTAAAGTGACACTTATGATTAGCCAATTTTAATGATACATACCTTAAATATATAATTTAATCTTTTTGTGGGACTTGGTTATTTAGAATCTATAATTTCCAATACCAAATATTTCATAAATAGTTGAGCAAAAAACCAAGGAATATTTTTGCGCTTTGGTCTCAACAGAAAAGAAGACAAGGTGGTTCATGTCCAGTTGTCTGCGATATAGCCATTTGGAATATAGGAATGTTAAAAAAAAAAAAATCATAATTGTTCCACGATTACTCCCTTATCTGATGCTCTGGTTATAAAGAGTGAGAAAAGTGAGTAACTGATTTTTTATCTATAAATTTTTTTTTTTTACAAACAACAATATTGTCCCCTTCAAGGTAGTTCCCTTCGCCAACTATTCACTGGCAGATTTGTTTACAGCCTTGGTAACAATTTTGAAAGATTTAACTGGTTGGAGCTAATATGTTAAGTCTCATTCCATTCTTTTGAATGTTCTCCAGAGTCTCAAAGTGACGTCCGTTATAAGGTATTTTTCAATTTTGGGAAAAGAAAAAAGTCACAAGGACTCAGATCAGGTGAATAGAGAGTTGAAGAGCAACAGGAATACCTTTTGAGGTCAAAAATTCTATGATGGGAATGACCTTGTGACATGAAGCATTGTCATGAAGTATCCACTTGTCAGCAATGTCTGGTCTCACATAAATCATCCTTATTGTTAAACAACGGTCTGATATCACAAGAGCTCTTACACATTCAACATTTTTGTCAGTTTTTTGAAGTTGAAAATCACACTTTCAAACATAAAGTATTGATGTTTGATCAACTGAATATTTGGGTAAACATACTAGATTTAATTCAGATAGACTTAAATTAAACTATAAAATAACAATAATTTATATATATATATATATATTACAGAAATAGATGAAGACTGAGAATAACAAACAAATTATTACCAAATATTAAAATTAAGTAAAAACTTTGTTTAATAAATATAAGGTGAGAAAAAATGCCTCAAAATGAAAAGGATAATTGAAAATAAGAATGAAGAATATTCACACTTTAATTATAAAAGTTATTGTTATATTAATCTTCATTAAATATTCATGTCCAGGACCACCACCTCCTCCCCCGCCTCCTGGAATGGGACCTCCTATGCCTCCTCCGTTGGGTATGACACCTTTAGCAAAGCCACCTGAAGTCCTGCCTCATGGGCTCAAGCCAAAGAAAAAGTGGAATGTAGAAGGAATTAAAAGAGCCAACTGGAAAACTGTGAGTATGATTTGATTTGTCTATTCGTTCAGTTATTTATAAATTGGTATAAGGTAAATAATGTAAAGTGCTTTTTTTTATTCTAGATATTACCCCAAAAATTAAGTGAAAAGTCATTTTGGGTCAAAGTTCAAGAAGAACAGCTTGCTTCACCGGATATACTTGACGGTTTGGCTGTTAAATTTTCATCTAAGCCACCTCAAAAAAAGAATGAAGATGTTGTGGATAGGTAACATTTTTAAGATCTGTAGTATAAATTGTATTTATCCTAAATATTTTACTGAGGTGAGAATGATACAAAATGAAAATCTATTTCTTGATGTTAAAAGGTTAAATTTAGAGTTAGTGTACAAGAAAGTAGGAAATGGTTTTATTATATCATTATACTACAGCCTCTAGACTAATCCCTTAATTTTTAGTCATACAGTGAATTGTCTACTTTTGCTCTTTTCGATTACGATGAGTTCTTGAATTTGTATTTCTTTAATAACTGTTCAAAGAACATAGTAATTAAATTAACAAATAAAACAGAAACTAATCCATAATACTGTTATTAACCATTGTTGTTGCTATAGTTGCAGATACTATAGGATCTGATAATGGCTTGATATGTTAATTCTTTTTCAAGCTGTGCATTAAAGTCTCTGACAACTATGCCTTGAACTTGAACCTTGAATAAGTTCTTGCTATTTATTTGTGAAAATTAATGCTTTATTTAAAGTGATAAGAAACATGTCACTCAAAGTATTGTCCATCACTGGCCACTACTTTTATGGCAGCATATGAATTCCATATAGAGATTGGATACCAAAGGCTCAGTATTGATATTAATATTGGCCTATAATTATCGGTACCATCAAAATATCAGACTTGAAATATTGATAGTCGATATTTTAAACATTTTTGAAATATGAATATCAATATAAATATTGATTCTCTAGCTCATTGGTGCATCAAAAAAAGATGTTATTTTCCTTTTTAAATCAATTAATCGAAATATAAAGTCTTCTACCCTCCTTAATAAAATTAATTTTCTAGTTCCTCTCCATCTTTCTCATCCTCATCTTTTTTCCAGAAATTTCCATTTAACCCAGCAACTATTAATTATATGCAATTCAGATTAATTACACTTTAGTTTATAAAATAGGTATTGAAATGACTCATTTCCGGGAAAGTATATACAAATTAACTTACCTCTAAGAATCAGTAAATATACAAAACAAAATGTTAAATTGCAAATATTAAATTAAAAATGCAAGATATTTAGCGAAGTATTTTTTAATTAAGTTTGATTATTATAATTATATCATTTTTACAATCGAAGCATTCTTAAACTATATCCGTAGAATAAAAGTTGTAATATTAAAAAAAAAAATTAAAAAATCGTTTAATTTTTTTGACTACTAAATTATTCCATTAATATTTGTTTGTTAAAACAATCGATATGATGTACCAAAAAAGTTATAGCACTATAACTATGCCATTTATGAATACTGAATGATGTGGCACCTACGCCAGTACCACTTTTCTGCTGATTAAGTGCATTTTCTACAAAACCACTTCAAATATTTTAAAAAGTTATCAGTGTTTTAGAAAGATAAATATATTCTCCAGATGTTTTATTTCAGAACGTTTTCTGTTATTTTTGGGTGTTTAATTACCAATGACGCTTGATTTTTAACTATTCAACAAAAATTTTTTGTTGAAAAAATTGACTTTCTGATGTTTTTTATTTCCTAAACCAATTATTTTTTAATATTATGTCATGTTTTATTATTCTCTGTTTATTTAGCTTTAATAAAAAGCCAATTATACTAAATGCTGATTCTCAGTGACCAAAAATACTAACTTAAGTCCAAGTCACCAGTCCGCCATCTTTGGACGCCATTTTGGGGCACTTTCTTCACTTTTTTTCGTGAATAGTTACAAGAAACACAACAATGTGTAATGTATAGGGATGTGGGAGGTGCACGGTAGGGGATTCTGGCCCACCGTGTACATTAATAACCTTTGGTAGTTAGGAATCGAAATTAAAAGTAATCTAAATAAATAGAAATGAGATAAGTAAGGAACTTCTTAGGATTTACTTAAAATTTAAATGAATAGCTATGTATAATATATTATATTTTATTTCTTCTTTTAGATCTGGCACTTTAAAAAAAGTCAAATTGCTCCGAGTCTTGGACAGCAAAGCCGCACAAAATCTTTCCATATTATTAGGTGGGTGCTTGAAGCACTTAACCTATGCTGATGTAAAACGATATATTTTGAATTGCGATACTACTGTTTTGACTGAAAATATTCTTGAGAGTTTGATTGCTTATCTGCCTCCACCAGAACAGCTCAAGAGACTTACAGAGCTTAAAGTTGACTACAATGAATTAACTGAAGCTGAACAGTTCGCTTTGACCGTAAGTTGTGTTTTCATTTTTTATAATTATATATTAATTGATTCATAACATCTCAATCCGCTATCCCCTCCATATTCTCATTAAAATAAGATATTTTCTCTTTTGTATTGTATTACTAAGTCTGCTGTATATATTAAGTTTAACTTAGAGTAGCTGAAGAAAAATATGCATCAGCCTAGTAAAGAAAAAAAAATATGCAGTTTGAAGTAAGACCATCAGTAATATTATATTCTTCAAAAGAAAAAAGTATATATTCAGACTAAGAAAAATCTCGTGTGTCCGCTCACACGACTTTCCTACCTATTTCAGAAGTTTTTATATCTTTACTGTCCATCAAGAAACAAAAACAAATTGAATTAGATTTATTTTCCTGAAAATTGATCAAAGAAAAGATTTGAGTATAATTTATTCGATAAACTAAAGCAATATAAACCAGTTTAAGGTAGATCAGTATAAAAATTTCAATACCCTCTAATATTGCTGTTTCTGTTAAAAGTAGAAGAAATAGTGAAGCTTGTCTGATGCGGGCAACAGATTTTCTTACTTTCACTTAGTTATCTTTTTTCTCTCATTCACCTCTTTCTGGCACCAAGATATGAACCCGTAATCTTACATTGGAAATTGAATAGCTGTAACTTCCTTAATAGTTGTCCGAAATTAACGATTTTTATACAGTTTTGTAGGGGATGTCATTACCTTTCGAAAAAGCAGGTCTAATCTAGTTTGGCTAATGTCAGGATATGTGTAAATTTGAAAAATAGTTTCACTAGTTCAGGGAAAAGAAAATGGCTGCTCTGTAGTTTCCCCAAAAAAGAAAATCCCAAAGAGGAGAGGAACTAAGGATTTTTGTTTTGGAGTCATTTGTTGTTTGGCTGGGTTCATTAGTTGTTAGGGATCTTCCAAGAGACAAGAGAGAGGATCTTCCAGGGAGCTTGAGTTGAGGAGATGAAGTGTCACCATTTTGGAAGGTTTGTTTGGCAAAACTTTGGAAAGTGTTTGAAGATAAATGAATTCAGTGCCACAAAGGAAGAAACATTGTATGTATGAAAAAGGTTAGCTTGCCAATTCATACTTGACTTTATTTTAAAGTCAAACTGTATTTGGTGTTAATAATTTTAGTCTGTCTGAGTTTTTTTATCTGATTGTCAGTATTATTGTGATTGTCCCATACATGGGATAAAATAATTATAAAGTTCAGTTAAAATATTCTTATAATTTTGTTTTCTATTTGACAACCTCTTATTTCTTTTGGAAGTATCGCTACAGTATGAAGTTAACTTCTGGAGCTGTATTACTAGTTTAATATATAGGAGATATTACCATATTCCCATGACAATTTTTGGCTTGTTTTTGTTATACCGCCTGGAATATTCTTGTATACCAACAATGATAACTATACAAGAATTTGGGAGCCCTTGGTTTAGAAGATAATTTACGAGCATTGACTTCAATTAGATATAGGCAGTATGGGATGCTATTGGCATTAAAACTAGAAAGAATCATCAAAGAGAAGGCTTAATATAATATACACAGATATGTCTCTTTGTGTAAGATTGATGCTATTTTGAAGTTCTCTTAAATTATACCTTAACTGTCTTAAAAATTGTATTTGTTTACTTTAAGATAATTATTAATTATGTTTTATATTTTCAGCTTGCAGAAATTAAAAGGTTGCTTCCTAAGCTGAAATCAATGAAGTTCAGAATACACCACCCAGAAATGGTGCAGGATATCAAACCAGTAATATATTATTTTTTATATTAAAGTTTATTGCTCATTTAAAAATATTTTCTCAAATAAAGGTTGTTTTTTTTTTTTTTTTTTAAAGGATATTGTTGCTGGTACAACTGCTTGTGAAGAAATAAAGAAAAGTAAAAAATTTGCTAAAATATTAGAATTGATATTGTTAATGGGTAATTACATGAACAGTGGATCAAGAAATGGACAGGCGTATGCTTTTGAAATGAATTTCTTACCTAAGGTATAAAGTGGTTTTACATTATTATTTTAAATAATACTTTTTTCCTTTCACTTACGGATATGTGAAATATATAGTAAGGGAAAGTATTGGGATTATGAAAAATTTTGAATCCGAATTTTCAACAGAAATAAACGTTTTGAGATCCCCTGATTTCAAATAACCAACCTGCACTGGTTTCCCACCCTCCACGGGAGTACTGAAGTGGCTGTATGCCGCTTAATTTTATTAGGCTACTTATTCATATCACACACATACCACTTTATATGAAACTGTACTTATCACTCGTAAGGCACTCTGATGGTTGACAGAGACTATTAGTCTTCTATAAGCCATAGTATTGAGGGCCCCTTTCCAAATAATGTAGGGTAGTTTAGAAGTAACCATGCTTCATAGCAACAACCTATGGCTATGGTCACTCTAGATGCCTTATTGCTCACTTGTTGAATATGCTCCTTGAACTTGAGCCTTTCATCGATTCTCACTCTAAGGTATGTCAAGGAAGGCTTGGACCTTATCTCTTGCCTGGCAACAGTCAAGGCGATCACTCTCTTTTTTCTACTACTGATTGAAAGGGTTTCTGTCTTATGATCCGGGAGCTGCAGTCCCACGGATTCCAACCAATTGGAGTGTTTATTCCCTCTTCTGAGTAGATCCTCTAACTGAAACCGTGGGTACTGCCGGCGATCTGATAAAAAACAAGGTTCCTTCATCACCATGATTGAAAGAGATGCTAGGTCCCTCCTCCTGTCACAGTTCACCTACGTAATCATCTGCAGGGATTTTGACCCCACCTCAGACTAAGTTGCTAGGCTTATTGAGTTTTACCACTTGTAGAGAAGAATGTAGTAAGATTTGAGAAGGAGACCCTAGGTAGCTGCTGGTGACCATAAGTTAGGCTTCACTTCTATTTTGAGTACTAAAATGCTAGGTATTATTATTCATAAATCTGTTGGTATCATTTAGTATATATATATATATATATATATATATATATATATAACATCACTCAATAAGTCTCTGGTCTAACTAAGAAAAAGCAAATTTCTTTTTAGAAATGTAATGCTTTTCAAGATAGATAATAAACAAAATTCCATGTGCGTCCCAAAATACAGATGCCATAATCTTTGCCAGCCGACTTTTTAGTTTTTGATTGCTTTGGACAATTTTCACCGGCTGCTGTCCACTCAGTTGATGATCTTGATTCAGGCGTGTAATGGATCCATGTTTCATCTATTGTCATATACAGATGCAAAAAATCCTTTTTATTTTGCTTGAACGGCTCCATACAGCGCTCTGAATCGTCGATGTGTTGTTGTTTTTTTGGTCCAGTGTGAGCATATGCGGCACCCACTTCGAAACAAACTTGCACATACCCAATTTTTCATGTAAAATTGTAAAGACGCTACCTTCTAATATCATCAAGGTTTCAGCTGTCTCACACTTCATTTTACAGTCTTTTAAAAATATTTTGCAGACATTTTTTATGTTTTTTGGAACAACAGCTGATTATGAACACCGGTGATTGCACGACCGTATTTAAATTCAGCATACCAGTCAATAATAGTTGATTTCGCTGTTGCATAGTCTCCATAATGCTTGTCAAGCAACTGTTTGGCTTCAACAGTATTTTCCTCCATCAAACAATATTAAATCAACACACGAAATTCCTTTCTATGCATCGTCTTGAAAATTATAAAATTGGGGTCACTAAAACGACAAGCTCTAAACTAACGGTCAGAATGCCATTAAATTTTGACACGTACTGTTTGAAGGTTAGTGCTACCCAGAAATCATGTGGGTCTGTCAAGAATATTGCCCGCTACCGTGTCAGACCGGGGAGTTATTAAGTGGTGGTTATATACCAGTGCCTGAACAAATAAAAATATTTACAATGAAATATGAATAGATATTGTAGCCTTCTTTATCAGTGGCACTCCTGTCAGATCATAAATGTTTTGTGGCACTTAATTGTTTATTATAATTAAATTGCTACTAAAGGAAGTGGTTAGTGACTAAAAAGTATAAATATAATATGTACATAAATATAACAATCTTACATTAGACAGCTGTGAAACAAATTTGGTTATTAATTGTTTCAAATAATTTTTTTTCTGCTAAAAGAAGGTTGTTAAGTGAGAGTTTTTCTATTTGGAGAAGACTAAGTGATTTATTTTTTTCTCTTACATTACTTTTGTCTATTTGTTCTAATAGCTCCTCAGTGATCCTATTCTTGGCCTAATTTTTAAAATAATCATTATGGATCAAGGAAATCAAATTAGGCCCACTCTATCTAACCAAAAAGATAAATTATTTAGACTGATCAGCTGATATACTATTTAATCGACAGCAAACACTTGACTGAGCATAATCTCAAGAGATCCTTTCTTTTCTCGTTGGTTATGAGAGATATTAAGTTGTTGATCAGTTATTGCTGAATATCTTTTATTACAATTTCAATTTTTTTTTTCTTGAAAACTATTGTTTTATTTTTTAAAAAATTGTCAAGTTTCTGTAAAAATAAATATCTTCCACTATAAAATAAGTCATGTATTAACATTTTTTGTAGTTTTATTTTATGTGAACTGGATAATGATTTATGTTCATCCTATGTTTTCTTTAGCTGTCGGCCACTAAAGATTTGGAAAATAAAATGACACTTATGCACTATTTAGTCGATACGATTGAAAGGAAATTTCCTGAGCTGTTGACATTTGGAGATGAATTGATGCACGTTGATAGAGCAGCAAGAGTGTCAGTAGATTCTATCCAAAAATCTCTGAGAATAATGGAGAATAACCTCAAAAACCTGGAAACAGATCTCGCAAACAACCGAGTACCCCAGAATGAGGATGATAAGTTTGCTGAAATCATGGGTGTATCCTTTCTATTAACATTTATTAAATATAGTCATTTCAAAAGAACCTGAGAAAGAAAGTAGTCATTATAATTTAGTTCATGTTGATCATAAAAATTTGGTTGTTTCATTCATTAAATGCTATTTTCAAATCTCTATTAGCTCCTATCATCTCTTCTCTGTCCGCTCTTTACTATTCTTTTTCTTCTCATTATTTATTTCTTCTTTTTTACTGAAGTTTTATGATTTACGATTTCATCTTTAGGTTTTTTTTTTATCATAAATATATCATAATGAAGAGAAGAATAGTTGGGGTGGTCAGTCAAAAAGGAAGGCAAAAATAAATGATAATATTTATTTTTACATATGCCAACGTTTCGACCTGAAGTTCAGGCCTTCATCAGGGCTGTCTCCTTAAGTGTTGCAAGGAGAAGGGGACACTCAAGGAGACAGCCCTGATGAAGGCCTGAACTTCAGGTCGAAACGTCGGCATATGTAAAAATAAATATTATCATTTATTTTTGCCTTCCTTTTTGACTGACCACCCCAACTATTCTTCTCTTCATTATCCACGACAGTCAACCAATTACCAATTATAAATATATCATAATTATAGTATATTTGTTTGAAAAGTTCTATTCTTGACTAGTATTAATAAAATCAAGAGACGGGAATAATTTATTATTTGTCAAAATAAAATTGTTATCTTAATTCATCACATTAGTAATTGATGTATATTAGTCAGGAATATGTAAGGTTCTTTGTATGTAAATTGTGTAAAAGTATGGAAAGTTGTCATTAGTTCTAAACTTTAATATCTAACTTTAACTTATAAAAGTAAAGGATTGCTAATATTGACAGATAAAAGAATAAAAAATACTTTTTTTAAAGAAGATTTAGTTAATCAGAAATGGATACACTGTGCTGTTTAGCTATTTCAGTTGAATAGAATAATCTTTGTCCCGGCCAATAATTTTTTTCTCTTCATATTTTAGATTAATTAGTGGTGGATATAATTATATTTCGGGAGTATTACTCCTGTCATCTCTTCTCCATCTGCTCTTTCCTTTTTTTTTCTCCACATTATTTATTCCTTCTCTTTTATTGTAGTTTTATGATTTAAGATTTGATCTTTAAATTCGTCCCTTAGGATGAAAAGGGTTATTTATCTAGCCACGGTTGTTTTTGTTTTTTATTATAATTTTAGTATATATTTTTAAAGAAATTCGTTCGAAAAGTTCTATTCTTCATTAGTATTAATAAAATCATAAAACATTTGATAAGATAGAATAATCTTTGTCCCGGCCAGCAAATTTTTTTCTTTATATTTCAGGTTTAGGTCATTTTAATTTTATTTCTGATGCATTGTTTTTGTCTCAACATTACCATTCGCCATTTCGCTGGGATGACTTTTTTTAGTTCCGACATAAATCACAGATCACTTATTGAATTGGCAGCCGATTAGAAGTTTCATATGTCCATATCCCAGCCATTCATGAAGATAAAGGAGAATTATACAATATTCTGGAATCATTATGCCAAAATCTTCCAAAAAAAAAAAACAATTTCCACCCAAATAATTTTATTATTATTTTTTCATATTACAGAAACTCTTCCATGGGTATATATTACATGTACCATCTTACAATAAAACTTTATATGTATACATATATATTGAAATCATTATATGTTGTTCAATAATTTACAGCATTTTTATTCAAAAATTCATAATATGTGTTTTTCTTTCAATTAATTTTTTATTTTAGTTTATGATTAAACTTACATGAACTCTAGAATTAAACGAAAAAACTCTAGAATAAGTTTTGGAGATAAGTTGAAAATTTCAATTACTTGAATTGGTCTAAACTGGTACTCATTAATATCTTACTGCTGTGATGGGTTCTTGGTATGTTTGCTGAAAAATATACAGACTGATGTTTTACTTATTCTATAATAATTTCCTTAATATATCCTCCAGGAATTTGCAAAACAAGCAAAAAAAGAATGTGCTGTTTTAAACAGTATGTTTAGCAAACTGGAGACTCTTTATTCAGATATTGCCGAGTACTACTCCTTTGAAAAGCAGAAATACACCTTAGAAGAATTCTTTTCAGATCTGAAAGGATTCATGGATGGATTTTATGTAAGTGTTGATTTTTTATACACAACTTTTTAAAATTAATTTGTTAAATTTTGCTTCTTTTTTTTTCCATTGAAAATTGAAAGAAGTTTTAGGATAGAAAGCTTTATTATTTCATTATGAAGCTTCTCTTTTAAGAAATAAATTAGGTTTATATAAAAGATCCATTTTGATCATTGTGTTCGCTGTCTGTAGAGGAAAAAAAAGGTGACCAAATTAACAAAAAAAAAAAAAAAAAAACCAGCACTTATTTATAATTTTAAAATTTGTAAGGCATTTTAAGTAATTGACCATTCATTTCGCTCCCTCCTATATTATTTTGAAGAACAAATATAAAATAGAAATCAATAACAATTAATCTACATAAATAAATAAGATATGTAAACTAAAACCAATTAAGAAGAGAGGAACTGAGCTAGAAGTTGACTAGGTGGCTAATCTAAGACCTAGAAGCAGGCACACAAGTATTTTAGCACACCCTATGTTACTGTTACAGAAATTTTTGTTTATCTTCAAAGGTAACTAATTATGTTTACCAACATATTCTAGGATTTTAAGATTCATTAATGTGCACCCTTCCATTTTTATGTGATGATTTTATCACGTTTTCTACTGCAAATTTAAGCATTGGAGAATTAAGAATTCATCTTATTGCCTCGAACCTTTAATTTAAAATATGTAATATATTCAATGGCTTTGTGTGTATGTGCTTGAAAAATATTGTAATACACATAATGGCTTATAGAGTAAATTTATAAGTTTCCAATGTTCTTAATATGAAAGATTTTTTTTTAACTAATGAATAATGACTTTTAGCAAGCTCACAAGGAAAATGTTATGTCTCGCGAAGCTGAAGAAAAAGCTAGACGAGCTAAAGAAGCAAGAGAAAAAGCTGAATTGGAAAAAGCAGAGAGAGCTGCTCGGAAAAGGGCGTTGGTGGATATGAGTGCAACTCAGACTCAGGAAGGTGTAATGGACAGCCTCCTAGAAGCTCTCCAAACGGGATCTGCATTTTCCAGAGATCAGAAGCGAAAAAGAGGTGGTCCACGTCCGGTTGGAGGTAAGTTTTGTTATTGCTGTTTCGCATTGTATTTTTAAAAAAGAAAATTATAATTTTTTGGACTATCCTCAAAAGATCTTTGTATATTTTTGAAGCTCAATTATTTTGGAATAGAAGAGATAAAACAGTTCCACCAAGTTACTCATATTTAAGGAGATTTTTAAATAATAGCTTCACTCTCATATGTTTCAAACCTCTTTTTCTTTATAAATGAGAATCAGTTTTATTCGAAGATTATAAATTCTTTGGGAACATTGATTCTTATAAATTCCTTAAGTTTTTTTTCCTCTCAGATTGAAGTACTTCCATACTGTTTTCAAAATTTCATTTATCAAAGTTAAGTTAAGAGATAAATTTCCTAATAAGTTCCTAGGTTAAGAATCCAATGAGTAAAACAATTATTTCCTCCTTGTGAAAGTCATGCCAGTGATGTGTTTTGTGCCCATATTTTCATTTATTTAGAGAAAATATGTAACATTTATTTGTTTGTGACAGAGGTGGTTCTGAGAACTGTGTTTTGTCTTCTTGAAAATACATTTATTTTAAATTACAAATCTAGTCAAGTAGAGGGTTATCTCACTTTAATATTTTTATTTCTATGAACAGATGAATTTTACTCACATAATGTTTTTCTTATTTACATAATTATATCACTTTATAGCAGTAAATAGTTTTTTTAGCCCTCTGGTCATGAGATAAAATAACTTAAGTCATTCATAAGTATCTCTTAATCATTCATGAGTATGTCTGATTTTTACATACACGTGTACAAAACATTACTTCAACTTTATATCAGTCCTATGAACAAGGGTAGGTAAAATATGGGATTATTGATTTTAACGAAACTTCTTTGGTTTATACTAGGTCAAAAAATATTAGATACATGTACAGTTTTAAATAGAGAGGGCTTTGCTTTGCATGATATATCTGTTGAGACCAGGGGTATTTCAAAATGAAACACAAATCTTTCCCCAGTGAGCATCCTCAAAGGTGAAGAAATTATGAGTAAAATTAAACGATGGGAAAGAAGGAAAAAAAATTATGTGAAAAAATGCATGCACATCAAAAAATATTAAATAAATCTAAATGGAAAATAAATAATCTCCCTTTTTAAATGTTTACAATATTTATTATATTTAATAAAAAAAAATATATGTACAAAAGTTAAAATAAACAATGTTATAAAAGTTCTGAGTTAAAATAAAACATAAATATAATCCAATGAGAAAATAAAAATTGTCCATCCAACTGTCTGAGTATTACTGCCGGGTTGGAGCGTATACAAATGCGATAAACATCACAAATAAGGCCTAATATTTAAATAATATACATTAAATTAGATTTCTGGAACAATTATCCTTCAAGCTTTTACAAATAAAAAATAAATAGACAATCATTCAATGAATATTCAAAAAGGATGACAGAGAGAAAAATAAATAAAATATAAAGCGTTGATTCGTGTGTTAACAATATCTATATAAATAAAATAAAAGTTTTGTCTGTACATTGAATAGAATCGACCCCGTTTCATGATATCTTTCTATTTCATACATTACAGACACCTAATACACTTTTAAAATTTTTTTTGTCTGTATGCCCGCATTGTCCAACAAAATTTTATCGGGGTTAAGCTTAGCAATGGCTAATGGTAGACTTTTGAAATGTTGACATTATATTTAGGTTTGCTTGACTTAAAACATAGGCTTTAAATGAAAACAAAATATTGAGTAGAACCAAAGTTATGAATTCTTGAGTAATTTGTCTAGAGATTCAGGCTTAGCAGTTATTTTAATTCTCATCCCAACCTACTCTACTGCGAGCCACATTTAAAAGTTGTACTATTCAACTGATCAATTATAATAGCAAAACTTTTTTTTTTTAAATTATAATAAGATAACAAAAAAATTAAAGTTTTTCAGTTATAATAACAAAACTAATTCTTTTTTTTTTCTTAATCCCAATAGTATAATACTTGGAACAAGTTATTTTACAACAAGCTAATGTTGTTGACGGGTGTATAGATAAAATTTGAGAATCTTTTTTTGAGATGGATTTTGTAGTATGGGGAGATCCAAATTTAATTTCATAGGGAAGAGGTACTGCTGAATACTTTCCTTCCCCATGCCTGTCATGTCATTATATCATTATCGCCATCACATTTGCTGATTGTCAACTTATTGTTGACAGGTGCAAATGCATATTTTATAGACAAAAAAAAAAAAAATTCATAAAATTGGGTGGGGAGGGGAGGAGGGAGGATTGTTGTTGTTGGGCTGATGTACCCAATAATATAATACTTTAAACAATTTATTTTACAACTAGCTGATGCACCCTTTATTTACGGGTGTATAGTTAAAATTTGAGATAGAGCCGAATAACAAAGTTTTTATTATGACTATAGCGAAACCTTGACTTCCATAAGTGCTCCCATAAAAAAATTCAAAACAACCCCCCTCTCTCACACCCAGCTTTATGAAATTAAATTTGGATCCCCCCCCCCATAATACCAAATCCATCTCAAAAAAAAAAAAAGATTCAAATTTTAACTATATACTAACTATACAAATGACGGGTACATCAGCTAGTATATATACAGTGGTGGTCATAAAAGCTGGCACACCTTAAATTTTTTCATTGTTTCTTTCCCAACAGAAAAAATATTGCAATATATTCTGTTTATAGGAGACCACTAATAAAGAAAAAAACGATAAACTCATTTTAAAAAATTTGTAATGTAAAATAAAGCAAATGAACACTCTTTTAAATAAAAATAAAACGTTTCTAATTCTTTTTAATTATGAAATCAGAATCTCTAGTATCTAGTGATGCCTCCCTTTTCGTGAATAACTGCCTGCACTCTCGTAGGCATACTGCAAATAAGGTTGGCAACCCGATCTTGAATCTGATCCCATTCACATACTTGGAGGCCACATGGAGGGTTCTGTTGTTGGAGGATGGACCTCACAAGTTGGTCCCTGAGATGCTTAGTAGGATTTAAGTCCTGGCCACTTCAAGGTGCGGATACTAATCTCATCTAGGTAGTCCCATACAATATTTTCGATGCGTGGCCGAGCATTATCCTTAATAAAAAGGAAATAGAGAACGATAAACTTGCCAAAAACAAGGTACCACATATTCTGTGAGGATGTCGGTGATGTGCGTATGTGCATTGAGTGTTGGCCTTCTAAACACATTGAGGTCTGTAATTAAATGTCAACATATCCCACCCATTCTTCTCCAAACTTTATATTGTATTAACTACATTCCCACTATATAAAATAAGGTCATTAGCCCGATATATTGTTCTTTGCTGAAATTTATGTTATGCTTTGCAGACTCATTTACGTTTGATTGACGCATTTATTAGCAATGAAAATATTATTCAATATGAATGAGGCCAATATAGGATATAGGTAAATATAGGATATCCCTTTCTGCTGGAAATTTGAGGAGATGAAAAAAACAAAAAAAAAAAAAAAAAACGATATATTGGCGTTTGATATCGGCCGATCTCTAATATATATATGTGTGTATGTATTTTTTAAATATATCAATTTTTTTTTCTATTTCTAGCTGAAAGGCGGGCTCAATTAAACCGAAGTAGATCAAGGACGGGTCTCGTCAGCAGGGAACTAGCAAGGTATTCTTTCGATTTCATGATTATCAATTAACTATATTTACATTAATTTAAAATAATGTTGAATTATTTTTCAGTGAAATCATTGGATCAGCATGAATCAACGAATCAAGTGTCATAGAACATGATTTATATTAACAATTGGCATCCAATTGTGTATATTATAAGTTAACAGTATAGAATTTCTACTTAATCTACTTTTATTATTTTTTAGAATTTTCTTTTGCTATAATGACATACATTTTAACACGACTGTAATTTTTGTAAAAAGAAAAAGTGATGTCTAACCATGGCAGTAGGGTTATTTAATATTTATTGTTATTTGTATTTATTGTAAATAAGATGTTGATAAATATACATAGTATTAATTATATTTATATATCAAAGAAAAAGAGTATGAAATAAATATTTATTTATTATAAATTCTGTTAATAGCAAGATGTTATATATTTGTTTTATATAATTATACCAATGTAAATGTGATGTTAATTTTTGTAATTGTAGAAATTTATAGTAAATATAATTCAGGAAAGCTCTGTCTGCTATGACATGATTGTACATGTATTTTTTATTAAATTTCTAAATATTATTAAGTATAAAATTAATATGCTGGGCATATTTTATAATTATTTATTAACAAAAAAAATGTTTCTTGGTGAGAAGGTAATAAAATAATAAATGACAACTACCTTTATTGATTATATGCATTTAGGTAACTTAAATGTTGATTTATGGTATACTTAAACCAACCAATTGGTTTCTTAAATATTCCACCATAAAATCTATTATTCTTTGTTCACTATTTTTTGTTTGATATATTATTTTGTTATTTTAAAGTAATACCTCAAAATTAATATTTCTAACAAGGATATAACAAAAAAAAAAAAAAATATTTTGAACACTGTATGTCCTCAGGTCAATAAAAATTATATCTATATTATAATTATACATTCTGATATTAAATAAAATATTACCTTGTATTTTTAAAATGCTCATGCTCTCAAGCACATAATCAAATTTTAAATTGCTCAAAATATTATAAATGTTTTTATGTGAATAGCTTTTCTGATTTATTTTTTTATTGATTTCTAAAACTTTGTAAATGTGATGATTATATTGTAAACGAAATATTACATAAATTATAAATTAATTTTTTTAAGAACTTCAGTTTCTTATTTTGAGCCACTTCTCTCCTTTATTTCTACAGCAGAGGGTTAATTTCCCAAGGAGACATAAAGAACTATAACCTCATAGTTTTTAATGTCACTTTATTTAAATTATTCAGTAAAAAATAGTTCTATTCTAATAAAATGAAGAATTAAGAGAAATTTTAGAGTTTAGTAAATAATTATTTTAAAAGGCTAATGACCCTAAATGTCAAGTCGTAATGCAAGGAGAAGTATCTGAAGCCTTTAAAGTTCAAACTGGCTTACAGGAAAGAGATGGACTCACCGATATTGTTTATCTTACCACTGGAGGCGATGAGTACATCACATGAAAACGAGGGGTGCACTTTAGAATGTATCATAAAATCCTTGGATATGCAGATGATTTACCAGCTCTTGGAAGCAATCAAGAGGGCATTGAGAAATTTGCCAAGACTCTGATAAGAGAAGTAGAGCAAATTGCCATAAAAGTAAATGAAGATAAATAAAATTTATGATAATAAGCCGAAAATCCCTCCCCAATAACATGATCTATGTAAAAGGAAAATCATTCCTTGGATTAGACAAAATCAAATACCTCGGCTCCACAATAAGTCCAGTCAATAAAGGAAGTATAGAATGCATGAGCAGGAACCTAAGCGATTCCTTCAGAAACTTGTTTAGGGTGTGAACATATCAAAAGTCCTGATGTTGAAGTGGTAAACCGGAGGGGGAGGAGAGAGAAAAGGTCACAATTTTTGGATTTTAGCATATATCTCATAAATGGTGCATTGCAGGGAGGATTCTTCATTGAAATTGAAGTTTATAAAATTATCTAAAAATTGTATTTAGAAAGTTTTATCTGAATTATTGACCCTTTTTTAGCAACACACTCCATAAGAGTTGACATTTTTGAGAAAAAAAAATCATTTTTTATCTAACATTCCTCTATAACGGCTATGCTATTTTTCAGAACAAAAAATTTGTTTAAAAAAGTTTTAGAAACTTAAATTCTCTATTAGGATATATATATTTATGCAAATTAATCTCCAACCAGTCTACAGTTACAGCTGATTTAAAAAATTTCATAAAATGTCATTTTCAGAAAAAGTTGTTTTTATCATATTCTTGACCCACAACTTTTGTTCATTTGTCTAATTAAATGTGTGGCCACACTTTAAATCCAATCTATCTATATAAATAAAATAAAGGTTTTGTCTGTACACTGAATAGAATCAACACATTTCATACAGTACAGACACCAAATCCACTTTACAAATTTTTTTTGCCTGTATGTCCACATTGTCCAATGAAATTTTGACTGGAGTAAGCTGAGCAATGGCTAATGGTAGACTTTTGACATTATATTTAGGTTTGCTTGATTTAAAACATAGGCTTTAAATGAAAACAAACTATTGAGTAGAACCAAAGTTATGAATTCTTGAATAACTTGTGTAGAGATCCCGATTAGGCAGTTACTTCGATAGTCAGAGAATACTAAAACATGAAAAAATAATTGGATTAGGCAATAAAAACACTTGTAAAGTGAATTTATTCAAACTAATGTTGAAAATCAAGCGTCGTTTGTAAATAAACAGCCAACAATAACCAAAAATGCCTTGAGATAAAGCATCTAGACAATACTTTTCTCTTTTTAAATCAGTGATTAATTGTTAAAATATTTGAAACAGTTCCTTAGAAAATGCACTTAATCGGCAGAAAAAGTGGTTCTTCTGTAAACGCCTGCTATCTTCTTTTCCATCATTCAGTACTCATAAATGGCATAGCTATAGGGCTATAATAACATTTTGATATAACTTTTATTTGTTTGCCTAATGGCTACTCATCTTGTTAGATGAGATAAGGTTAATAGTAGCGGATCTTGTAGCTCACAGGAATTCTCAACACAGTGATGAATGCCTAAATTGTAAGGAAGTGATCATCTGAAAGGCCAGGTGAAAACCAGGTGGATAGACCGAATCAACAAAGATGCAATAGAGTTACATGAAGAGAAATAGTTCTAGAAAGGCAGTGTTGGAGATGGCTTGTCAAGGTGGCAAAAGATCTACAGTCTGTAATGCCAACAGAAAAAAAAAAAAAAGAAACCTTGTCATTATTTACCAAATGCAAATTATTTTTCATTGGATATATATTTAGGCAATATTAATAAAACTAATTAACTTTTGAAAATGAGTTTTATTGTTTACATTATAAAAAAAAATAACAAAAAATAAAATAATTTAGATAAAGCAATTAATTACATCATAATTGGTATTTCAACTTAAAGGCATAGTAAACTATTCCCCTTGGCATTCTGATAACCAGCAGCAAGTTATCTTAATTGGTGCCTACAAAGAAAGAAAATTCCTACTGAACAATTAACTTTTATTTGAATATAAAAATATTAATATTAAACATATTCACAATTTAAACTATTTCCAATTTCCCATATGACTATAACTAAATTGTTAAGTTTATATAGTCTGTAACATGTATTTAGGAAATACAAAAAAAGTTCCTATTTCTTTTCTTTTTCTTCTTTTTAATAACTTTATATTCATTTCTACATCATTGGTAATTATTTTAACAATTTGACATTTCGGCAACTATTTTCCATTCTTATATGATATAAGCTACCATTGTTAAAGGAAAGGAAAGAGCCAAAACATTTTTCAATCCACCACTACATCTTATAAAGGACATATTGTTGGTTTATTACAAAAAATATATTGTTGATGGAGCTGATTTTTTAAGAACATTTTTGTGAATTCCGTCCTTATTTATTGATAAAAATTACAAAGTACGTGCACTAAAGTGACACAAACACTTTTATGTATCAAATATAGAGCTACAACAAGCAAACAATTTTCTGAATTCATAAAGAGAAGTTTCATCAATAGTGATTTAAAGTTATGAAATGTCACTTAATGACTTTTTTGCAATAAATCAACAATATATCATAAGTGCTAGACTATACTTCCAGTTTGTTGATCAAAAAGTCACTGAAACAGTCTATTCACAGCCAATCATCATGAAGGATTATATCTTCATAAGAAATTTTCTGTTTTGTTTTTTCTTTTAATGCCTGAAAGAGAACCTAAGAATATAATTATTCATACATTGGTATTACAAAAGTATTTTAGTAACAATTAATTCATTCTACCTACCAGTTATCCTTATGTTCAATTCCCTCATCCACTCAATGATAGTTATTTATTTTTTTAATATTTTTCATCCTAACATTTTAAGGGAATTTTTCAGAAATTGTAAAGGCTAAACATAATCGTTCCTTCATCCTCTATAAGAATGAATATATATATATATATATATTTTTTTTAAAGCTTGAAATGAAAACGAAAATTTTGCTACAGCTTCACCACAACAATTAATTGCCAGCGGAGGGCAAATTCATGTGGCACTAAGGTACTTGTCTGATAGCCAGTCAGGACGAAACCACTATTGTTATCTAATGTTACATCACATAACCTCCCTTCTTATCTCCTGTAATCTGTAATTTATTCCATTATTTATTTTTGTTCCTTGTGTAAGCTGTGAGTTGTTCCATTGTTTTTTTTTTTTTTTTTTGTTCCATTTCTGTGATTTTCTTCAAATTATGGATGTTATTACATTCTGGGAATTGCCGTCTTCAGAAGAAGATATATATATAGTTTATTGTACTTACAATAAACAAAATGAGTTATAATGATCCATAAGACCAACAGTGGGGGTTAATCCCGTAGGTCGTAATAGTTTTATAATTTGACTACGTTTACTTCTCATATTTATGATTGAAAATTTTTGTTTAATAAAAGAAACAAAAAAATGCAAAAATCAGGGCAACTTGAATGAAATAAAACACGTAATATTATAGAGGTATGTTGAATGTTGACTTGTGGCTGTCTCTCTCTGGCCAGACAATATTTATTAAAAACTGTTCTGTATCTAGAGTAAATATTTGTTTAGAAAGAAATAAAATTGACATTCGTTTTTTGATCCTCAAAAAAATCCTTTAACACAAATTTTTATAGAAATAACAATATTAACAACGAAACAAACAACAGTGTTGTTTTTAATATCAAAAACTTTTGAAGAGGTTTAGGACCTTTTCTAGAACTATGTTTATTGTTTAAATATCCTTGTTAAGTTTTTCTTTTAATCCACACTTCTGGAACTCCCTTTTAATGTTATACAGTACTTCCCCATTTTATCATGCTTTTCAATTAGGTTATAATTCTTATCCTAATATTTTATTTAGGTATTATGAAATACTCAAGAAAGTCAAGTATACCACAGCATCACTAAGAGGATTACTTATTAGAGGAACATCAGATCAAATTAATTTAAATTTTAACAGAATTCAGTAGAAAGAACAACAAAAGGAATATTTTGCACCAAGTTTTAAGTTACAAATTACTTACTTGAAGTAAATATCAGTTTATCAATAAACATCCATTAATAAATTCCTTATTCATCCTTAAGTCTATGAGAAAATAGTGGATCAAGTGTTCTCAGAATACCATTTTCAAATTCTTCTTCAGAGAATCTGTCTACAGATGATCTGAAATTAAAAAAAAAAAATCCTAATTATTTAATTTAATTAAATCAATTATAGTTTTAATAAACAAAATCTGGATAGATAAGACAACAATCTTGTACTTTTTTATTTTATGTTTTCTTTCCTTCCCTACCTCACCTTATCAGACACGTATTTTTTCCTGAGCCAGGGGAGAGGGAGTGGGATTAATGTTAGAGTTAAAATCCTCCCGAATGGGAACTCAAACTCGTAATCTTCAGTTAATCAGGTAGCCAGGCAACACATGTTTAGCACATGCATTACCCCACTTGACACTACCCCCTCCCCCTCGCTCTCCAACATTCTTGTACCCTGTAGAAATAGTTATTATCAAGAAATCCTTATTACATAAAAGTTTAATAATAATATTAAAATCAATAATAAATAATTTACATGAATCGATAAACTACTAAAATCAATTAAAAAAATAGAAAAAGTCAACTAGATGGTTAGACTAAGATCTAGTAAATGTTTTATTAAATACTTGCTGGTTGACCATTATATATTTTTGAGGAAGGAGATTATCCAGGGTGGAGTTCATAAAAAGACTAAAATATTTAATACTTAATTTTAATAAGTTTATTCACATTGTTTATAATTTGTATCTAAATATTATTTAACTTACACCTTTTCTATATCCTTTGTTCATTCTAGCCACGAAGAAGATCTGCAAAGTTAGGTCAAAACGTTGGCTTGAAATAAAATAGTTTTTTTTACTATTTTAGTCTTTTTATGACCACCACCCAGGACCATCTCCTTTCTTGTAAATATTTAACCAAGCCCTAAATATTTCAATTATTTAAAGTTTCATTTATATTAACAAAATATATAACAGCAAGGATTTCATGATTCATTCATCCCTCATCTGTGCTCCTCTATTTTTACATGATGTTCTTATCAAATTTTTTGTAGCAATGTTGAACAGCATTGATGAGCGTTCATCTCACTGCCTCAAACTTGGAAGGTTTCAGATATATCTTGTATTAGAACTGAGCATTTACAATAATTCGTACAACCCTTCATCGATCCCACCCGTTGTTCGGGAACTCTTAGCTGTTATGATCTTCCAAAGACGATTTCTTTCCATGAAATCATAAGCTGCTTTGAAAATGACAAATAAAACGTGTACATCCTGAGCTTCTGCCAATTGTTTTTCATGTAATTATTATGTACTATTATTATGTAATTACTATGTACTGCTGATGTAATGCTTGCGGACCTGCTCTCATATATTTCGTTTATTGTACATTTATTGTTAGACCCACTCTATGTGCTGCTTCTTGTAGATGCCAAGCTTCTTCTCATTATGTCCAAGTCATCTGCGAAGCCAAGGATTTGTTAAATAAGGTGCCGCCAATCTGTACACCTGAGCTTCTAACAGCACATTCCAATGCCATATTAAACAATAAACAGGCAAGGCTGTCACCCTACCTAACCCTACAAAAGATTAACATATCGAAATACATACCTAGCAGCTTCTCTTATTTTATTTCTAGCTTGAGGTGACATTTTAATTATGGCTGCCAAGGCTCTGGCATATTCATTTTCATCAGATGCTAAGAAACCATTTCGACTACCCTCAGATTCCTCTATAATATCAGCTTTAGGACCACCAGATCTATGCGCTACCATTATTTGTCCAGCTGCCATGCACTCAACAATCCCTAAAATAAAAATTATGTAAAATTAAATATAATTCATTAACTATATTTTCTACTTAAAAACAATCAATGATTCCCAACAAATTCTAGTCCTTCAAATATTGTGCTTACATGAATTTAGTCATCTAAAGTAAAGAGTTTTCTCTTAGATAAGTGGCTTATTTGAATAATCTAATGTTACTTGTTCTTATTTCTTATGGTACAAATTCAATTATGGTTGGTGAAAGGTAATAATTTGAACATTATCTCTCATGGAAATATAAATGGTGGGCTGGGGCTATTTTATTGTATAATTTATTATTTTTTGAATCCTTAAAATGTTGGTTCATTCTTTTTTCAATATTTTGTCTGCATTCACCTCTGTACCTAGTTCTGCCATAAATACTATTACAAAAATAGAACTTTGGGTACAATTTTACAGGGGGGAGGGGGAGGGTTGAAATTTACATCCTTGGGTAATATTTAGATAATCCTTACCTCTAATAGGTAATTTTCTTTACATGTCAGAATAACAATCAAAATTAGTTTGTATCTTCCTTTCGCTCAGTTAACATGGAGTGCGGTGATAAAGAAAACCGAATAACTGTGATCGCCTAACACAAAGTTGGAAAATGTAGGTCAGAGATTTTCAACACTTTGAAACCTTTGGGTATCAGCTGTATGTTCGTGTACCTGCAAAAAAAATTAATTTTTTGATTGCTATAAATATTTGTATTTAAAAAGTTTTCAAGATGCGAAAAACGAATATCAACTTTGTTTTTCACTAAATAAATCTTAACTGTAGATACTAGACTGGTTTAAAAAATATATATATTCGTCAGATAGCAATACTATGGGAACAAACTGGACCAAATAACCTACTACTGTGGGAGTAAATACTTTTTTAATTAGAAACAAAGTTGTTATTCGTTTTTTTTTTTTCATCTCGAAAACTTCTTAAATACAAATATTTATAAGCAATCAAAAAATTAAACTTTTTGTAGGACATTTTTGCCTAGGCTGGACCCTTTGAAATTTGGTCAACAACCACAAAAATTGTGATAACTTCAGGACAACTCCACTGATTCACATGAAAAGTTTTAGGAATTTAGGGTTCTATATGCTACACTGAATGGTATAAACCCGACCTTTCTAAACAGATTAGAATCAAAGATATAAAATAATAATGTTTGAGAACATTTTCTTAATTTATATCAAACTTGCTTTTTGTAATTTATGATACATTACAACTCATCTAATACCTTAGTAAATATTTTTTCTTATTCTGTACTAAAAAAATAAATTGGTATATAATAACCTAAAAATTCAGTCAAAGAAAGACAAAAATAAAAGCACCTATCCCCACATATATTATTACAGTAAGGCTCAAAATTCGTTTTGTACCAAATATAAGCTCCTGTCATGCTCAAATACCATGAATGGGGTACTGTTGGATTAAGAATTTCATGGGGGGGTTAGCGAATCGTATTCTCCACTTTTGTTTTTCTTTCCAAAATAAATAAAGTTGATACAAACATTTTGCTAGGCTTCAATACTGGTACGGTAGTAGGTCTGTAGATCGATACGGGACAAATTGGATCTTAAAGATTTTGATGCGTACAGCAAGACCCGGATAGGTTCCTCCGGAACTATCGGATCCTTCATTTTTAAGCCCAAAAACGTACTATTTTCGAGATAATGCAAGGCATAGGGTTCGCATCCACACAACTTTACATTAATTAAATGTACAGTACTGTTATTAAATACATGTCTCATTTCGTCAACTTGATCGAGAGAGCGCGAGTTTATATTATTTATCGATGATGTTTTTGATCGGCCATATCATCGTTAATTTTTCACCAAATCTCAAGATTCAGGCAAACAAGTTATGAAAGAAAACAAACTTTATTTTCCGAATAATTAAAAAAATATACACTTTTCCTTTGGTCATGCCCATGATTATTTAAAAGATTACTAAATTTCCTACAAAATAAAAATAAAAAATCATCAAAAATCGGACAATTTTTAGCAAACAGCTTACTAAAATTTGTAAACATGTTGGTTCCAAACAAAAATGAAGATTTAAATTAATTTTTGTTTTCTTTGTCGATTATATTAATCGATAAACTAACAATTGATTTCTACATCTTTTGATAGGTTGCATTATTTTATTGTCTTAGTAATTTGGCATTTGAAAACAATATGCTGTGCGAATTTTTCGCACGGGCCTACTAGTACTATATAAAAATAATTATTGAGATTTTTTGGGGAGATGAAGGTACAGTTAAATATGAGAAATCATACGCTGTGGGAAAGATAATAAAAATTTTGGGCATACCTGCCTTACTCCCTGATTAACCCCATGAACAAAATGCAGTAAGAGCCCACTATACTGACAAAATTTAAATTCACTTCTTACCTATTCCAAAATGTTCATTCCACATGGCATGAAGGCCAATAACACTAGACAGTAGCTCCTTTTTAAGTTCATCAAATGGTACATTGATCTGTAATATATTTCATTTAAATAATTAAAACATCAGAGTACTTAATATTTAAAAAAAAAAAAATGCAATTTATATTGATACTTTTAAGTTTTTATAGTAAACTCGATGTATTATGTTTTTATAACTAAAGTGATATACAGAAATCTAATTGGAGTTGTATGGAATGGATGTTGTTATTCAATCTTTATTATAATTTTACTCGATTATTTTTTTCAAACTTTTGATATTTAATCTTTAAAAACTTGGAAACATTTACTTATACATGAAAATAGGACTTGTTATGGCAAGAATTTTGTATAATCTTAGATTTCATTGAAGAATTTATGATTTTTGACAATTTTATTTAAAGAACCAGAATGAAAAAAAAAATTGTACATTTTAAAGTCTTGTAAATATTAAACTAATTAAATATAATATTATAATAAATAAATATAGAAAATATGATATTATAAGTTGGAAGGACTGGGTATAGATCACAATATTTGTTTTAAACGTTCAGCTGTCTGGCTAAAAAAAGAGATTCCTGTCGATAGTTAGTTATAGGTCTGGAATGTTAGTGTTCATTTATTATTTGTTTTTTTGTTTCACAGTCACTTATTATTTGTTATGAAAAGGTTAGTCTTTGAACACATGAACAAGCCAGTATTTAATAGAAAGAATTTTCAGATTTGTGACTGTTCATCAGAGGCACTAACAACTAAGATATCTCAGTGAAGCAGTTCTTCAGGAAATCAGGACAACATGGCTTAATTCTCTTCTATATTTTTATGTTTCTTTTAGAGTTCATTTTATTTTTTTAAATGAAACTTCATCATACAGTTAGATATAGGGAAGTGGCAGCCCCAACACCAGGTCAATGTACCGCAGATAGAGACTTCTCTTTCAATATGGAGACATTCATCCAGTGCACAAATACACCTACAGATTAAGGCACTAGTGTTTGGGATATAATAAGAGAAAGTGGCACATGGCGTTTAAGAAACAATTACGAGCTCCGTGCAATGTATGGCAAACCAGACCTGGTATCATTTGTGAAAAAAGCCGGACACGTGGAAAGGATGCCAGAAAATTGAATTCCAAGACGCCTGCTATATGGAAAAATTGGAGGGAAGCAAAGCAAAGGAAGGCCAAGAATGCGATGGTTGGATGACGTTGAGGAGGACCTCAAGTTGCTCGTGGTAAGAAGATGGAGGACGCGAGTGAGAGACAGGAATGACTGGCTTGGAGTCCTTGAGGATGTCTAGGTCCTTCTAGGACCATAGCACTCAGCAGTAAGTAAGTAAGTAATAGTCAAAGTAGGGAAAAATTAAGTAAGTGACTAGGAGCCAACGGATTTCAAGGAGAAATAGGTGACAGAAGTAGTTTAGATGTTTTAAGATGGAAATGGTACGGTGGAAGATGTTGGATACATTGTTTTTCCAGGAAAGCGTTTCATCAAAGGTTATTCCAAGGTTTTTGATGGGATTATTATGTAGGAATAGAGTCGGAATATGAGGAACAGTTTTAAGGAGATGATTGGAGCCAATTAAGATTGCCTTTGTCTTTCCCGTATTCAACTTCAACTTGTTGGCTCTCTCACAGTCACTAATCTTATCCAAGTCTTCTTGAAGCAATGAAATCATCTGCATAGATATGGTATTGGAATGATGGATCAGGAGGGGAAGGTCATTAATGTAAATAGCTAACAGAGTAGAAGATAGAACCTTAAGGGACACCACAAGAGAGGGGGAGGGTATTAGATGGAATTTGACCTGGGACGAATACGTACTGGGATCGATTTGAATAGAAGGATTCGAACCAACGCAGGGCACTGTTGGATAGAGGAAGATTGTGCAATTTCGTAAGGAGGATGTTACGGTCAACTGTGTCGAACGCTCTGGAAAAATCTAGAAGGATGAGGATGGTAAGGTTTTGGTGTTCAATGGATTTTTGGAGATCATAGATTATTTTAAGGAAAGTAACTTGGGCTGAGTAGCCAGGTCAAAAACCAGATTGGAATGGGTTGATAAGGGACGTTCTTCTAGTAAGTTGGAAAGTTAATTTTGGAAAAGGCGTTCTAATGGCTTTGAAAGATTGGATAGGAGATAAATAGAATGGAAATCGTGAAATGGAGGTAGGGTTGGTAATTTTATTCATATAGAAGGATATATGCAACAAAATGATATGAGAAAACTCTACAAGCTCATAAATATTGAAAAAAAAATCTTGCCATTGGCGATCAAGTGCAAGTAGAGGCTTCAATAGAAATTTAATAGAATTTCTGATGAAAGTAAATTAAGAAATTCTGATTTAATGGAAAGAGCATCTTTAGACTTTACAAGATGGTAATGATACTGAGCAAGACCCAACATCCAATTACCTGAAGACAACATCAAGCTTCCAGGCAGGGATGAAATATTATCCAAATCCTAAGAAATAGAAAATAACCAGGAAGAGATGGATTTTCTGGGGAGATATCCAAACAATTTTTTTTTTTTTTAAGATATCCTAAGAAATTGAGAATTCATGTCCAATCAGTTGTTATAAGAGCGAATGCTATATCCATTAATAATTAGATTAAAATAGCTTCAAGAATCACTACGTCCTGACATTTTTGTCATTATAAATGATATCCAGTATAAATAAATAATTTTTAGTGTGTATGTAACTACCCAAAACATGTAGAAATAAACAATTAAAACATTAAACTAGTTTTTCCTTACTCCGTGTTCCTATTTGATGTTTGATTTTTTTTTTCCTTATGCAACTAATCAAAATGATTTGAAAGCTATAATCTTTAGGCCATTACCGATTGATAACTATTGATTCAACATTTATAAATATTGTTTATCGATATTACCATCTGTTTAGACCCTTAATTTTATTTTTATTTTACACAAAATTATAAACAGTAAGTAAATTATGATTATAAAGTATTTTCGTTCGGTTTAATTTAAACAAAAACGTCTATGTATAGGAATCGAGAGAACTTTATATAGTTTAATTTGAATGTAAAAAACAATCACCTGTCTTATCGACTAATGAATGGTAGCCCCCCATGATGAGGTGGGGCTTTATGAATGGAGATCAAGCGTCTTTTTTCTCTCGCCATCTAGAAGCTTAGAGAGTTGAGTAAGCATCTCCCTTTAATATAGTCAGTGTCTACCATTGTTTATATTTACCTAAGCCAGTGGTTACTTTGCTGTACATATTTGCTGGTGCCTCTACGATCTTTAGCTGCCAACTGGAATAAGAAGAGATTCGCCTCCAATAGTAAAACCGGTAAAATCAGGCCTGATTATTTTTTATTTATTATGTAATCAAACCTTTTATAATAGAACACCGCCATAGTTTAGTTGCTTCACCATAAATATCCCAGCGAGAATCTCGTCTTCATTTATTTTTGGAATGCAGATAATAGACATTGCTTAGTTATAATTAATTTCTACTTTACATTATCTTTATTAGTTCTCAATTTTATATCACTATAAATTTAATTTGTTGTTTTTTCTCAAATAATTAATTTTGAAGTTCTTCCCCATCTTTTTTTCTTTCTTTATTAATATAATTAATTTTTTTCCTGAGGAAAATTTCGTTATTATTATCATATGTACATATGATTATAATTTTGTATAGGTTATATATCATTATAATTTTGTATAGTTTAGGTTAATTGCATGTTGTAATCTCTCGATTCATAATTAAATTAATATATTCTTTTGTTTCCCAATTACTTTCTCTTCTTTTTTTCTTTCCCATTTTTTACCTTATTTATTTTGTTTTAAGGGTTCAAATGACTGGCACTTATTGAAACGGGGTTGAGACTATGTTGATATATTTTACAACATCGCTCTCCTCATCACTATACTGACCTACTTGGGTCTATACTAGACGATAAGCTATACTAGATGTTTTTATAATAGGTTTATATTTTTCCAAATTTTAAGTATGAGCACCCTTAAATTAGAATATATTCATGACAAAGTTCAAAATTAGGAATGAAAATTCAACAAGATTGTCTATTGGATGAATACTCTGACAAATTAATGTTCTCTAAATATCATTAGTTAAATATATTAAATTACCTTAAATTCAACATTATTTTCAAGAGAAAGGTGTTTACACAAATCTTGCATATCTTTTACAAGAATATGGTCCTCATTGTGCCGACATGAACCAATAAACACCAATTTAACCTAAAAAAAAAAAAACAACACTTAATACGAAGTTTAATAAGGAACTATATACGAAGAAAATAAGGAACAGGATTTTTATTAATTCATTTGTGTTGAAACTTATAAAATGCACAAAAGAATAATTAGTAAATGAGATGTAGTGGAAATACATGAACGTTGGGCCACAATGTACCTTGGGCCACTCTAAGAAGAAGAAATTTCACAGGGGAAAATTCAGGATTTGTGCCAACATTGAGTAGGCCAGAAAATCTTGGCTCATGGTAGAAAAGTTATTTATTTATTGAAAAGTTATTCAAATCAGCCGTGGGACGATCCTGGGGTCAGGAGACCCTCCTGAGGCACATCCAGCCTTGATAAAGTTGAGCTTGATCTCAGTCAAATCACCTCCCTGCACAACTGTTGATTAAGGAACACTACTTTTCCTAAATAGTACTGAACCCAAGACCCTTCATGGGTTGTAGTGGTACAGTTTTTTTTTTTTTTTTATACTGAATGAGAAGTTTATATAATTTCTTTTCCTTAATTGTTTATTTAAGGTTACCCAATTATAGAGGCTGGGTGCGCCTCAGGGTCTCCTAACCCCAAGCTTAATCCACGGCCGACAATACAGAATAAATAATGTATATAACATCAGAAGGATTCCGACCTGGGACCTTGAGTATTGGAAGTCAACACCCAACCACTGAGCTACCCCAATCCTCATATATAGAAATAATGAAGATGAGTTGGTTGGGGTAAGAGATGTTCAGTCACAAGTAACAAAGTAAAAATAAATAAACTATATTTATTTTTACCTATGTTTTGACCCAAGGTTGAGGTCTCCATCAGGGCTAAGAAAAGAAAAGATAACATAAATATGATAAATAAAAATAATAATATATAGGTAAAAGGTATAGTCTAATAACATGTAGATAGAATAAACTTAAGATTAATAAATATTTGGAAAGTAAAATATATGATATATAAATAAAAAGACTATAAAATAATACTAACAAACATATTTATTAATTTTAAGTTTATTCTACCTACATATTATTAGACTATACCTTTTACCTACATATTATTTTTTTTACCGTCTATTTATTTCATATATCTATGTTATCTTGTCTTTTCTTAGGCCTGATTAATGCCTGAAACTTGGGTCAAAACCAAGCAAAAATAAAAATAAATATATTTCATTGATTTTTACTTTGTTACTTGTGACTGAAGACCCTAAACAACTCTTCAATATATCTCCATCAGTCAATTATTTATTGATAAAAATCTCTTTTGTATATCTTACCCTTTCAAATATCTGTTCAGAAAGAAGATTTCTTAATTCATAGATTGCTTGGAGTTGGAGAGGATGGTCTTTCTCAGGGCGATATTGACCAACTGATACAATTTTGATTTCGCCTCCTTCACCTAGAAAAATATAAAGAAGACTGATATTACACAATGTGACCAATCAGAACTTTTCGTGAATTATTTGTATTTGGTTGGCTTTGATAAAAGTAATAATAAAAAAATCTGGTGAGTGCATCACACAACTTTCACTTACAGCTCTACTTCGAAAAGCAATTCTTGTCAGGCAAAATTGAGCTGTTACAAGAAGTCTTTGAAGTACATTTTTAATTAAGCTAAAACTTAAACAACATATTTTTTATTTTCAGTCATATTCATCAATACAAAAACCCATTAAGACCATCAAAATAACATAAACTTTATTCATTATATCCATCGTAGGCATTAAAAACCTTAAAACTGCATAAGTCTATTTGAACCACTTAACACCAGTCTCTGAGCTCTATAGAAAAAGAGAGATTTGAATGTACATATACTTAATTATGAATAAGTAAGTTCATGAGCACAGTAAAAATTATAGGAATTAAATCTCTATCACTTTTTGCATGTATTTCAATACTTATTTTTTGTCCATGAAAATATACCAAATACAATTACTTGCTTTTAAATACAGCATCGATAGGTCAAAAGTTGTCACACTAATTGTAAATGTATAACATGATTTCACAAATGGAATTTTTGTTGGAATAAATCAATGACAGATATCTAATTGTTTATATATAATATCGGATCTAAAGTTACTAAACTACAGTTCATAAACATATGTTTTGCCCATCCATGAAATATTTTTATATTTTACTTTTTATTTAACACAAATAGTATGAAATAGTATTTAAAACAATGTCATTTCCTTGATTCGGTGAATTTTAAATACATTTACAAATTTAAAAAACAAATGAAATGTCTACATTTCAACTTAAAAAATTTAATTTAATTTCCTTGGAAACATGTGATTTACGTTAAATAATGTTAGTTTTCAGAAATTATTATTTACTAGCTGATGTACCCATTGTTGACGGGTGTATAGTTAATATTTTAGAATCTTTTTATGAGATGGATTTTGTATTATGCGGGAGAGAGTCCAAATTCAATTTCATAAAATTGGGTTCGGAGGGAGGTTGTTTTGAAATTTTTCATGGTTGTGCTTATGGAAGTCAAGATTTCGCAATAGTCTTAACAAAAGCTTTGTTATTCGACTACTTGTTTAAGTAGCCTCAAACACAACTAAACCGACCACCACCGATCCATTAAAATTTGTTAAGTGTTTAATTTTCATATATGATGAAGTGAGGAAATTGTGGAGTCGATTGAACTAATCAAAGAGTTGTAGTTTCTCCACTTCTTTGAGCTCTGCTAGGTTTATCACTGGCAAAATAACATTGAACATTGAGTCACCTACATCCGTGTAAAATTAGAACTTTATCTGAATATTGTGGCGGGCGGGGTGAAATTTTTGGGAGTTTTTTTTTCCTGATTTCCGGCTAATCCGTTTGGTTAATCTTAAAAGTGTAAAAGACAACATTTGTTAGGCTCGGGAAGTTGAATCGAATGACACCTTGAACGGGAAGTTCGGAGAAATTTGAAAAAGAGTGTGTTTGACCCATTTTAAGCGTCAACATGTTACAGATGTTCGGTATTCTGGATTTTCCTGTTGCGTTGTGATAATTTTTCCATCAGTTGAATAGCCAACTTTTAAATGTGGCTCGCAGTAGAGTAGGTTGGGATGGAAATCGAAGAAAGTAACTGCCTAACCGGGATCTCTAGACAAATTACTCAAGAATTCATATCTTTGGTTCAACTTAATATTTTGATTTCATTAAAGCCTATATGAACCTAAATATAATGTCAAAATTTAAAAATTCTACCATTAGCCATTGCCGAGCTTACCCCTGAAAAAATTTCGTTCGAAAATGCGGACATTCAGAAAGACAAAAATTTTTTTAAAAGTGAATTTGGTGTCTGTAATGTATGAAACGGAAGGATATCATGAAACAGGTTGATTCTATTCAATGTACAGACAAAACCTTTATATTGATGATCTTTAACCTATAAACAAATGTTTATTATAAACATTTATTATCAACATTAACCGAGATCTCTAGACAAATTACTCAAGAATTCATAACTTTGGTTCTACTCAATATTTTGTTTTCATTTAAAGCCTATCTTTTAAGTCAAGCAAACCTTAATATAATGTCAAAATTTCAAAAGTCTACAATAAGCCATTGCTGAGCTTACTCCTGACAAAATTTTGTTGCAATGTGGAAATACAGACAGATAAAAATTTTTTTAAAAGTGAGTTTGGTGTCTGTAATGTATGAAACGAAAAGATATCATGAAGCGGGTTGATCTATTCAATGTACAGACAAAACCTTTTTTTTATTTATATAGATATTTTTTTGCATCCCGTTACCTTCTACAACTTTATTTATTAGATATTATTTTTTTCTAAATTTCTCCGCTTCCAACGATAAATTGTAGGTATACCTTCTGACTATTATTTCGGGAGATTTGTTTTCGACCTGGATAAGCATTTTTCTTTTTTCTCGTTTGTTCATTTATCAAATTACTACAAAAGTTATATTTAACCTTTTTTCATAACTAGTAACAATGAGAGATAATTAATTGTTTAAAATAAACAAAATTAAAGGTACTTTAGAGGAAAGAATTTTGAACATTGGACATTTAAGCCCTGTTAAGCGACATGAATGGGGATAAGACCTAAATGATATTAAAGATCACTTAGTTAACATTTATACACTGAATTCAATCAAAATCGTTAGCACCATTTTTGAGGAAATTGTAAAAATATGTAAAATCGTTGATATAAAGTGCTACTTCAGGTTAGCCAATTCTTAGGAAAAAGTTTCTGCAACATCCCAGGCCAATACTTAACTTAAATATGTATTTTCAGTTTCATAAGACTTTTCGTTTTTGAGCTAGACTGTTCACACCGTTTCCATTTCTGTTGAAAACTAAGATTCAAAAATTTTCACAATCGTAATACTTTCTCTTACTATATATTTCATATATAGGTAAGTGAAAGTAAAAAAATTAATTTCAACGATGAGCGGGAAGGAAGGAGCGGCCATAAAGACAGCATTAGCTGACAGTTCTCCATGCCCCCATGATGGAATATTTTTCATGCAGTAGAGTACTCACCACTTTAGCCTTTTTATTTAGGGAATCATTCAAAAAACCAGGGCCCAATGTTCATATACCTCTTCCTCTAAAAAAACAATATATAATATAGAAAGTTGTAGAAGGGAAAGGAGAGTGGCGAAAACATTATAAATAATAATATCAGAAAACTAAAAATATTTAATGTAAATCGCATGTTTCCTAGGAAATTAAATAAAACTTTCTTACTATATGTAAACTTTTAAATGTTTTTTTAAGATTGAAAAAAAAGTATTTAAAATCCACGAAATCAAGCCAATGCCATTGTTTAAAACACTATTTCATTGTACTTGTGTGAACGAAGAAGTAAAATATAAAAATATTTTATGAATATGTTTATAACCTCAAATATATTTACTATAGAGTATTAACTCTAGATAAGATATCATATTTAAATAATTAGGTACCTATCGGCTGTTTATTCCAAAATATCAAGTAACCTTTTAGAAAATTAAATTAATAAATAATTTGATTAATTTATCCTTTGTGAAATCCCAACATTATCCACTTACAATTAGTGTGACAACTTTTGACCTCTCCATGGCAAGGCAATGAAAATCTCGTAATTATGTTTTAGTAAACTTCACAATGGAAAATAGCAGGTTATTAACTAATAGTCCTACGAGCCATAATCATTTATAGGTTAAATATTCAGATATACTTTCAAACCTCTGTAGGCATATATGAGTCTTTCAGTTGACAGAAATAATTAACTCCAATTTGAACATTCTTTATTATACATTTTAGTGATGTTTCTAGTGGCAAAATTTATATCTTAATTCACAGTTCTATATTTCAACACTGCAATCACCTACACCGGAATCAACTTACCCACTGTCTGTATAGATAACTTTTTCAACTAGAAATATCACTAAAATGACATAACTAAAGAATGCTGA
This sequence comes from Nezara viridula, assembly GCA_928085145.1. Lineage (NCBI taxonomy): Eukaryota > Metazoa > Arthropoda > Insecta > Hemiptera > Pentatomidae > Nezara > Nezara viridula. Next base: position 155,450,164 of record OV725079.1, on the reverse strand, counting down.
AATTGGAGTTAGTCATTCTGTCAACTGAAAGGCTCAGAGACTGAAGTTGTGTGGTTTATAAAACCAGATGGAGTACTCAGATTTTTATTGCTACCGTAAATATAATTAATAGACTTTTTTAATTTTAATGGTCTTAATGATTTATTATCTGTAAGCTTTAAGCTTTAGCTCCGTTTAAAATGCAATCCGCAAAATGAAAATCCGTTCAAAAATTTTATAATAGCCCATTACCAGAAAATAATTTCTATTCCAAGTAGAGCGGTAAGTGAAAGTTGTGTGTTGCGCACACCAGATTTTTTATCTAACTTTTATGCAATTAAAATGTGACATTTCATAGAAATATGACTTTACATACAATTTTCAATTATAAAATATGAACTTTTACATCTTTATTTTGTATAAAATTGACCTTTAATACAATTCAATGAATCAAAAGGTAAAAACAAAACCGCTTTATGTTTCTGTTAGACTCTTTTCTTAAAATAAAAAAAACTGAAATATTTTATTATATTATCCTGACAGGCTCATGACTCACAAATGAGTCCACCATAGTCTAGGCCTGATTCTGTCTCGACTCATACATGAGTCCATCACTGTTAAAGGTTTAAGATTGATATATAAAAATACATAGAATATTAAAAAAGAAAAAATATAATACTTACTTATGTCAGGAGCCATTGGTGCTGATTTCAGGGATACAGTGTCACAAGGGGGGTATACTCTATGGGTGGATAAACTACAATTCCATAAACTATTTATATGATCTTCAGTCCAAGATGAATTCACCATTACAGTATCAGCAAAACTTCCACAAAAGCTATATAGCTGAAAATTTAAAAGTAATTTAGTAATATATTGAATGACTAATTAAACATAAAACATATTACAGAGATTAATGACTAGCTGTCCAGGTGGTTCAGCCAATTATTTATATTCTTTGCAGTACTTCATTACGATCAACATATAAATGATGAAAATTTCAAAAATCCAAAAAAATAATTCTTCTATTGACAAATATTTATTTAAAAAAAAAAATAAAACAATTTAACAGAAATCGTGATTTATACTATGCACAGATAAATTGAACAAAATGCAAATTCATTAAGAATGGAAAAAATCTATATCACTAAAAGGAACTTTTAATATCACAAAATTAATGAAAAAATTACCAAGTACATAAAAATTAACTCAACATTGCAAAATACTTGTAAATGATCCATAACATACAGTTCAGGAACAAAAGTTTACATATATCTGAAAATTAACAAAATAAGGAATGACAAGATATTAAAATGAATTGCAAAGTATGTTTAATAACCATACATTTATATTAATAAAATTTGTATGCTATCAATAAGAAATCATCTTTATTAGTATAAAAATAAATAAATAAATAGTAACAAAAGTCAATATATACAAGAAAAATGTATTTCATAAATTGAGAAACGAGTATTTGTTGCTCTCCCCTATTGCAATCATGTCAGGAGATAAGTCTTTGAGGCACAAAGTGTACATGATATGTGGCTGTATTTGGAGATAATTAATTTTATTCCATCACGTTAGCATTTTTCAAATAATTTTTTTTCTAAATTTTATAATTTTACATCACGAATACTAAATAAGGTTTTAACCAGGGAAGGGTTAGTAACAATCAGCATAGTGATTAGAGCTGTATTCTTTGGGTCCTCACGCTGCAAAATTCAGTCACTTTCTAGACTTGACTTTCAAACAGATATTTTTAAATTAATTTCTAAAATTTGCATAACAGATAATTCTAGTTTTATACATAAATACCCTCATCTGATTGTATAGTTCTCCAAAACATCACATACCCATCACCTTTTTTTTTTAACTTCCATTTTCATCCTCAGACATCAGTAATTATTATCAACACCTAAAAGCTTAAATCTTTACCTTTACATAAATCTACAAATTCATATGACTAAAAAAAACATTGTAGTTTTTTCTTTGTCATCCATTTAAAAAATTCAAACTCTTGCCACATCACTATTATGGGGTGCAAATTAATTCTCTAGCAAAACAGAAATCTTGAGCCAAAGCTATATTCATCTTTTTTTACTTTCCTACCTATACAAGTTAAGGTGTGCGATTGGATTGCAAATTTCCAATATGCGGTTTTCAATGTTTCAGAGCCCCCTAAGTCTGAAAAACACATTTTTAGCCACTGATCTAATTTAATTTTTGTCTGTCTGTCTGTGCCTAGATTTTCTCAGGAACTACTCAACCGATTTTGCAGCTTCTTTTTTTATTTTGAAGGGTTTTGACTACTGATGCCTGTGACAGAAATTGGGTGCTCCATGAGCAATAGCATGGGCACATTAAATGAAGAACATGCTTTTTTATAGAGTGTAGCACAAAAACGGCTTTAATGATTTTGATGAAACTTTCCTATATTGTTCTAATAAATGTCCTTTCGATTTTCGTATATGGACTAAATTTCCTAGAAAATTCAGGAAAAAAAGTTATAAAGAAAACAAAAATGTATTGGGGTCTAACTCGCTAAGTGTATATACGGTAAAATTTATAATAAAACATTTGAAAGGTAATTAAATTACCAACAAAACAAACAAGAAAAATCATCGAAATCAAACCAGTATTAATGATGATACAGCTTATTCTATTTTGTACACATGTTTTAATTAATTACTTTCATACCTATACTAGGTAAGGAAAGTATTGCGATCGGGTCAAATTTCTAATACGCTGTTTTCGACGGATCTATACGTTTCAGAGCCCCCTGAGTCCGAAAAACATATTTTTAGCCATTGGTCTGTCTGTCTGTGCAAAGATTTACTCGGGAACTACTAAAGCGATTTTGTTGCTTCTTTTTTTATTTTGTAGGGTTTTGACTACTGATGCCTGTGACAGAATTTCGGTGCTCCATGAGCAATAGCTTGCGTGCAATAAATGAAAAACATGTTTTTCTATAGACTGTAGCGCGGAAACGACTCTAACGATTTTGATGAAACTTTTCTATAATGTTCTAATAATTGTCATTTCAATTTTCGTATATGGACTGAATTCCCAAGAAAATTCAGGAAAAAAAGTTATAAAGAAAAGAATTACAGGTTCATATCCTGGTGACAGGAAGGGGTGAATGAGAGAAAAAAGATGACTAAGTGAAAGTAAGAAAATCTTTTGCCCGCATCACACAAGCTTCACTATTTCCTATACTTTTAACAGAAATTATTGTTCGACAGAATTAAGCTATGGCAAAAAGATTTTGATCAGCAATATTAAAAAGTATTGAAATTTTTACACTGATCTACGTTAAGCCGGTTTACATTGCTTTAGTTTATCAAATAAATCGTACTCTTCTTTGATCAATTTTCAGGAAAATATATCTAATTCAATTTTTTTTTCTACATGAACATATGTAAAGATATAAAAAATTTTTTGAAATAGGTGGGAGAGTCGTGTGAGTGGACATACCAGATTTTTTTTTACACTCAATCAACCATAAATTCTATTTATGGCAATCTCAAAGTTTTTGTGATTGACTGTTTCCTAATTTATTTATTTAATTTTTAATCAAATTACTTCACTTTATTATTGTCTGAACACCAGGAAAGATTCTTTTAACTTCCTTTATAACTATCCATTAAAAAAAAAAATATTCATCATGAAATTAAATAATGATGTCATGCACTACTTTCAGATTTCTGTATCAAATATTCATTATTAAAACAATGTAATGATAAGTTAAGAAATAAATAAATTAATTTGTAATTTTTTTTTTAGCTTAAAACTTTCACTCTTACTAACAATATGAATCACAACAAACTCATTTTTAACACCATTTTATTTAATAATACATTTACATATGCATATTTAATTTTGTTTTAATGAGTTGTGTTTATTCATCTCTCAGCCATAATATAAACATTATCAAAAGATTTTTGTATGTAATATTTTTTTTTTACCCCAAACTATCTCTGAATTAAGCAACATTTAATTGAATACTGTAAGTAGTCTTATTTTTTAACAGCATAATAATAATAACTCCTAAATGAAAAAATTAAATTGATAAAACATACCCAGGAAAATATCTGATAATAAATTAATTTAGCAGAAGATAAGAAAGGGCTTCGAGCGACAGTAGAACTGTTATTCCGAGCTGTATTTCTTAAAGTCACACGTTTAATCATATCTTTTGTAATGGTTGGATAATGAATATAGCAGGCAGTTGTGCATTTACCAATATATGAGAAAAGAAACAGAGTAAAAGAGTACCCCATGCTGTCAATATAAATATCTAAAATCAAAAATCAGATTGAACATATACAAATATTAATCAAATTTATTCAGTAGATAATTTCATAAAATATCATTTGATATTCTTTTATTTAAAAGACAGAATAATTCACCTGGAAGATAAGCAAATAGAGCTTCAAAGCCAAGTATGACAGATCCTATTGACTGCCCCAACAGAGTAAAGTACGGATACCTAGGAGCTTCTACCCAATGTCGTTTATGAAGATAGATAAATTCAATATCTTTTTTCAAAGTAATATTAAAAGTCTTGGTAACTTTATTAAGAATTTCATTTGGTGAAGCAATAAGGTCACCAGTGTACACAGCAACTTTAACATTAGGATACCTATAATTCCAAGAAATAGTAAAAAATAAAAATTTTACAAGATATTCTATTAGTAATTAAGCCATTTACGATGGTATTTCACCTATTCTGAATAGCACGTATGGCACACCACAGGACTCTTTCACCTCCACCACCAGCATTGCAGTATGGATGGAAAAAAGCAACCCTTAATGAATCATCATCATTTTTTATTTGTTTTCTCTTATTAATGCAGTGCTAAAATTTAAATAAGGAACTATTACATGATCAACTCTTGTATGTACGTATTTTAAAAAATACAGAATGAATATTACCTTTATTAAAAAATATATAATCAAAATAGGAATAATACATATTAATGCAAGTAAACCAAAAAATATCCAAATCATTTCGAGCATATTTGTTTTTATAAAAATTAAATCCAATTTTCATTAAATAGGGGGAGAAACATTAAATGAGTTAAGAATAGTTAAATCATTAATAATATTATTTGGAGACTTTGAGATACTCTTATCAATAGAACGCCATAATTTCCAACAGTATCATAACCATAATCCGTAGTTGTAACCTCTCCCTTATATCAACACATTACAACGAGTTTTGAAAAGATCTGATTATGCAGAACATGGAACATATGGAAGAACGTAGTTTCTCTTTTTTAGCCCGCATTTAAAATTTCCTTAAGAACGAGTATTTTTGTATGGATGCCAGACATGCTGGAATATCTGAAGATGGCTTATAGAACATTAACGGTAGTACAATAGTGAACATACTTCACACCTTTCCATCGCAGACATTTTTCCATTCCACTAAAAATTCATAAAATATGACTGGCTAAGTCTCTGCGATGAAAAGACTTCAAATAAGCTAGAATAAGTTAAACCAACTGTGAAGAACTAAGCTTCATGATACTGCTAATTAAAAAACAAAATATCTGGTGCGTTGCGCGCATCACAATACTTTCACTTACCACTCTCTTTTTAGCAGAAATCAGACGAAGTGGAAATGTAAGTAAAATTTATAAACACTACATTAATTTATATTTCATTGTAGGTATTTTTATTTTTATAAGTACTCTTATATATACAAATTTTAATATTTATATTGCTGTAATCTATACAATTAAATAATACCAACAATTAGTATCTATGAAAACCGCATATGTATATTTACATAATATTGCCGGAGTCCTTATTATATTAAGCTCATGTTACGTATGAAAGCGTGTTCTAATCTTTCATGTGAGCTTGAGTGTGCTTGTATTACATTGTGGATCAGACCCCCCTACCGTGCAATCCCTTCCCCCACCCCCATATCCCTATAAATTGCATATCGTTGTGTCACTTGTAAATATTTATTTAAAAAAAGCCAATGTTCCCACAAAAAAAAGTGAACGAACTGCTCCAAAACGGCTTCAAAACATGGCGGACTGACGACTTTGACTTAAGTTAGTTTTTTGGTCTCTGAGAAGACCACAGCTGACTTGCCAATTGCTTCGAACAAATCTTTCTTGCTGATAAAATATTCTTCACCATAATAAATCTGCCCCCTTAATGTCATCCAAACTGCTCCAACATTTAACCCTCTTTTAGCAGCATCTTGAAATATTCTGTTAATGTATCTACTATATATTAGTTTAGCCATATAATGGATACTGATCTTGTTTTCTTTTCCGAGAATTTATCACTTCCTTTTTCGTTCGCTTAATGTATTTGACTAATGGGGTTAAATTTCCCTTCTCCCCTCATTTCGAGACCAATTACTATCAGTCGTTTCCGGTTACCCAGAAGAACTCATAGCTTCGCCCCTTCCGCCTTTGTTTGTGCAGAGAGAATAATGCATTCAATATAAAAATTTCCTATTTGTTTATGATATGGTTCAACTTCCGAACAAAATAAAGGAAATAAAAATTAATTTTTTTATTGGTGGTATATGAGATTTACTAAACAACCCATCAACTATTCATTATATGTACATTTCAGGGACATTTCAAGAAATTGGTCTGGCTATAAATCCTCAAAAAAGCATGGGCATCGTTCTAAATAAAGCAGAGCTGGAAACTACTGTGCTCTCCCTTGTGAATGGAGAGTACATCCAAACATTGAAGAATGGAGATACGAATAAGTATTTAGGATGTACATTCTCGGGAGAGCTACAATTCAACGAAGATCCGGTGACTTAATTGAATGATAATCTAAACAGGCTGGTAACCTCTTGCTTACTGAAACCTGAGCAGAAACTCAACATTGTCAATCAATATCTGTTCCCGGTTCTTATTTACCCTCTCCAAACTGCTCCCCTCACAACGCTGTGTCCTGCCATACTGGACGGCATCGACACTATGATTCGCAGGTGTGTAAAGGCCATTATTGGACTCCCTGCGAATACTTCCACGGCGATGTTTTACGCCCCCAGGAGGTCCCGAGGATAGGGATTAATCCGCTGCCAATGAGAGGGCCCTCTTCAACATTGATCCATTGCTCAGCGACTGTCCAATGTACCAGATGCTCTTTTTCAGTCTACCTTTGATTCGGCTGAAGTTGCTGAATGTGCCGAGAGATTGGGGGTTGATCATAGTCATCGAAATGTGAGAGCTCTAAGGCAGTCGCTACGATAAAATGCATTTCAAATTCAACTTTTTCCAAATCAAATTAAACTTTTCCCAAGTCAAATTCACCTATTTCCATTTCAAATTAGACCTTTTCCAATTCAAATTCAACCATTTCCGTTTAATCATTATGTAACTTTTAATGAAAATTAAATTATTGATTAATTTGATAAATTTTCCCTTTGCGATATTCCAACAAAATCCACTTACAATCAGTGTTACAACTTTTGACCTGTCTATGACAGACAATGCAAATCTCTTAATTTCGTTTTAGTAAACTTTGCAATGGGAAATAACAATTTAATAGCTAATAGTCGTACAATCCATGATCAACGGATCGAACATTCCATAATCAACGAATCGTACAATCCATAATCAACCGGTAATGTAATAAGTAGGACTTTTGTTATTTTAATAGTATTTATGATTTGTTAGCTGCATTCTTTCAGCTTTAGCTCAGTTAAAAATGCAGTTGAAAAATTTTATAATAGCCCAACATGGCTAGAAAATGATTTCTATTCAAAGTTGAGCGGTAAGTGAAAGTTGTGTGATGCGCACACCAGATTTTTTTTAATGCCAAGACAATTAAAGTAATAGGAAATTCATTATTATTCATGTAAAAAAAACAAGATTGCCTATTTGGAAACCTTCTTCTTTAGTCGAAGCGAGATCTTAACTAATATAATATTGACTCAATATAATTGACCCGTGTGAGGTACTCCTTCAATATATTTCCTTCCATGTTATTGCTTCAATAATATTGGCTCAATGATATTAATCGTGTAAGGAACCCTTAAGTTGCTGTAGAAAAGGTAGTTTTAATTTCAGTTTCGCTTTTTTACTAACCTCCAGAACATTATATAGTCTCATTACACTTTGGTGTTGTCGGGACAAAATAATACATTTCTATAGAATAAAGTATTTTTCAATGGTATAAAATATATTATGTTGAACGAAATAAGCAATGAAATTATGTTTAGTGAGTATTTAATGAGATAATATAAATTAAATTGTGATACGTGTGGAAAAAACTGACATCAACACTAAAATCCTGATTGGAAATAATTTAGAATAGAGTCTTCTGTGTCACAACACCTTAGGAGTGAGTCGGGTGGTCAACAAGACTGGCAATATCAATATATTGAGGGGAGTTTCACTGGGTGGAATACTTTCCACAGCACTCTTCAATGTGAGAATTGATTCCCTGTACACAAAAATGTGTGATCCAAGAGTTGCGGAGGAATATGGGCACAAATTATTCGATGGCCATAATCCTGTTTTACTTACAGGTTTCGCTGATGATCAAGTGGTGACCGCTTGCAGTGTTGAAACTGTGAAGAGGGCAATAAATTGCATTCGAAGAATACTTCGTGAGTTGGGACTCTCCATAAACCCTCCAAAAAAGCTCCGGAATCATCTTTGAAAAGAGAAACCTAATAAAATCCAGGTTTTGTGATTATACTGGAGAAATAATCAGCTCCATTGAAGAGGGTAACACTATTAAATATCTTGGGTGTCGGTTCTCTGGAAAGCTAGAGGTTGACAAGGGTTTTGTGTCGGAAGTAACAAGAAACATAGAAAAATTGGTAATCTCCTTATACCAGAGCAGAAGATAAATATTTTCAACGGCTATATCTTTTCTCCCCTAATATACTAACTACAGACGGCACCATTGGAAAAATTATACTCACCTATTTAAGTACCTCTTGGAGGCTATAGACATCATAATGCGAAGAAGTGTTGAGGCGATAGTAGGTTTACTGGCCAGCACATGCTCAGCGATGATATATGCACCGCGGGGCTATAGAGGCTTTGTTATTTTATGATGTCAATGGGAGGCTCTCTACAGCACTGGTCCATTTCTTAAAAATCGGCCAAATGTAACAGATGCCCTGTTTTTGGCGATTTTCGATTTCAGAGGTAAACTAAGAATATGTGCTTATCTGTTAGGGATCGAAATGAGTAATATGGAATAACTAACAGTTAGGAAGGTGAGGCAATCTCCAAGGAAAAAGTCCCTTGAAGAGTGGATCAAGTGCAAGTGGCAGGGAATTGGTGTTTCTCATTTTAAATATAATCCATGGACCAATAACTTCATTTATAATAGAAAAGTCCTCACCGGCTCAGAATGGACAAACGCCATAAAATTAAATATTAATTATGCTCCTCTCCGCGGAGTACCAGGGGCCGGAAGCCAGCTCAAAGGAGATGTTGGACCCCACTACCGCAAATGTGGCAGAGAATCAGAAACCACAGCTGATGTGTTGGAAAATTATCCGCATACCATGCTCCTCGTCACCCGCCGGCACAATAATATAAAGCATCGCATAGCCGAGTTACTTCAAATGAAGAACTATAAATGTTTCCTACAAGTTTATTTCCTGGATACGGAAAGTTCGTTGACATTTTGGCGATCAATACCAAGGAAAAGGAATTACTAATAGTGGATCCCACGATCAAGGGAAAAAACATGGAACATATCGCAGCAAGTGTAATTTTATATGAGCTAAGATTTTTCTAATTCTACCTTAGCTTGCTGTGTTCTTAAGGAAAGTGAACAATAAAATATCTGGGAAGAAGAGGGAGGCGAGTAGGTTCTTGCTCCATCGACCTTGTGGGGGATGGGCACCCCTGATTCTGTGAACCGTTTTTGGCATATTTCTATTATATTCCAATGGTCAGACCTAACTATCTTTTACTCTTCTTAATATTATCGGTGAAGTGATATGTATGCTGTGTGGTTTAGCAAATCAACATAGTTGATCAGCCGTGCAATATTATTATTGTAGTTCTCTCTTGATCATAACCTCTTTGGGTTGCAGTAGACAAGAGATCTGCAATAATTTGCGTATACTTCTGTTACTTCTTTATTTTCAGATTGTCCAATTTTTTGTTATTGACAATGAACATTGTTCTTTGTTAATTTTTAATAATCCTTTTATTATAATTAAATATTTTCAGTCATGTTTTCGTTAATGAACTATGTTTTAATCCTTGGCCTTTTTAATCAAATGATTACTATAAGTAAGTATTTTAAGTTTTAAAAACAAAATACTTTGTTTTAGTTTTCTAGAACATGGAGATTATACACTATTAGGCTATTTAGTAATGTCTGATGTTTAATGTTTGCAAGTCATGTTTTCACTAATATACAGATGCTGAAGAAGAAAATTGCACTGACTTTCTGGGAGAGGTAGTCTCCCATGGATTGTTATATGTACCTGGCCCAAATGTGTGCTCATTGTGTGTTTGTTATCACAAAGAACCCAAATGGTGCAAAACAATTTATTGTGATGGTCCGCCCTATGTGAGTTTCAATCTTCATCTGCTTGTTTGTAATATCTGTTGCAATGGAATTCTGACCAGTCTTATCATTAACTTATAACTGTTGTTAATAACTTATATTTATTGATAGTTGAGTATTGTTACATTTTTAACTGCTTATGGCTATGTTTATGAACTGCAAGAACTCAGCTAACCACTTTGACTGGCTAATCAAATACTTTTTTTTTGTTACTTTATTGATTTAATCTTTCATATTCTTGTTGTACAGGAGATCAGTTTTATATTTTAGTTGTAGGTGATTTTTGTATATTTTTTTGTCACTATTGATTCAGATCAACACATATTAGCAAATTTTTATGTTTTCATTTGTTAAATGTTTCATTGTAATAGCACCTTACTCATCAACTTTTATGAATATTTTTCTGTTCACTCTTTCAACTTTTTATTTTGCTTGTTAAATCATTGAAATTGTTTGTATGTATATATTTTAATTTGAAATTACAAGTAGTGAAGCTTTAATCCATCTGAAATACTATTAAACAATGATGTTCTTTATTCTAATAATTTTTAACAATTTTTGCTTTTCTTCATTTATATCGATACCTTTTATTATATGGGAGACAAGATCAAATTTTGCATGTATTGTTGGGTAATCTTGTTTAATAGAAGTGAGTGCTGTTGAAACTCAAAAAGGTCTTCGTTAGTTTGTTATTAAAAACTCAGAATAGGTATTTATTGAATGTTAAATTTTCTTGATATATTACCTTAATTAGAAGTTAATATTTAAAGTTTTTTTTTTTAGTTTTGGTGATTCATTTGAGGTATTTATCATAAATTTGTCACTATTATTTAGGGGTCATTTACACAGTACCAATCAGTGGTGCCAGTAGCTGGCATTCCAGTTGACTAGCGCATAACGTTTAATGCTCATTTACTCGCTGCCAGTCGCTGACATTCCAGTTGACAAGCACATAACTTTTACACATTCCCATTAATTTAGAACAATTCGAGTGTTATGCGGGACTTTAAAATACGTATTTATTTATTTAGTTTCTACAAATGGCCGAAAAACTACAAATTTGCAATGCATAAACCTGTGATATCGCTTTCTACCATGTTACAGTGGCCAGCTTAAGTTTTTATAAATTAACTGATAGGTGATAAAAAAACGATTCTTTCATACATATTTTTTTATTTGAACGCCCAATTATAAATTCAACACAAATCTTATCAATATTCTATAAATTGTTTGCATAACAGCAAAAACATACTTTTTTATAACAAATTAAAGTATAAAATAAGAATTTTAATGTAACAAGAGTTTTCATTTTACCAGGATAGGAACCCTTAGCCCGAACGGTTATTATCCAAATTAACATAGAATTCCTCTCCAGAGTCCAGATTTGAATCCCAACAAATGTTTATGGGCTTATGTTGATTAATAACTCGGATATCAAAATATATGGAAAATTCTATTTGACTTCAAAGTTGGTCTAATCAATGCCCAAAAGGTATTCTAAAACAAAGAACTGTATTCTAAACATTAATAATTTATCAAAATAATTTAAAATTTATTTATAAATAAATAAACAAATTATTGTGTAACAGTTATGTACAAAAAGTTTTACTGCAATTTTAACTTTTAATTTCTTCAATTTTAACTTAAAATTCTTATTTTATACTTTGATTTGTATTAAAAATATATGTACTTATTGTTAGGCAAATATTTTTGAGTAAATTGATATGAGTGGTATTGAAGTTATAAATATGTGTTTAAATTTAAAAAATGTATATAAAGGAAAAAATTGTTACTAATTTTAATATCTCATATCAGTCCATGTATGGAAACGTTTTCTGGCCACTGTATATGGAAAGTTTTTAGAAATGTGTGACTAGTAGCTTCAGAGCAGAAATCATGGTTTAGATCTTAGATCAATAATAAGCATTTAGGAGTAGCTGAGACAGTTACAGAGAGCTACGTGAAAATGACCCACATGAATAGGACAGTTATAAACAGTTGGTTTCTCTGTCAATTAATTTTTTTTTTTTTTTTTTGTTTAACAGGTTCTAATAGTATGTTGACCACGAAGTCTTGATTTTCTTTGGTATGTCTTATATGGTGAAGTTCCGGGGTATTTGTCTATTCTATAATAGCTTGCATAGAAGCATTCTTCGCCTCACAATTGCGATATTCTCTGTTCCAGATGTTGCATAAATTGTACCCTAATACGTCCAAGTGACTTGGTTACGTACATTGGTTTGAGGTTTGGAGGATGATGTAATATAGCCCCTCATTTAGACTTCTTAGAAATTAGATTGACTCTAGCCTTGAATGGCCTTAGTCGCCTATAGAGTACATTTTGGGGCCTCGGATATTGAGCTACGATGACCATTTACAATGGAGTGATGTTGGGTATTCTAAGATATGCCTGTTCTGCATAGTCTCAGAACCTCTTACATTGTAAGAAAAACAAGTTGGCGACAATTGAATATACTTGAAGTTCAAAAGTGAAGGCTCAACTGGTTTCCGGAGAATATCGGCTTGAAGATTGCTGAAGAAGAGAAAAAGATCATCCGAGAGGATAGCACAGATAAATGGAATCAGTGGTGGGTGACAATCTCGAAAGAAGCAACCATGAGAAAATGTTTCCTCAACGTCCGAAGTCGCTTGGACGTGAAGCGCGTTTTCCTGGACTACTGGATCTTTCAATTTCAAAGGAACAGGGCTTGGGTGTTTTCGCGGTAAGTTGCATAGCCTTGGAAAAGACATAGGTTCTCTATGCCCCACTTGCGGAATAACGGTGACAGCAGGGCATGTCATTTACAAAAATTTTGTGTATGGGTGAGAAGCTGCTATGGGACCGACACACTTCTATGTGGAAAGAAAAAGAACACCTTATGGAAGGTCGCCAACTATCGAAAATGAAGAAAACTGAAAATTGTTAAATTATTTGTTATTTAATAGCAGAGATGGCATACACGTTTGTGATATGTCATCTCAGGGAAATCTCATTTAGCTGAAAAGCAAGGTGGTAGAGGGGAAAAAATTAATAACTTTTTATTCTGATGTTGTAAAGGGACAAACTTAAAGATTTTTCCTTATTCCAACGAACTGCTTTTTTTATATTCAACAGAATGTTTAAAGTTAAACTAGTAGACGGTAGTTGTTTAGCATAGTACTCCAGATGACCCTACAAACGAAATGAGAAAAAAATGACAAAACCCTATTATGATCTTATATGCCATTATTCATTTCTCTGAAAATTTAATATGTTCATATCAATAATAATTAGCAATAATATCAATATCCACAATTTTTTAAGCTTATATTACAAATATTGGTGTTTGTACAGGATAAATAGTTTTAAAATTTTGGTAATCTTGTCTTCAGCTAATTTGTATTCAGTCGTAAATTTTCATCAACCTTAAAAAAAAAGTTACTTAAATAAATATTTTAGACAATTTGTTTTGCTGGTTAATCATACCTTGCCGAGAGTAGGGGCTTGCCAGTGTGCCAGTCAAACGAAAATATTTGTTTTACTGGCTTGTTCCAATCGACTGGCGGGCCAGTCCCTCACTAGTCTCTCTCGTGAACTATTCGCTACCTATCTTGCTATTTCTAAAAGAGGCGGATTTTGGTATAGGTTGGACTATTCAAGTGGTACAATCAAACCTATTCCAACCGGAGTGGGTCGAAACACTCGATTCTCATGTCTTGAGTTTTTCAACCAGATATTCAGATATAGTTAATAAAGCCAAAAGCCCTTTAATAAATTTTAAAGCGGTTAATACTCTATGTAATTTGTTTTATAGAATTTAATGGTAAAGTATGTTTGGTGGTAAGAGAAATGTGAAATGTTGTTTTTTACTTTGTATTAATTATTTCATTTTTTTTTCTAGTTCCTGTACCAACCTAAATCCATTTTATATCAATTAAATATTAATAAAAATGAAAACACTGATGATCTTGAAACGAAATTCTCCGCAATCTCAATATTTTTAAACACACACATAAGTAAAAATAATCTACTTATCTGTTTCATATAAAGTCATCTTATACTAAATATAGTTAGTCAATTTCTATTATATGTGACATACTTAATAAAAACTATAGTTAAAGGTATAGAAAAAAAAGATCTTAATGTGTTAATTACATAGTATGATTTCTTTAAATTCAAGTTCTTTAATCTTATTCATTATGGTTTAATATTATGTTTCAACAAACAGATATATCGCTTTAATAAAAAAAAATCAAGCGGTTTCTTCCTTCTTAATATTTCTATAATAATTATTCATTTTATTATAACATAATATAGATATAACTAGAGCCAAAAACTAGTCTTATATTTTACAAACACTTAAATAATTATATTCAAATATTAATAACTTCTAAAGTGGGCTGAGACGGAATGACAGTTTTCAAATTCACAATCAAATAATATCTCACTATGTTTTTTTAATTTTTTAATGCCATCTTTTCAATAAAGTCAAATGAAGTTTTGTAATTGTTGAATTTATGAAAATGTATAAAAATGAAAATTTTAAATCCGAAAATAAATTACGTAATAAGACTGGTTATCCTGATCTTGTTGTTGTTTTAAAATGTTCTGAATACATTGTACTTATTATATAATATTTAAAAGATAAGATTAATAGCTAATGCTATTATAATTAATTGAGTAGCCAAAGTTTTTAAAAACCGGACTTTGAGCCACATAAATTAAAGTGGTCAACTTTTGAAGACATTTATTAAAATTATACTATTTTAACATTTTGGAATTGGTTAAAAGCTTACTATAATATGTACCCATTTTTAAGTCATTTAGAAATTACGAAATTTGGTCAATGTCGCGAGATTTGCTTGACTCATCCCACTGTGTAGAGTGGGAAAGTCGAGATTTATTCCATGGCTCCACTTAGAAATAACTTCAACTTACAACACAAGAACCATCCTAAAAAACAGGAAGAGAAGATTGACAAAATATGTTTAGTAGGTAGTATTACTTTAGAATGTTCAAAAACTGAAAACTAAATTAATGCTTAAATTGATCCCTCATCCACTTTCCTACTTACTTATTCTTGTAAATTTAAAATGGCTATTTAAAGGATACTAAAAGATTTTATGTATAGATATTAGATTATGAGCTGGGACTTACGTTAATCATTGATGTTTATTCACTAATGTTAAAATACACTATAAGTACGAACACATATGGATTAATTATAAGAATTTTATAATTTAAATAAAACATCATGCTACAATGTAATTTATCATCAATATCCACAATTTTCTAAGCTTAAATTGGAGATATAGGTGATGGTGTAGGATATATTGTATTAAAATTATGTGAAAATTTGCCTTCAGCTATAATGTAAGTTTGCATAAATTTTCATCAGCCTAAAAAAAATCATATTAAAATAACGATTTGTTTTGCTGGTTAGTCATATCTCATCCCGAGTAGTCGCTTGCCAGCACGTCAGTCAATCAAACTATTTCTTGCCAGTGCCTGGCTGTCCTCTCCAGTGACTGGCATGAACTGTTTACATGCTGCCAGTCGCTGGTGACCTCACTTGCACCGTGTAAATGAGCCCTTAGATTGAATGTTTTGTAATGCCTGATCTTGAGTTTAGATTTTTTTTTAGTTTAGATTTTTCGTGCTTAATAATATTATATAGAACTTAATAATATTATGCAAGTTAAATGTTTTTCATTATTTTTCAAATGTTTAAAAGAATTTTTACAGTGTCTTTTTCTTCTTGTTAATAGTTAATTGTCTAGTGAACACAAAAAGATGTTTAACCAGAAATATTAATTTTTCATTTTCATTACAACTTTTGTTAGTAAAATCTCTTATTACTCCTTTTAGGAATTAAATTGGTTATATTTTTGAGTGAAAATTCAGAATGTTTGCTGGATTCATTTAAATATGTTATTTTAATGCTTTCTCTCAATTCCTGTATGAAAAAACTCTTTTTACGAATTTTCAGCTGATTTTTGTACCAAATATGTATAATGGAGGTGATAAATAAAAATACTCACCAAGTTTTTAGAAGTAAATGTTGGCTGCCATTGACACAAACATATGCAAGTCTGTGTGGGCACTGTGATATGCAGGAACTTGATTTTTATATAGTAAAAACCTGGAGCATATTCTATATAACACAATAAAAACTATTTACATAAAATATTCAGCCGAAAATCTCCAAATATGCAGTAGTTAAATAAATTTCTGAAGTGTTGAAATATACTAATTTGCTTACTCAAAGAAACTAAAAAATATATTTGAGCAAGGAATAAAAATTAAATGAAAATATTTCAATTTAAACTACCTTTCCTTTATAGAAGAAAATAATTAAAACATAGTGCAATAGACCGAAAATGGAAGATAAAAATTTAAAAACATAACGTCTTCATTTTTAATAACATAATAAGACATTTAAAAAAAACAAACTAAAGTATCAAAGTAATACAAACTTACAAGTAAAAAAAAGAAAAGCATCTGCATGTAATGTTATGTAAAAATGACAAATAATTAACAATATTAAAAAAAAAAAAATATGCAAATAGACCAGTAAGCTACATGTTCTGTATTAAAATAAATGAATGTATTTCTATTTTTTTTCAGACAAACCTAATCTTCCAAATTTGAAATATTTTCAAAATAAAAAAATGATCGTTCTAGATGTACAGATGTGGTGGAAGCAAATTTAAATGCGCTTTAAATTATTGTCGTTTGTCAAGGTGGAGTCCTAAGTATCGGATTTGTTATATATTATATTATATCGGATACAGGGATAAGAGGGCTATTGTTGATGGATACTGTAGGACAGGAAGTCATAGGTTTAAGACGAAGAGTGAAGGTAATTTGATGGGATTTATTGGAATTTATTTTAATCCTCCAGTTTTGACACCATTTTTCAAGACTTGTGATGTGTGATTGAAGAGTTTGGGATGCAATAGATGGATCGTTATTAACTGATAGGATACACGTGTCATCGGCATAGGTGGTGATGACAGTGTTGGATTGGGTTGGGATATCAGCTGTATAAACTGTGTAAAGGATATGACCTAGGATACTACTTTGAGCATGTTTGTTAAACATAAAAAATAAACAATAAGTATTCTTTATTTTTAATAGATTATTAATTTATTAATGCATTACGACACCAATAGATAGGATAAATATTGTTATTATTATTGCAAGAAACTATATTTTCATAGTGCCCGACAGAGCCTGAATGAAGTGTCGAATGTTTTATCAAGGCCCATATCAACACAAACTATTCTTATTCGTTTGTGAGAAGTTGGTCTAACATTCTTATGTCATCTTCAAGACAATCTGCAGCAACATCGCCTCACTAGCAAATACGCAGATTATGGTGCAGTGAGCTCCTAGATGAGGATGCAAATTAGATTGCTGGTATGTTCACAGATGTCTTGTTTCTTTACAGTGGTAGTAGGCGCCAAATAGTCTACCGTGAATAGGAAATGGGTACACTATCATAGTTTGTGCTTCCTTTAATACCTTCTGAAGGTGGGAGTTCATATTTTGTCCACTTCATATTGTGGAATGTCATCTCACGTCAGTTACTTATGTTCAAAAAATTATAGAGAAGTAGATCCTTTAAACCAAGGCCATTATTGGCCAAGATTTATATTTTCTTGATGAAAATAAGCGACCGCGTCGGGAAAAGTTGTTAATGTCTTGAAAATGTGTAATTTCACATCTGCTCCTTACCTCATTGTCTTCAGATCTCAATCCCATTGAGCACATGTGAGATGCACAGGAGAGAAATCTTTTTGATAAATCTTCAGCAACTGAGAGCAGTATCACCATATTTATGGTATGAAATCCCTTGTGAAATTAGTGACATTATAAACAGTATGCCGAATAGATGCAGAAATGTAATGATAGTAAACACTATCATTACATTAACGCAAAGGACATTAAAGTTTGCAATCATAAAAACATGACAAAAAACTTTAATTTTACTGTTTTAAAAACATATTACTGATAGTAGATGGAAAACAAAAATACTAACATACAGAGAAAAAAACATTTAAATATTTGTGGTTCCTATAGTTTGTGAAATGTTTAAACGCGCCTTGCCTTTATTTGTATTAATTTTCAATATATTTTATAATAAAAATCTGGTACACGCAACACACAACTTTCACTTATCGCCCTACTTTGAATAGAAGTTATTTTCAGATAATGTCGGACTATTATAACATTTTTTAAGTGAATTTTTAACTTATTTAAAGCTTAAATCTTACAGCTAACAATCATTAATCTTTAATATCATTAATAACAAAAATCCTACTTATTATATCAACGGTTGATTATGGATTGTAGGACTATTAGTTATTAAGGTGTTTTTTTCTATTGTAAAGTTCACTGAAATGGAATTACGAGATTCGCATTGCCTGTCATAGATAGATCAAAAGTTGTTACACTAATTGTAAGTGGATTCTGTTGGGATATCACAAAGGGAAAATTCATCAAATTATTAACTAATTTAATTTTCTAAAAGTTTACATGATGATATTTCGGAATAAACAGATGATAGGTGCCTAATTATTTAAATATAATATCAGATCTAGAGTTATTAAACTACATTAATTGTATTTAAGGTTATAAGCATATCCATGAAATATTTTTATATTTCACTTCATTCACACAAGTACAATGAAATAGTATTTTAAACAATGACATTGCCTTGATTCAGTGGATTTTAAATACTTTTTTCATACTTAAAAGTGTTTTTAAAATTTTACATTTAGTATAGACATTTTATTTAATTTCCTTTGAAACATGTGATTAACGTTAAATAATGTTAGTTTTCAGAAATTATTATTTATATATTTTTCGTCACTTTCCGTTACCTTCTATAAGTTTATTTATTAGATATTATTTTTTTTTTCTGAAATTCTCAGCTTTTCAACGATATATTGTACTTATACCTTCTGACTATTATTTCCGGAGATTCATTTTAGAAATAAACAAAAAAATCCTTTTTTTCTCCTTTATTCAATTATCAAATTCTTTCAAAAATCATATTTAGTCTTTTATCATAACTGGTAACAATGAGATATAGTTAATTATTTAAAATAAACCAAATTAAAGTTACTTTAGAGGAAGACTTGAAGGAAGCTAGTCGACTGTTCTACATATTATGGGTGATAAATATTCAGGACAGGAGGTGATAAATTTTAATTTTTATTTGTGCCAATGTTTCAACCCAAACATATGGGTCATCTTCAGTGCTCTCATCTTCAGTGCTCGAACCACGCCCTGAAGATGACCCACATGTTTGGGTTGAAATGCTGACACAAATAAAAAATTAAAAAATTTTTCCTTTTTTTTTTAAATATTTTTAAAATTTATTACTCCTGAATATTTATCACCCATCATTTAGAGGAAGACATTTTGAATATTGGTACTTTAGATGAAGCTCTATTAAGCAACATCAATTGGGATAAAACCTAAATCATATTAAATATTACTTAATTATACATTGATGCAACACCGGAGTTTAATGGAAATTGTTTAAGCTGTTTTGAGAAAATCATAAAAATTTGTGAAATCCATAATATAAAGTGGCACTTCCAGTTATCCAATTTTAAGGGAAAAGTTGCTGCTGTCACATCCGGGCCATATACAAACATTAAATACATAATTTCAGTTTCTTACAACTTTTTGTTTTTGAGCTAGGCTGTTCATACTCAGACATTCACACAGAGACTATTTTGCAGGACTTGGTTATTTGGACTCAGGAGACCTCAAAACATGTATTTCCGTTGACAATGCAGATTCAAAAATTTTCACGATTGTAATACCTGTTATTCTTGGGAAAATAAATCATACACAACAATATCTCATTTCATTTTTGAGCAGTTTATATACCCACAAACACACACATATATATATGTATACTAGTGTTCGCCCAGTGGTCGAAATTCGACCATAGCCATTAAAAATTTGAGGAAAACATAATTAAATAAAAAATAAATTCAATAAATAAAGATTAAATCACGATTCAAAAATCCTCATTTATTAATATAAATAAAATTTCAATTTCAATTAAAAATCAAGCTTAAACTACTTAAAATTATTAAAAGTAATACAAAATAGACTCATTCAAATTTTTTAATTTATGTGTGTTATTATCACAGTAAATTAATGTTATGATTAAGCAAGTCAAAAATAAATTTAAATTTTTTCATTCATTCATTCATGTATGGCACAACATCCCGTCACCGAGACTGGGCCTCCTCCAAGAGCCTCCGCCAGTTGGCTCTATCTTCTGCTGCAGCTCTCCAGTTCCGCACACCAAGCAGGGTTCTCGCATCATAGGCCACGTTGTCCAACCATCTCGTCCTCGGCCTTCCTACCCGTCTTACGAGGTGCAGCTCCTCCATCATTATTTTTTTTGGTATTTCAAGGGTGCTCATTCTGGCCACATGCCCTGCCCACCTTAGTCTGGCCAGTTTAATATACGTGACTACGTCGATGTCTGCATAGAGAGAACTGAGCTCCCTATTTTTTCTTTTCCTCCAGACATCACCCTCCTTTACTGGACCATAAATCCTTCTGAGGACTCCTCGCTCAAAGACACTCAGCTTCATCTCATCCCTTTTGGTCATCGTCCAAGCCTCTGAGCCATATGTCAAAACAGGCCGAACAAGGGTCTTGTATATGATCAGCTTGGTCTTCTTTGAGAGGTACCTACTTCTTAAGTGTCGGCCAAGTCCAAAGACACATCTATTGGCAGCCGTGATCCTTCTTTGTATTTCTTGAGCCATGTCATTCTTGCTATTGATTTCAGACCCAAGGTATATAAAACTTTTCACTCTCTCAAACTTAAAAGAACCTACCTCAAATGGAGAGTTCAGATCAACCTCACCGCCAACTCTCATATACTTAGTTTTCCTCTCGTTGACTTCTAGACCAAGTGGTCTTGCAGCTGCTTCAAGGCTTATAAACGCTTCTCTGAGAGCCCGTTCAGACCTACCTACTATGTCAATATCATCAGCAAAACCAAGAAGCTGTGTCAGGCGATTGAAGATTATATCTTTGGTCTGAATACCGGAGTCTCTTACAGCTTTCTCCTCTGCCAAATTGAACAATAGACAGGCGAGGGCATCCCCTTGCCTAACCCCACTGCTCACTTTAAACTCTTCGGAGTCGTCAGAACCGACGCGTATTCTGCATCTCGAGCTGTCCATGGTCATCTTGATTAGGCGTACGAGCTTCTGAGGGATGCTTAGCTCCTCCAAGGCACAGTATAGTTGCGTTCTATCAACGCTGTCGTATGCTGCTTTAAAGTCCAGGAATAAATGGTGGGTGACTACCTTACGCTCCATAGTCTTTTCTAGGATCATCCTCAGAGAGAACAGTTGATCAGTCGTTGAGCGTCCTCTTCGAAATCCAGCCTGATATTTCCCCAGTTCCTTTTCAGAATACGGGAGGATCCTCTCAAAAAGAATGTTAGAGAGCAGCTTATAAGCACACGAAAGGAGTGAGATTCCTCGATAGTTAGCGCATTCTGTTTGATCTCCTTTCTTATGTATTGGGCAGATAATGGCTGTTGCCCATTCCGTAGGCATAGCTTCCTTCTCCCAGATGGTCAGCATTAAATCATGCAGAGCTTTCTTGAGTTCTTCACCTCCACATTTCAACAGCTCTGACTGGATTCCGTCCGGGCCTGGCGCCTTTCCATTTTTCAATTTCCTTAGGGCGTTTTCCATTTCCTCCTCATCCGGGGGTTCAACAGAATTCAGGGAGTCTTCCTTCATTACACCTACTTCTCCAGGCACCGTTCCTCTGTTTAATGCGCCTTTGAAATGTTGTACCCATCTCCTTAGTACGTCATCTTTGTGGCTTAAAAGAGTTCCATTTGTGTCTTTGCATGCCGTCACTCTGGGCCTAAAAGCTGCCCTACCCTCGTTTATTCTCTGAAAGAACAGGCGACTTTCATTTTGGCCTCGCAATGCCTCTGTGTCCTCCATGTTCTTATTTTCCCAAGCTCTTCTCTTTCCGCGGAATAATCTCTTCTCTTCGCGTCTTTTTCTTCTATATGTTTCTTGGGAGAGCCTTGTGGGACGCTGAACCTTCTTTCTGTAGGCTTCATTTTTCACTTTTACTGCTTGAAGGCACTCAGCATCAAACCATGGGGGCCTTCTAGATTTAGTCTCGTAGCCAAGAGCTTCTTCTGCTGCCTGTTTCATTGTGTTGCTGCATCTCTTCCACTGTTCATCGACCATAGAGCTGTCATTAATTACTTCTTCGTTAAGTTTCGTCTCCACAGCTTGTTGATACGAATATTGGTGGTCTGAGTCCTTAAGTTTAACCACATCAATCTTCTTCTTTGGTCGTTGGTAGTGGTTTTTAATCAGCGAAATTCGTGATCTGACCTCGGCAATGCTCAAATAGTGATCCGTGTCCATATTTGCACCTCTATAAGATCTTGCATTTATCATGTTGGACTTGTGACGGGCACTAATGAGTACATGGTCTATCTGTGATGCTGTTTGCCCATTTGGAGAGATCCATGTTGCTTTGTGGATATTCTTTCGAGGAAAAAGAGTTGTTCCAACAACCAGTCCGTGCAATGTAGCAAAGTTCACCATCCGTAGCCCATTATCATTACTGGTCTCATGCAAGCTGTGGGTTCCTATGGTAGGCATGAGTGCCACCTCCTTACCAACTTGTGCGTTAAAGTCACCAAGAATGATTTTAACATCATTTTTGGGGCAGCTTTCTGTCACGCGTCCAAGTTCTTCATAAAATGCTTCCTTATCCTCCTCAGGTGACACCTCTGTTGGGGCATGGCAGTTGATTAGAGAGAAATTAAAAAATTTTCCTCTAAGCCGAATGTAGCATAACCTTTGGTTAATGGGAGTAAATCGCATCACCAACTGTCGAGCTCTGCCTCTCACAACAAATCCGGTACCGAAGATGTGATGCTTTTCATGGCAGCTATAGTAGAGTGTATGGTACTTCTTCTCCATAATTCCCTGTCCTATCCATCGGACCTCTTGGATAGCTGCTATGTCGATTCTGTATGTGTCCACTTCTGCAAGGAGCGCACGAAGTGCTCCTAGTTTATGTAATGATAAAATGTTCCAAAATCCAATTCTTAGGTCATTTAGGCGTTTCCTGGGTCTGTTACCGTAATTCAGTCCGGCTTCTTCTCTTTGAGGTTTCGTAATAAGGTACTTTAGGGGGGGTGGGTTATCAGCCCACTGCCCCCGAGTTAAATTTTTTAACTGAGTTTAAATCCATTTTTATGCAGAAGTTCTCTGTAAACAACGTTCTTTTTAAATATTCTGTCATTGTTTAGTACATAGCCTTGCCCATTGCCATTGGAATTATAAACTTCAAAATTTGAAATGAACTTGCTCTACTTGCTGCCACATATAATTGTCCATGCGAAATTACTGGACGTCCCAATAAAACACGAATTTTTCCAAAACTTTGACCTTGCGATTTGATTATGGTCATAGCAAATGCAGCTATTAATAAGAACGTTGTTCTTTGAAATTCGAATGTAAATGTTGTGTCAGAAAATATTTAATTAATTTTTGGAATTAAAATTGTTTTATTTAAAGTAGCTCACGTCAGTACTTCACTCTCATTCGTGTTCCATTAACTAATGCTTGTGCACAGTATTTAACTTCAGAATAAGTATAACAATAGAATTTATTTTTAAATTTAATTTATGAGGTAACATTCCACTAGTATTCAATGATATCATCTCTTTTAATAATTGTTCCAATTATCTCAGTAAACGTAGAGTTTTCGATTTATAAAAAAACAAAATAAAGGAAATCGAATTTGCAAAAGAAAAAGTACTAAATGTTTAAAATGACACATCTCTGCAACAAATAGTCCGATTTCCATGATTTTTTTTTTATTTTGTAGGGAATTCAGGAAGCTTTCAAATAAACATTGGTATTATCAATAAAAAATTGTGTACTTTTTGAGATATTCGCAAATAAAATACTGAATTCATGATAAATGTTTATGCAGTTTGTTTTCGGCAAAGTACGTTATATTCATATATTATAAATGTTTCAAGGGGAAGACTTTAGCCAAGTTTCATTAAAATCGTTAAAGCCGTATTGGCGCTACTGTCTAAAGCGAATCACGTTTTTCGGCCGCCATTTCGAAAGGAAAGGCTTGATGATAATGAAACTGATAATGTCAAAATTTTAACTGACAAACACTGATAATGTCAAAATTTCAAAGAAATCGGTGAAGAACTTTCGGAGATTAGCTGTTTTAACAAACTACCATTTATATATTTATTTATAAAAATATTTCATATTTTTATTTATTGATAACACTAAAGCTCGTCAATAGCTATTAAACAAAAAAAGAAGGAAGAAGGTTGAATAATAGAGAAGAAAAAGGGGCTGAACCGTTTTGTGTTTGCTTATTTATATAATGATATATATATATATATATTATTGCAAATAAATATGGGAATATGAAGGGACAGTATCGTAATGAACAAAACTCATTATTTTTAATATTAAATTTATTGATGAAGGTTGTTATATTAAGGCTGAACTTGTAGAACAAATAGCTGGTCAATATTTCTCATCTTATTGTGTTATTATGTATGTTTGAATTTGTGTGTGAATAAAAGATGGGTTCTTAACAGGTTACTAATCTTTTTCTGACCAAAATGACAAAGTTAAGTTTTATTCTGTTGGTCTGTGCCAAAATTATTGTTAGCATAGGTCAGAACTTAATTACTTTCCACTTTTACATTGGACTAAGTAATTGCTCTAATAATTAGTATATAACAAGTTTTATTTCCTTTAATACCATTGTGCAGACAAATGGTTTCTCATCGAATTCTAATTTTTTCTTAGGTTCAGGTAATATTGCTATGGGGACCTAAGGTCAAAAATTATATATTTTTTTATTATTTATGCATGTTTTTTCACTAATTATTTCACACACACACACACACACTTATATATATATATATATATATATATATATATATATATATATATATATATATATATATATATATAAATAAGTACTCAAATATGTATGAGTAGTTCTAGTACTTTTAGATTTCATAATTAGTTACATTAATTGCTGTTTTCTTAATTTTTTTTTAATAATCTGAAACAATCATTCTTTTTTTTATTGAAATGTAAGATGGAAATTATGTCTGACAAAGGATATAGATTTGTATTTGTAAAAATTATTATTGGAAACTGGCATATGAATATATGTTATGTGAAATTGAATTATGTTATAAGTACTATTTAAATAAAAAATTTTCTTTTAAAATTAGAAATAGAATTCGAGAATATAAGTAGTGGAACCTTAAAATTTTTTTATTTTTTTTTAGCACTTCTTTGCTTTAACATACACTAAGCATGTGCTAGTTTAGCTTGCAAATGCAAGTTGCATTCTTTAATGAAGTTGTTAAGGAAAGTACTGTTAAAAAACAGCTATCAAGGACCTCCTTTTTCCTTCCTATAAGAGTTATCTTAATTAATATAAGAGTTAATTTAATTAATAAAAATTGTTATTATTTCCTTTATTATTATTTCCTGTTTCGAATAAATTAGGGTCAATCCATTTGAAATCTGAGTGATTTTAAATGGATTGGCCCATTAGCTTGCTATAACTTGTTAGCAGTTTTTGAAAAACGGCTTTACAACAATTCCAATAAGAGTTCTGTTCTGTCATATTCAATGAATTCACTGAAAGAAGTTAGATAGAAATACATCGGAATCCTCAAAAAACCTTTCCACATCCTGTATTACAGCTAACGCAATATTCAAACAATGGGGACGAGATTCATTGTAAGAGGACACATGAAGAGAAATATTATTGGCTAGGACGAGGTGTGTAAATTAAGTAATGAGACTAGAGACATGTCATGTAGAGGAGTAGGCTGGTAAACATTTGATATGCGTCCAGTACAAGTTTAAACACGCTGGAGTTATTGCACTGCCTGTAGTGAATTTTTTTTTAAACAGATTTTTTTAGTATGATCTAAAAATGAATAAAATCAATTTAGAAGAATGTTGTGCTATCAGGTTCTGCTTCAGGCTTGGTCACAGTACAATGAAAACATTTGAAAAACGGTGTCAGGCCTTTACTGACCAACTGAAGGCTATTCCGGTATCTGTGTGGCTTCCAAAGGTTGAAGGAGACAGTGTGAATTTGTAATTTCATTTAAAAAAAAAAATAGAAAAAATCAGTTCATTACTATCATTAATCTACACACCTCTTAGATGTGTTATATAAAATTGGAAAGCGAAAGATTTTATAAGGATGAATGTGTAACATATAAAGTCATAGAAGATATTATAGAGTGATTGTTAATGTTTACTTTCATATTACTGAATGAGAGATAAATATTGTCTCTATAATAACTCAATGTACTTTTTATGGAAAATAAATACAGAGCTTAATAGGTTATTTTCAGCTTGACAGACTAAAAATTATAATTAATGTTTACTTTTACATTAGGGAATGGGGTATTGATTTCTCACTAATAAGTAATGGCATTTTCAAAGAAAAGAAATGAAAACTCTATAGTTTATTTTTACCTGAACATACTGAAAATATGTAGTACACAAAATTGTCATTATTTATTGTAAGTTTACATTTATAATTACAGTGATATTTTAAATGGTTACAAACTTAAAAACAAAATGTTCTTCTGGGTTCAATTTAAATTTATTTTTATTTTTAAATTTCAACATCTTTTGCCAGTATTATATAACATTGGTCTATTCATACTATTAATTTTATTTTAAAATTTTTGAGACAGAAGAAAAATCTAGCTATGTTGGTATTCTTTTTTATCCATTATTCTTAATAGACATTAACACTTTGGTAATTATTGAAAATTATCTAAAGAAAAAAGCATTATTGAATTACAGAATATTACTTGTTTTTGTATTTCATAATTCTAAGGTTAAATTTTTGAAAAGAGAAAAACTCCATTGTAGTATTAACGTAATTTCATTTGTTTTATAGAAAAAATGCTCAAAATTCCTGTCAGGTATAAGGTGCTGTGAATTTGAATGTATTGATGAAACAGAAGAATGGGATGAATTTGTTAATGGATTCAACTTTAATACAAGTGAAAGAATTACTTCAGAATCTCTGTTTTGGGTGCTCACTTTGGTTACTATTTTTTACATTCATTGATCATGTTTTTTTTTTTTTTTTGGGGTATGTTTTTTTCGTGGCATAGAAGTTAAAAAGTTTATTTGTAAGACATAACATTCCTTGAATTATTAACCAAGGGATTTTTAATAAGAGGCTGGTCAGAAGTGAGATTAATGTTCTGTGACATTCAATTACTTTTTTTTTTTTATTAAAGTGTATAGAATGTTGCCTTATTAGTGCCTAATGTAATATTATACGTTTTAAAATAATTTCCTTTCTTCTTATTAATGTTTTATTTAGTACATCTGGATTGATTAATATTTTTTATGCCAAGCTATCCAAGAAATATTTTTCTTGAACACATTTCTAAAATGAAAAATTTGATCCCAAGAAAAATATATTTTATTTTAATGATCCCTTCCAGAACATTGTTTTAGTTTACTTGAATTTTTTTATTGGGCTGGTTCTAATGAAATGAACTAGATAGCGAAGTAGTCGGTTTAAGACAATAATTAGTGTTTGTGATGTTTTGTTGAGAAATGTTTCAAAGTATAGCGGGTTTTACTGTGGGATCAATTAAAATTGTTACGCTTGTGGCCTCTTTGTTTTTTCATTCATCTGATTGAAGATGTTTTTGAAATATTTTTCTCTCTCATATATCTTCCATTGACTACGATAGAAGATAAGATAATTTTTATGATGGTTTAGTAGAAGGTTATTCGGTGATCAATTTAAGTGATTAAGAAAACGAGTTTAAGTTTTTATTAAAAGCTGACAGGCCCAATTATACAGGTCATCCTCAAGGTAGGAAGTGCGTTGCAATCAATATTTCACATGAATTGTAACTGAGGATCAGGCCACACATGAGCTTGTAGCAAAAACTGCTCTTGGATTTGATTTTTAAAGTAATTTTGAATGATTGCCTGGTAATCTATAATTCTGAAATCTATCTAGTCAACTAACCATAGTCTATAGTTGAGATATTTATGATAAATTAGTAGATAATTAGATGATACTGAAGGTAGAGGCTTTATTCTTAAACTATAAAGAAAATTATCTGATAAAATATAGATATTAGAGAAGTTATTTAAAGTATAATACTATTTAGGTGTAACTTACTTCTACCGTGTTCTTTTTTTAGTAGTTGTTACAGCCTACAGATTCAAAATGAAAATGTTATTTAGATATTTAAAATTAATAGCTTAATTATTGCACGGTTACTGTTAGGTACTAATAATATTATTTTCTTGAAACATAGATATATAGTTAAATATAAGTTGTAAGTTAAATTATATTTACCATGTAAGTACACTTCGCAATAATATTCATCAATTAATAACTGAATTGAATTCGTGAAATATTAGTGCTTTTAACATGTTTTGTTTTTAACTTTTGAAAAC
This sequence comes from Nezara viridula, assembly GCA_928085145.1. Classification (NCBI taxonomy): domain Eukaryota; kingdom Metazoa; phylum Arthropoda; class Insecta; order Hemiptera; family Pentatomidae; genus Nezara; species Nezara viridula. The sequence continues at coordinate 155,421,109 of OV725079.1, read as the reverse complement.
AATAATTTTAAGAAATTATCTCTTGATAATTTACTTTTCTTGTTATTGAAAGTTGTGGATACTAAGGAAGCAATGAATTGATGGTATTCTGCTGGTTGTGTTCCATATTCATTTGAAGGTGTTCCCCTATTTTATACATTTTCTTTAGATTTTGTGTTTTTTCATACAAGCAGAGGATGGGTTATTGTATTTATTATAACTTAACTCTGAAAGTTGAGATTTACTGCATGGATCTCCCATTAAATAAAAGTCATCCTTCTGGATCCGAACCAACACAGTTTTTGTGTAGCCCCCATTCTAATTCAACTATCACAGTTATTACATTCATGTATAGCACAGATGATGTTGAAATAGAGTAATTTCAAATTGAGAGCAATGGGATATATCTCATGTGAAATGAATGTGCGAAAGGTTAAAACGTCCTATAGCTGAAATTGTGATTTACGTAGCACTATAAGTTGTAATCCTAAGTAAACAAACATTCTAAGCAATATTTATTAGTATTATTCCTTAAAGCTGGCCTCTTTGAAATATTTATGGATATTAATAACTTTTAATATCTTTAATTAAACTCATTCAAAAACCAGTTAAAAAAATAATTTTTCAGATGTATTTTTTAGTATATATACTTAAATATATTAAAGCATAAATATATCTTGAAAATAAAAAAAATTAAGTTATTTAAACATTTTAAATAACTATAAAACAACTTACATTGTATACATAGTTATCAAAATATTAACGGGACCTTACGATTCACAATTGTCATCATAAACATTTTTATAGTAGTATACATTACATTACTATTTTTAAAATTCCAAGCCAATCTATTTTGGTCTTAAAGTACTAATTTAAGTTTATTAAAATATTTTCCAAGTTTTTGGTTGTTTTTAATGTATAATTTTAATTTGAGTGAATATTTTTTTGTTTGTCTATTGTGTTTTACAGTATTATGAAAAGATATTCATTTATGTAATTATGAGTTACAGCTAAACTCATATTTATGACCTCTGTATTATTAAATCTCTTTGCTATAATTATTAAAAATTATCATCCTAGGATATATCATTTTTTTTTTAAATTTGCAATTTGTTTGTGAAATTTTACTAGTTTCTAGTACTTTTTTCTTAATCATACATATAATCATGATTAATGAAACATTATTAATGTTTTTGAACAGAATTTTCCTTTATATGGGATGTCCGTTTAGTTTTTTGCTCTTATGGTACACTGTATCTTAAGTCATCTGTACTTTTATTACAAAAACTGGATATTTTATAATTGTTGATCATAATTATTTTTAATTTAACTGCTGTTAATCATGGTAAAAGATTTTAGTACAAGACTTCTATTCATGGTTTTGTATATTATGAAAGTGGATAATTTTTTAAATATTAGCAACAAATTAAAATCTGTCTAATTTTTTATATAAATTAAAATATTATTACCATTACTTTAAATATTTTGTTAGCTAAAATATATTTAAAACATATTTTTTTATATAAATACATCATTATATTATGATTAATACATTTGATAATGTGATAGATTATGCTTTACTTACAATAAAAGGATGAATTATTTGTTTTATTTTTTTATATCTTCTTCCTTTAAATCATTAGTCTTGATCCTGATCTATCTGGTAATATTTTATTTAGTGATTTATACCATAATATAGAATGAAGTAGATATCCATATTATTGACAATCATTATTTATTGATAATTTGAAGATGTTGATTTCAGGTGTAATCAATTGTTGGGAGGTGTGGTGAAAAAAGAAAACACACAATGTAGTATAAAATATTTGTAAAATATGTGCCAATATTTTGGCCTAAGGTTTACTCCTCTCATCAGGATTAACAGACCAAGATACAACCATGAAAGTTTAAAAGCAATAAAGTGAGATCTGAAGTTAGGATATAAAATTAAAATAAATGGAAAGATTGTTTGACAATCTGATTCAGTATCTGTTTGATTATTCATTATTTAAAAATTATAGCTTGTTCAATATTGATTTTCAATTTGAAACTTGAATGCTCAAAAAAGTCAGTATTCTCATGTGGCCAAAACTGATATTTTATTTATTTATGAGATTTCACCTCATTAACTTAATACTATAGTAGTTAATATATATGTGTATATATATATATATATATATATATATATATATATATATATATATATATATATATATATATATATATTAACTAAACAATATCCACATTAACAAAAAAAACCAGCTGGGCTAACGTTAAATATTTTCAATTCCTTTGCTAGAAAGAATTAAGACATACTTGATTTTGGTCCTATTTAAAATATTATAAAGAGAAGGATAGTTGGAGTGATTAGACAAAATTAAATAATAATATTTATTTTAACATTTCCCAACGTCTCGACCTGAAGTTCAGGCCTTCATCAGGGCTGAGGAAAAGAAGCCCTTTTTCTAAAAGAAGCCCTTTCTCTTTCTCTCAGCCCTGAACTTCGGGTCAAAATGTTAAAATAAATATTATTATTTAATTTTGCCATTTTTATTTTTGATTGATCACCCCAACTATCCTTTTCTTCATTATTCGCTACAGTTAACCATTCAAAGGCTAAACTCTCCCCCCAAAGGATCTTCCAATTTTCCAATGAGGATAAATTACAATTCGAAATAAGAGAATGGAAGAAAGATTATATTACTTATAAGAGGGAATCCTGGAAATAAGAAAATTAGGATTTTGATGATCAACTATAACTACTATATTGCTTTAGTTAATGAGGTGAAATCTCATAAATAAATAAAATACCAGTTTTGGCCACATGAGAATACTGACTTTTTTCTACATTCAAGTTTCGAATTGAAAATCAATATCAAACAAACTATAATTTGCACGATAATAAATAATCAAACAGATACCGATACATATTAAGTTGAAAAAAGTAATAAACAGGAAAAAAAAAATATTGGAATAAATTCAATTAAATATTTTAAAAACTGGTAAAAATAATTTGAATACTGACTAGTGAAAATAAAACAGAATTGGTATACAAAATTCTTATGAAGGTGGTTGAGCGGCCTAAGTTTTGTGCATTTTATCGCGAGTTGCCATGCAACCTGATAACCGAAGTTTAGAGGAAAAAATAACTTGGCATATCTTTTAACTGTGGCATTAATTCCCTGCTCTCACCCTCTGGCCCGGAAAAACCCTATAAAGTCTTAAAGGTAAGGAAAGGGAGAACAGAATATTTTTATAGTATTTTCTCTTTTGACCTACATTTTAAGTGTTCATCAGGGCTAAAAAAGATACTGACTGTAAATATTAATTGGTACAAGGTAAAAAGGAAATAAAATCAGTTGATATTAAATTAGTTTAGGTAACCAGATAAAGAAATAGGAGAACTGATAAGATAACCTAAGTGATGTAGTGAGTTATAGTAATGTTAGAATATATATATATATATACACATAGAAAATAAAAGATATACACAGAATATAAATACACAGAAAATAAAAAAATTATAACAATGTAATAAATAATTTTTATTGAGCTATAAACAAATGTTTTATGATTCTGCTAACAATATCAAACTAATAGTAGGATGGTAACATTAATAACATCATCAATACAACAACCAATCGTTAAGGCTTTCATGTATTGAGTCATAAAATCTTGTTACGCATAAACTGGTCTTATTAATTTGATTTTAATAAAACAAAAATTGTATCAATACCTAGAGAAGAAGGCGTTCTTTCATCTACCACCATTAATATTTATATCATTATTTTTTTTGATAGAAAAAATTTAATCTGTGACATTAATTATAGTTGGATCATCACTTATTGAAGCTGTTCTTTCACCTTCTACCACTGTTCCAACAACCCAAGCATTACAGCCTAATAAATTTTTAAATTTTTTACAAAACCCATCAGCAGCTTTGAGTGGTAAGCATATCAGTAAGCCCCCTGAAGTTTCAATATTTTTACCATCTTCTAAGTGGAATTGTTTATTTAGTTGTCGATCCACATCAAGCATTTTATTTATTATTGGAAGAGTGTGGATTTTAAATTGTACTAGATTCTTTTGATGTCTAGCTAAGTTTTTAGCATGGCCAAGTAAACCGAAACCAGTAACATCAGTCGCAGCATGAGCTTTGAACTCATGCATTAAACTTGCAGCAATTTTATTAAGTTGAACCATCGACTTGACGGCCCTTTGAAAAGCCCATTTTGCTTCATCTTTTGTTATAACAGCACAGATATTTTTCCATTTATTTTTATTTTCAAGCCAGGTATAAATCATAGTTGCTGCTTGTGTTCCCAAAGGTTTTGTTAATATTATGGCGTCACCAATAATTGCATTGTCAGGCATAATTATTTCTGTGATTTCACATACTGAAGTTGCAGTCCCTCCGATTATACAACAAGCACTAATTCTGGTATCTCCTCCTGAAATTTTACTACCTGCTTCCTGAGCTGTGCATTTAAACCCTTCAATTATTAATGGAATTACAGTTTCTCTTTCTTTCTCATCCATATTATCAGGCACTCCAAGAATCATCATCATGTTATCACAGTATCTTACACCAATGGCATATAAATCGCTCAAAACATTAGCACAAGCAATCTGTCCCATAACAAACGGATCATCAATTAAAGGGTAAAAAAAATCAGTTGTCTGAACCAAGGCTAAATTGTTTCTAATAGGAATTATAGATGAATCTAAACCCACACCAATTTTATGAAAACTTGGAGGTTTAGTTTCTAGTTGGTGATCTTTGCTTCCTTCCTTCGGGCATTCTTGAGCACTGTTTTCTTCTTGTGATTTAAGTCCCATCAAGATGTTGTCTAAAACAACTTGTGGGACTTTGCAACCTCATCCTCGAAGGGTTGAATATTTGGTTAGCTGGAACTCTGAAGATTTATTAGGATCTAATTCCACTGCTGAACTCTTGTTCAGGTTTTCACTTCGATCTGACATTATCTAAAGTATTAAGATTGAGATTATTACAAGTACTAAGTTATAAAAAAAGATAAATTTTGTACTTTAATTCATTCAAAATTATTTTTGCTATTAGTGTCACATCTGGCTGAGTAGGTCAACCCACATAGATCATATTGTAATGATAAACTTATCAAACCTCCAGTGGCTCCTTTTTAATTGAAGTTGAGGACTTATGAGAAGTACAGGTCTAATCAATGATGCTGGACGCTTTTTTAATTAAAATAAAGTACCTTCCATAATTTATTTAAAAGAAAGATATGGAGATTATTATCCTACATAAACATTTGGGCACATTCAAGCTTCTTTAAGTGTGATCTATGTGTTTTTGCCCTGCTTTTGTACTAGACATGACACTTGGGAACAAGTATTATATTTTCCTAATGGTATATTTTACTATAGTACGGTTCAGGTGGCCTTAAAAAAGTCATAATTTCTTTTATTTTTCAGATTACAGGTCAATGTGCTGAGTTCTAATAATATTAAATGTGATTTATTTCTTGTAAATCAAAGGTTTTTTAAACAAAGTTCTTTTTTAATTACTTTAATCATATTCCTTTTAAATTATTGTTTAATCATTAATTAATTAATTAATCATATTCCTTTTAAATTATTGTTTAAACTTTGAACTCTAAAACGTTTTGTTGAAAGTACTTAGTATTAATGCATTCCCATGTCTTAATTACACACATTTTTTTATATTTTCAGGTTAGATATTGAAATTACAACTATTTTTAAATATCATAAAGTGTTAGCATGCAGATATAAAAGAATAAATGTAATATTTACATAATAAATTAGAATCCTTGTTTTTCGACAAAAACTAATTGATGTTAATCCTTAGCGTAATTTATCGGATATGTATTAATTAAAATGCAATCAACCAAAGAAACCAAGAGAATAAATGCCAATGAAACAGTAGAAGTTCCATGTAATCTAACAAACTGTCGAATATATTGGCCTTGTGATACGGTGTATAATAGAAAGTTGGCAGACAAGTTTTTACACAATAGGTTACTGATAACTGTGGAAAGTATTTCAGAGTTTGTTATTAAAGCCGTGTTTCTGTGAAAAATATCAACTATTTTCGGCAATGATTTGCGAAAAGAAATTACTTATATAACCAAATAACTCCGGCAAATAAAAAAAAAAACCGTTAACGGTTCCTTTAAATCATAATAATGATACAAGTCATAATATTCAATCTCTTTCTAATCACCATTTTGTATAAACAATGTGTGCATCTTTGTACCTTTATGTTAATACCTCTATGCAGAGGTGCCTATCCCCCCTCCCCTAAGGTCGATGGCACAAGGACCTGTCCCCCCTCCCATGATCAGAAATTCAATAGTTGCTTAAAATACTTAAATCTGAGATACAAAAGATTTTATCAACATGAAAGAAATAATAAATAGATTGATTATTCAGAAACTCTGATTAATTGGAAAACATTACAGATTTGATATAAATCTCTGATTTTTTTAATTTCATTTTTTTAAAGAACCACAAACTCTCTTGGCCGAACCCTGCTGTCTGCATTCAATTTCCAACGTTTTCACCTCCTTTCCCCCAACTCTCCTTCCTACTGGCCCACAGATCCTAACCGTAATCCAGATATCCTCGATTTCTTTATCCACAGCGGCTTAGGTTCCCTCAATTGTTCCATTACACATCTAAATGAACTTTCCTCTGACCATAGTTCTTTCATTCTTAATGTTTCACTTGAGCCCGTTCCCAAACCTCCACCGTCATTTATCAAGAGTCCAGTAAACCGGGACCTTTTCCGCCAAATCCTCTCCGATAAAATTGCTCTCAATATATCCCAAAAAACTCCCGATGACCTTGATAGTGCCGTCAATTCCGTTATTACCACAATCCAACAATCTGCCTGGGCTGCCTCCTTCCCAAAATACTTCTAAAGAATTCTTAAAAAGACCATTATTCCCCAAAATCTCCTTGACCTAATCCACATCAAACGCCGTACCAGATTATTGTGGCAACGTACTCGACATCCTACCGACCGCTGATCCTCAAATTATTACTGCAAAAAATTAAAACTGGAATTAGCTACCTTCAGATCACAATCCTTTAACTCCTAGCCATCCTCCTTCTATCCTCGTGACAATTCTCTTTGGAATACCACAACAAAAATCCTAAACCATCACCACATTTCCCATCCCCTCTAACGAGATGACGGCTCCTGGGCAGCATCTGACGAAGATAAAGCTGAGGAATCCTACCCATTACAGAATATCAAAATATTCCTTCCGATCAGTTTGATTTTCACTCTCAACATTCTACTGTTCAACAAGAACTCCGAGTTGTTGATCATATTTCCTCAGCCCTAGAAAACAAGGAATACTATTCGGGTGCATTTCTTGGCATTTAACAGACATTTGACCCGGTATAGCACGCCGGATTGCTTTTCAAGCTTAAAATCCATTTATCTCAGTCCTTGCACCTAGTCCTCCGATCCCACCTCTCTGACCGCTTCTTACGAGTTTGCTGTGGAACTGAATTTTCCAATATCTACTCCATTAAAGCCGGTGTTCCCCAATGCAGCGTCTTGGGTCCCGTGCTTTACATCCTCTTTACTGCTGACATCCCTGTTCTTCCCGATACTTTCCTTGCAACATTCGCTGACGACACCGCAATCTTATCATCCAACTCTGATCCTGAAATAGCATCCTTAAATCTGCAAAAGCACCTCTCTCTGATTGAGCACTGGTGTAATAACTGGCGCATTAAAGTTAATGAATCTAAATGCCAACATATTACCTTTACACTCCGACGCAATTCCTGTCCACCAGTACACTTTAATTTCATGCAGCTTTCTTACTCAGACACACTTCGGTGTCTTGGCTTTTATTTAAACCGAAGACTAACATGGAACCCACATACTAGACTCAAAAGACAAGAGCTCAACCGACGATTCGGTCAGCTATACAGACTACTAAACAGAAAATCTACATTTACTTTTATTATTCCCATCCTAGGCAAAATCCTGGAAAAGCTCATCCTAAAACGCCTGCACCCCACCCTAGATTCTAATCACATTATCCCAGATCATCAATTTGGATTCCGCAGATGCTATTCCACTATCCAGCAATGCCATCGTGTGGTGGATGTTGTCTCCTCTGCATTGGAGCGCGGAATGTACTGCACGGGAGTCTTTCTCGATGTAGAACAGGCTTTTGATCGAGTCTGGCACCCAGGACTGCTTTACAAACTCCGTAAATTCCTACACCCTACATACTTCCTCATTATCCGTTCCTATTTAACTGATAGATCCTTCAAAGTAAATCATAATAATGCCTATTCATCCCTTTTTTCCCAGTCCGCTGATGTTCCTCAAGGTAGTATCCCAGGTCCTATCCTTTACACAGTTTATACAGCTGATATCCCAACCCATCCTAACACTGTCATTACCACGTATGCCGATGATACATGTGTCCTATCAGTTAATAACAACCCAACAATTGTATCCCAAACCCTTCAATCACACATCACAAACCTTGAAGAATGGTTTCAAAACTGAAGGATCAAAATAAATTTCAATAAATCCCATCAAATCACCTTTAGCCTTCATCGTAAACCTATGTCCTCTTGTCCTACAGTATCCTTTAATAATACCCCAACTATCCCTGTTGAACAAATTTGATACCTTGGACTCCACTTAGACAAACGTCTAACTTGGAATCCTCATACCCGACTGAAACGACAAGGAACAGCTCGACGTTTCCGACTACTCCACCACTTACTAGACAAACGCTCTAAGCTCCCAGTCAATTACAAAAGACTCATATACATGACTACAATAAGACCTATTTGGACTTACGGAATTGAGCTCTGGGGCTCCACTAAGCCATCGAATTCCTCTCGTATCCAATCCTTACAATCCAAAATCCTTGGTAAAATCCTCTCAGCTCCTTACTTTGTCACAAACAAAATCATCCATAACGACCTTAATGTTCCTTATGTTTCTGACCTGGCCCAATCCAGATACCTATCCTTCCATAACAAACTTTAGAACCATCCTAACCCTCTCGTTTCTAACCTTGCTTCCTTTTCGATCCCTGACAAACCTCCGAGGCGTCTGAAAAGAAGATGGCCTCGAGATCTCCTTTTGTAAATACATTTTTAGAGTGCTACCAGTGGGTAGTTTCTCAACAAGTGATTTCATGCTATTTTATTCTTTTGTTCACATTTACTGAATGTATTTTTACTTGTAATACAGTGTATATAAATATCATCAAGAAATAAAAAAAAAATAAAAAAAACTTTTGTTATTATTGGTTCTTGTATTATTTATTGTAAATAGAATGTGAATGTGCTCTCTGAAAACTATTATAAATGATCTTAATTGTGACAGATTGTAATATTTCTCAATAAATAAAAAAAAAAAAAGAAACGATTTTTAAGGCCCCAACCGGTAATGAATTTCGCCTCGCGCCAGTGATTACTTTTTAAATTTTGGAATATATTTTCGTCTGTTTCAGAAAGTCAAAAAGTTTGTCGTTCATCTGTGGATTGTCAAATAAAGCAGAATAAATATTGTTAGGAATATTGAAAAGTGTTATTTCATTTCCTCTAACATAGCAGCTTCAGAACCACATCCTTTCTTTGCCTATTTTGGAATGAAGATTCCCATGGATTGACATTATTTTTAACTTCCCTCAAGTAGGGAAGGACTATTAGTAGTGTTGCGCGAAATCGGTCTTGGTCTTGCACTTTGCAAGACCAAGACCAAGACTGGTGAAAAAAAAATCTAATTTTTGAATAAAAATTGAGGCAAAATAGTCACTAATACTTGACAATTTTAGTTATTATATGTAAAGAATTGGTGTAACCAATATACTTTTTCATTTAACTCTTCTAATTTTTCATTCAGACTTAGTTAGGTTTCTTATATATAAAAAAATACAGTAACATCACTCTAGTAATAAGCAAATAAACCACCGTAAGTCTGTTACTAGAGTCTTGCGCAAGAGCAAGACTCGTCTCGGTCTCGCATTTGGCCAACACAAACTATTAGTTATTAAGCTGTTATTTTACATAGTAAAGTTTACTAAAACAAAATTACGAGATTTTCATTTCCTTGCCGTGGATAGGTCAAAAGTTGTCTCACTAATTGTAAGTGGATAATGTTGGGATTTCACAAAGGGAAAATTCATTAAATTATTCACTAATTTAGTTTTCTAAAAGGTTACTTGATGATTTTTTTTTTAATAAACGGCTGATAGATACCTAATTATTTAAATATAATGTCTTATCTAAAGTTAATACTCTATAGTAAATATATTTGAGGTTATAAACATATCCATGAAATGTTTTTATATTTCACTTCTTCTTTCACACAAGTACTATCATATAGTATTTTAAACAATGGCATTGGCTTGATTCGGTGGATTTTAAATACTTTTTTTTCAATCTTAGAAAAACATTTAAAAGTTTACATATAGTAAGAAAATTTCATATAATTTCCTTGAAAACATATGATTTACGTTAAATAATATTAGTTTTAAAAAAATATTATTTACAATTTTTTCGCAGCTCTCCGTTACCTTTTACAATTTTCTATATTAGATATTGTTTTTTTTCTTCTAAAATTCTCCACTTTCCAACGATATATTATACGTATACCTTCTGACAAGTCTTTCCGGAGATTCGTTTTCGACCAGGATAAGCATTTTTAATTTTTTCTCCTTTTTTCAATTATCAAATTCTTTCAAAAGTTATATTTAGCTTTTCTAGTCACATCCTTCAGGTTTGGTGCCATTTTCTCATAATTTTTCATATATCTATTTTAGGCCAAAGGTCACCAAATATAGACAGTTTTTTTATCTCCTGTATGCTTTATTCAACGTTTCGGCTTCAGGAGGCATTTTCAAGATCCTGCAAAACTAATTTTAATTTAGTTTTTACCATTCAAATACATCCTTATCAGACACATATTATTTAACAACCACAAGTAATACAATTAGTCCAAAATTTATTTTTAATTTTGAATAAATTTATTTCATCCACTTACCATGCACCGCCACATACATCTGTCTGTTAAAATCTATCATTGCGATATGATTCGTCCTTAATTCATTCTTTTACTTCAAAGAATGTCGTTTTCCATTTCTAAAAATTGTAATATATAAATAATAAATTAAAATAGATTGTTATAATTAATTTTAAAAAAGAATATTACTAATTTTCGTTTTATATACCTCTATTTGCAGACGGTATCAAGAAATTGTTGTTCCTCAATAGGTCATTCATACAGGACTGGATTTACTTATATAAAGAGTGGGGTGGAGGGGTTAGGGATCAGCTGTTTTATATCAGTATATTATATATATATTAATTTTGTCTATTGAGCTAGCATAAAACGTGTTTAAATTATCAACATCTGTCTGTTGATTCACCGAATGTTTAAGATTTTTAGTAATAAAAATGGATTCAATGATTCTACGTTTCTCAATATTCTGTTCTCTATGCAACACGGAAGCAGTACCGAAATCAAATTTATGTCCATTTTTTGTGGTATACTGCGATGATCATGTGGCTAATTTTGATTTTGTCGTTTTAGACCTGTAATTTTGTTTATGTTGCTGTATCCTACGTTCAAACCATTGTGAGGTTTGTCCGTAATTTGCTTTATTTTCACAATCCTCGCATTTTATTTTATAAACAATATTAGTTAATTTTTCTTTTGGAATAATATCCTTAGTTCTACTATATAATTTATTAATAGGTTTTTCCCAAATCTGATTTCATTTATATCGTATTTTTTAAAAGTTTTTTCAATTTTATCAGTTAAACCTCTAATATAAGTGACCGAAAAGTATTATTTGGGGTTGGGGTCATGGTTAATATTCTTATTTTTCTTATTCTGAAATTGTAGGTCAGGATTTTCTTTGTTATGCTTATGTTTTTTAGTATTATCTACTGTAAAATAGTTTGTGATTAGATTTGCTTTTTTATTTTTGGACTTGTTTTGATTAGTTTTTATATTGGTATTGATGTTTGGACCCTTCATTTCTTTATAATTAGCTATGTTTTTTTCTCTTTTATCTTTGTGCCATCATTTATTTATCATCATGGAAAACGACATTCTTTGAAATAAAAGAATGAATTAAGGCCGAATCATATCGCAATGATAGATTTTAAAAGTTTTATGTGGCGGTGCATGGTAGGTGGATGATATAAATTTATTCAAAATTAAAAATAAATTTTGAAATCCGTGCTGGGACAGGACTTAACTCAACAACTGGATAGCAACTCCAGATAATAATAATATTTAATCTCATCTTCTTTACAACACTGATGAATGTTAAAAAGATGTTTCACATTAAATATATCAAATACTCTGACCGTATTCTAACTGTTTAAACTACCGTCAAATGAATCTAGATAATATTATTTATTTCTATATTGATTTATTTCTACATGAATTTTCGATTAGTAATCAGAAATTACTATTAGCATTATGTTCTTACTCAACCATGTGTAAGTATTATTACATCATATGTGTACTATATGATGATAAAACATTAAAACATATGAACACATTAGTTAACACCTGCAAGAACACAATAACAAGTATAGGAGAACATGATAGCAACAAATTTACAATAAACAAGATAAAAAAGAACAAACACACACACACAAAAAGTATTTACATAATTCATATGTAAGTCGAATTTGTATTTATTCTTTAATATATATATATCTATCAATACTAAGTTTTTTTTTTCAAAATTTAAATATCCCATAAACATAATGTTTCATAATGAGTCAAAAAAATAAATAAATAAAGGAAACTTTACATTATTAGTTTACAACTTAAAAGTCTTATTCTAAATTCTTGCATAAATAAATTGTTGATCTGGTGGTTAATCACTGTTTCTATTTATTATTCACAATGAAAGATATACTTTATTGAAGAGAAGAATAGTTGGGCTGGTCAATCAAAAAAGAAGGCAAAAATAAATGATAATATTTATTTTTACATATGCCGACGTTTCGGGGCCTTCATCAGGGCTGTCTCCAAAAAAAAACTTTTGGAGACAGCCCTCATGAAGGCCTGAACTTCAGGTCGAAACGTCGGTATATGTAAAAATAAATATTATCATTTATTTTTGCCTTCTTTTTTGACTGACCACCCCCAACTATCCTTCTCTTCATTATCCACGACAGTCAACCATTTACCAATTATGAATCCATATACTTTATTATATGATAAGTCTTGAATAACTAGTGTGATTGGATTTTAATTAAGAAATTCTCAAAAAATAAAACGTTAAGATATTGATGACATATTAAAATTGCTTCAACTGTGAGCAAACATGGTGGCATTTCCTGAAAGCAATGAGAGGCTAACCTAGGAATGACTTAAAATTTTTATTCTTTTAAATTCTGAAATGTTAAATTTCGTTTAGATATTACTGGCACTGCTAATAGTAATGAACAAATCCTCAGCAAGTCCTACAACATATCCTTGCAATTAGCCATAGTTAAAAATGGGGTAGAGGACAAATGTGAATCTTATATTAGAAATTTTACTAAACACTTTTATATTGTTTATTAAAGAGGAAATAATAACCAAAGGAAAACTGAAGGAGAGTCGTATTTATTACTTGCCTAATAATCAAATAAAGTCCGGTATGCCCAGAATAATAAAAACGTCTAATCCATTATACTATTCTGGGAAGTATGAAAAGCAAAATAAAAATCCAACATTAAGAACCTTACTGAAGAATCTCTAGTAACAGGTGATTCTTATTAGTTGTATCATTAAATGATAGAACTTAATAATTTTTATAGATTCAATCGGATATCTTGAATGGCCAAGTTTAGATATAAAAGGCAATGGAAGCATTTGCATGAATTGATCAGGCAGGTTTTCAACAATAAAATGCACCTACTTGTTTTTTGGAAGCCTATTTAACTTTACAGTCATATTGATTAAACTTCAACAATTCATCATTAGGTAATTATGATACAGATACTTACTCATATCACTTTTTCTATCATTATATAACATCTATATCTGATTATTTTCAGGGAAAAGAACTGAGCAATCTTTAGGACTAAACATTTTATATTACCCAAAGAAACGAATACATCTAAGAAATTGGAAGAGGGATTAAAGTCAAAAATATGCCTCAAGTATGTGTGATTTATTCATTTTATGTACTATAAAATGGAGAGGGAGAGAAGGGAAGAGGAGGGTAGTACTGGTACTGGTGGGGGACTTAGTCCAGCAGGTGGGTCTATTGGTCCTTTTTACCAACCCCTAAAACAATACTACCAATGGTTGTCTATTATACCGGGGTGATCAAGCGGGCTAAAGCGTGTGCACAGCCACCATGCGCTGTCCGGCAAACTGATAACCAAGATTTGAGATAAACAGATAATTACGAGTTCAAATCTCGGTATAATTCCCCCGCCCTCTCCCCTTGGCACACAGTGGGACGATAGATAGATTTTCGTGGACATGGGGGACAATAGACAATAGAACACGTAAATGATTAACTTTATATTTAGTATATTTATGCTTTTAAGGCCAAGGAACACGAATATGACGTCAGAATTTGAAAATTTTGGCGGAAAACAAAACAATCTCTGTTTCTTTGTTTATACCTGGGAATTTTTAAATTTGAATATAAATTAACTTCGAAAATGACAGAGACCTCATAAAACGCATAATTTTAGATTACTGTCTACATTAATACATACAACCATTATTTTAATTTTTTTAAATTTTAAAAACAATAAATCACAAAATATAATTATATGGAATAGTAGTACAATGGTACAATGGTAATAAATAAATAATAAGTAATAGATAAATAAATAGTACAATAGAAAAAATCTCTTGATGCATATTCTGCGACGTCATAACTGGAAAATCATGAATTTTTAGTGTAGACTATTGCAACAATGTATACTTTCAACTGATGAAGTATTATTTCAAAATGTAATTATAATATATGTATATGTAATAACTTAAAAAGTGTATCCTTCATTAATTATAAATATTCATTTATGATAGTTCTTATGGAATAATAAACATTTTATTTTATTTTTAATACAAGCAAATTTAAAAACCATGGATAATGATATTTTGAGCACCTTCGGTACTTTCTCACATTTTCCGATAGAAAGAATATCCATTTTTTAAAATAATTTTAAAGATTGTATTAACAACAATTTTTCGAACATTTATTCATACAAAAATAATTTTAAATATATTTTAACTACGTTCGAGTGGACCATGGCGGTTTAAATTAATATGAATTTATCTTTAGCAATGACTGCAAAAAAGTAGTAAGAAATCAATTTTCCGGAGGATATCAGAAGTTTTTTTAAATCCCAGTATATGTAAAAATTCGATTTAAAAACACCTGTTTTTGTTAACAAAAAAAGAAAAAGATTCGAAGTAAAACAAGTTTTCTAAGTGATTATTTTTTTTTAAATTACAGTAAAAAGTGTAAAAAATATCAACCACCAGCTCGAACCAATAAATTTTACAAATCACGCGAAATTCCACAAATTAATTATATTTTCAATTGAACTATTTAGTAAAAACAGTATAAAATGTTCATTCTGCCAACTAAAAATATTCTCACAAAATGCCTAAGGTATAAATTAAACAATTTATCTAGTTTTTTGAGTTATAAAAAAATATTTCTTTTTTAGCCGATGTCGCAAGTTTTCCAATATTCGGCTCACTGTGCGGCCGGGAAAAAAAAACCCGTGAAGCCTAAAAGGCAAAGAAGGGGAGACCAAAAAAATAAAAAACTCTTCCTCAATCCTTTTTTTTTCTTCTAATGAAGTTCAAAAGGTTGGACCATTTTATGGAAGTAGTTTCGTGTACTTGTACACCCAGAAATCTGTATCTGAGCTTCAAGAAAAGGGAGAAGTTGATCATTAGTTTTACACGGTGGGTCAGACACTTCTACTGTGTCCCCCTCCTCTCCCCACTACATCCCTATAAATTACTTATCGCTGTGTTCCTTGTAACTAGAAAAATATTTTATTTAAAGCACTGCTGCCCTACTATATAGGGTTACTCAATACACAGCATACTCATCAATGCTTTTTTTTTTTGGACATAGCACTTAATCAAATATTTATATATATACAAATTATTTTTCCTACCACACAGCATAAATAATATCAATACTATAATATACCAATACACACAATTACAATTATACAATATATATATTTCAGTAAAGTCGGTACAAGACAATTTCTGAAATTTATAGAAAAAAAAAATATTCGAATGCCAAAATTAGGACGCACACATACCAAGTAATATAATCCTATGAACACAGATAAAAAGATATGATTAGTTGAAATACTTAAAATTGAATAAATAAATAAATGATAATAAATATCCATAATATTGTGATGACTGATCCCAAGAGAGTTCAGAAAAATGCTCTCGGACAACACTGCAAGCTCTCCGACATCAACACTTATTTGCACCAAGAAGCTCCTTGTTCTTTTAGGAATCGTTCTGTGAGACCCAAACCAGAGGCCACTGTGACTCATAGCGGACAGTTGGATCTAAGACCAGTGCCGCGTTTCCGGTCCTTGAGAATGCAACTTTATCCGCATATCATGTTGATCCATCACCATCAATAGACCTCGTCGAAGCATGTGAATTCCCTTTCCCTAAGGAGCCCCGTCAATTCGAATTTGACCCTATGGTGCCGGCGTGTTATGAGGAGGGAGTTGTTGGGCCATTTTCTCAGAACATGGGATGGTGTTACAGACTCTCTGCAGCATTTGCAAGAGAGGGACCCAACTTCCTTCGACTGTCCGCTGGCTCCTAGGCCTCCACGCAACGGTGCATAGTGGATGTTAAGTTTTGGACCATTGTGACCCCGAAAGTACTTGTTTCTGGCATATATATTTATTAGCTCTCGAGGTTAAAAAAAAGCCAATTTTCCCACAAAAAAGTGTACACACTACCCCAAAATGGCGTCCAAAGATGGCGCACTGACGACTTCTGTTTGAGTTAGTTATTTTATTCCTGAGAATTAGCATTTGGCTCAATTTCGTCATATTTGGCATTTTATTAAAGCTAGATAGTCAGAAAATAATGAAACATGAAAGAATATTAAAAAGGAGTTGGCTTAGATAATAAAAAACACCAATAAAGTCAACTTTAAAAAAAAAAATGTTGAAAATCAAGCATTGTTTGTAATAAAAAAGCCAACAATAACGGAAAACGTCCTGAAAAAAAACATCTGGAGAATATATTTCTCTTTCTAAAACACTGAGTACTTTAAAATATGTTTGAAGCAGTTCCGTAGAAAATGCACTTAATCGATGGAAAAGCGGTACTTGCGTAGGTGCCTACAGGCCTCTGCCACATCATTCAGTACTCATAAATGGCATAGTGATAGTGCTATAATAACGTTTGGTACATTATATTGATTTTGTTAACTAACAAATATTAATGCAATAATTTAACTATCCAAAAAAATTAAACTTTTATTTTTTTAAAATATTACTTCCTTTATTCGAAGCTGTATGTTCTTCTAGTCAACGGGAACTTGATTTGGATACCAAAATGAGGAAAAACATGAAATCAAACCTAAACATTGCAAAAATACATTAAGCGAACGAAAAAGGAAAGCTACTGTTATTATTTTATTCATTAGTTCCTAACTTTGATACCGTTATGTTATATATCCTAACTTTACTCCCACTACTTTATATTTTTAACTTTGTTATTGTTATTTTATATATATCGTTTAAGTTTCTTCTACTTACAGGTTTTTTTATTTGTATTCCATTTCCTGTGGAAGAATTTTATAGTTCGTGGCTATTTATCAGGTAACTATTATCGATGATGTAACTATACATTTCTTTCCAGCCTGCGGAATCTTCTAGAATTTCTCAAATATCTTCGATACCAAACTACCGCCGTTTCGCTGACACTAAATGGAATGAATTACCCATAAATCATCTACCATATCATAAGCGGAAATTCAAATATACGGAGGCCGATATTGATGAATTGTGCCCATGGTTTAAGCTGTAAATACATTTTCTTCATGTGAAATAATTACGAATTATAAAAATGTGAACTCTTTTCCATAAGTTTTTTTTGTTTTTCAGTAGATGCAGGCGAACCCGGAAGACCGGTGGGTCAAAGAAGGCGGCCAAGTGCGTGGCTTTTCAATGTAAAAACCGGAAGCAAAAGATGTTGATCAACCCTCCAGATCAGCAGTAAGCATTAAAAAATAAATAATAATATCTTATATATTATTTCTCAAATATATATCCCTTTTCCGGCTCTGGGGAGTGAGGGATTTTGACGAATGAGGGGTCAATAGAAATGGAATATCACGTAGAGTGCGCCAATCGTAATTTTAATTCCTAATTTTATACATGGACATAAATAAAAGTGAACGTAAAAGTGGGAGGTTTCAAACCGTATGATGGTGCCGTCTCAACGAATCGAGAAGTTCCAAATGAATTCATAACTTGGAAATAACTCGGAAAGGACGCAATTTTTGGCCCATTATGCATATGAGTATTTGAAAGCTTACTAAATTCTCTACAAGACGTAAAAAAAATCATCGAAATCGATAACAGTTATGTCTGATAAAATATTTTCTATTTTTTTTTTTTTTTTTTACTCTTATATCCAGTTTATATTACTCATGAGAGCTATATTTCAGAGCAGAAAATGATTCAAAGTATTTAGCCTTCATCAGATATTTAAAAGCAATGTTTAGAAGCTTTTGTAAACTTAAGAAAAAATATAATATTATAATTATAAATTTATTGAAACCAGAAAGGGTTAAGCTATGGATGGGTATGGATAATTATATTTATAAACTGATAACTTACTAAATAAAAGTATTAAAGCTTTGCACAGAAACATTACTGAAAGGAACATACAAATATAAGGTTTGTGCGAAGTATTCCCACGGGTCAGCTAGTAAAATTATATTTTTCGTGGCTTGAAAACAATACAAATACAGTATATATATTTTTTATTAAGGACTTTTCCACTAAAATCGTTGTGCTTGACCTAAATATCCTTTAAGACATGTTTCCATCCTTCTCTATTTATTTTTTTCTTTTTCCTACCTCACCTTTTAGGCTATACGGGATTTTCTCGGCCGGAGAGTGACGGTGGGGAATTTAATATCTCTTCTGGCACCGGGACGCTAACTCATACTTTTTTAAAAATCTCTTAACTTCGATTATTTGGTTGGCGGCAACTCGCGGTGCTGTGCACACGAGTTAGCCCATTCGGCCACTCCGCCCCCTTATCCTTCTCTATCTAAGGTTTTTTTTCTAATGCCATGACCCGCTAGGGCTTCTTCCGTCGCCTCTTTCCATTTTTCTTCTCCCTTCGACTTTCAGCTCCTTACATATATTTGGCTTTCTTTCAGGAAATCTTTGTACTGGGCTGTATATTCGAGCCAAAGGATACTGTTGAGTATTGCTGTGACCTTTCTCCCTTCACCAATTCTTCTGTCGATATCATTGGTGGATTATCTATTAAATATTAATCCTAGGTATTTAAATTTCTCTACAGTTTTTATACCTCTTTCAATTGGTGTGTCATCAAATGAAGTGCCAAGGTGCTCTGTCCGCATGAAGTTAATAGTAAACTCCCATTTTTCATTACTCTCGACAACCTTTCTGAACGTCTAATCGATGTCCTCTGTATCCTGGGCTATGATTGCTTGGTCATCAGCAACCAAATGTGGTTCATGATGCTTACATTTATATATATATATATATATATATATATATATATATATATATATATATATATATATATATATACATATATATGTATACATTTATATATCGAGCCAAAGGATACTGTTGAGTATTGCTGTGACCTTTCTCCCTTCACCAATTCTTCTGTCGATATCATTGGTGGATTATCTATTAAATATTAATCCTAGGTATTTAAATTTATATACATTTATATATATATATATATATATATATATATATATATATATATATATATATATATATATATACATATATATGTATTCAGTATATATTATAGTCATAATCAAACCAAGTACTACTTTTTTATACGAAAATATTTGATTTACTCTGATATTTGATTGGCCCTGTAAAATTTTACAATAAGCAAATGAGATAATATAAATCATACACAGCATAAGTAGGCATGAGGAAGACAGCACCTCGTGATGGATCCTTCCTTCTAACATTCTGCGAAATTTTGTAGTCACACTAGGAGGTCTCTTATCCAACTCCTTTTCAGTCTTCGCCGAGATACATCAGTCACATTTGTTGTACAAATTTGTTTATATGTCCTTTTAATTTGTCGTGAAACCGCTCATACTAATGTGAATCGGCCTCGTTCGAACTTTGTGGTGTTGAATTCGTTTATCAACGTTACATTTCAAACGAGATTTAGTACTTAAATCTTTATTGATGATTGGAGTGAAATTTATTTCACACTGTGATAGATTTTACGAACGATAAAAATAAGTATCATATAGTAATCAAATAATATACATATAGTCAGCGACAAAAAGTGTATATGTATGAATATCGCGCATTTATCATAAACATAATTAAGTTGGTCATTACTATTTCAATTTCTCATTTATTCCTTCAATTTAGGAACAAATATTTTAAGTGAATTTCAAGCTTATAATTATTGTGCTTAGTAATCCTAAAAAGTCGTGATTATCGTTAGTGAGAGCTATAAAAATAGTGTTAAATTTGATATTCGGCATGTAATACAATATGAACCTTAAGGTTAGTTCAGTTCATACTATTTTTTATATTTATTTAATAGTTCAGTGAAGAATCTAGTAGATGGAAGGGGATGGGCGACATAACACATTAGAAGAATGGAACTAGGTATGAACGACGAAAGAAGTTACCACAAAGAAATACTTGCCCACAGTCTGTTTGGGATTGGAGACGACCTGGATTCTTCCGGACTATTGGATTTCATAATACCTCACAGGGATAGGAATTTCCGGGCACAGATCGTTTAACATGACACGTACATCTCCTATCGTCTCGGGTACGAGCATCTCTTAGTTGTCAGTAGCACCCATCACTGGCTATAATATAAGTCCTATACGTGTTAAATTATTATTATTTATTTTAAAAAATCCATTTTAGATTCTGCCATATATTTGCAAGAGTGATAAATCTGCCAGCCCTGGGAGGAAAGCGTTATTATTTTGGATGAGGGAATATTTTTTCCCGATATTTATCATATTTGCTGCATTTTAGAATAATCTGCAATAAGTCCTCGATGGAGTTACATGTCAAACATTCATTATTTTTTAAACTTTAATTAGTGTCAAGCCACGATTTGTAAGACCATAGTTAATTCTTAATCTTGTAAATAAGCCTATTTCTTTTCTGTTTAAATTAACACAATTGTTGGAGAACCATGGCCGTAGTGATACGTCAGGTTGGATAGTGAAATGATCCTTACCTTTCGATCTTGACTCCCAGGCATACCTATCCTGCCATTCACTAATAAAGTATTTTTTAACCCATCTACAAATTTCCTTTAATGGTAATTTTTCTCTTCCAGAACACCGTTTTGCTATCATATCAGCTCGTTCATTCCCATATAAACCTGCATGACCTTAAACAAATTGAACCTAAAATTTGTTATTTGTTGAACGATGAACTTCTATTATATTATTTATTAGGTCAAATGAAATATGTTTTTGAATGAATTGCATACGGAAGCGGAATCTTTTAGAATTACGACTTTTGTATTTTTATATTTTCTGTTGGCTATTTTGAAAGCTTCAGCGACAGTGTATAATTCAGCACTGTATATGTTAAACTTCGTGGGAAGGTTTATCGATGTATCTTGGTTATATTGGGCATCATATTTCCCGACTGCAACTTTGTTTTTATCTTTAGATGCTGTTTTATCTTATCTGCGAAAACTGAATTGATTGTAAGAAATTATCAGGTCCGTCAGGATGCCAACTAATTTTCTGTAGATTAATTTTTTGAAAAATTTAGAAGATATCCGAAGGAGAATGATAAGTCGGTAGGACAAGGATTGAAAAAGTCTTTTTCTCTTTTTTGTATCATTTTGATATGTAGATATTTCCATTGTAATAGGAATTTAGTTGTCCTCAGGCATTTAGTTATATATAGTTGTAAGATGTAAACTTGATCTTTTCGGAGCCTTTGCTGGAGCGCTTCGACGGTTATTAAACAATAACCTGGTGCTTTAATTTTGGACAAGTCTCGTCTAGGCATTTGCGTCATTCTGCCACGCCTTCGATTGCCTCGTGTACAGAAGGATTCTTGAATCAGCAGCCACACCATCCACAATTTGAGCTCTGTCCGTTCTTCTAGTTCTGTTCACTCTTCATGTATCTTCCTTGGAATTTCTTTCTCTCATGTTTTGACCTTATGTCCAGCTCAACTTAACCTTATTTTTTTTTTCGATCACTCCCTACTTCGCTATACTGGCAGTTCAAGAGGTTCAACCAAACCTATCTTAACTATTGGAGTAAAAGGTGGAAGGTTGAGAGTCATTCCGTGGGTGCATCACGATATGAATTTCCACCTGCCTAGGCCGTATTCGAACCGGCATAGCTAGACGCGAGAATTACCTCATATTGGCCAACACTTTAACATGCGTAGCTATTACCTCCGATCCAAGCTAACCTTTCGGACCATATAAGATAAATTACAGTTAGGCTTAGTTATACACGGTTATATTAGGTATAATTATACACCCTAATTATAAGCCAGACCTCCCTGCCGTGTACCCCATCGCCACATCCTTATAAATTGCATATCGTTGTGTTCCATGTAACTATTTATTAAATAAAAGCCAATTTTCCCACAAAAAAGTGAGCGCACTGCCGCAAAATGGTGTCCAAACATGGCGGATTGACGACTTTGACTTCAGTTAGTTTTTTGGTCATCTGGAGAATATATTTCTCAAACACTGATTACTTTTAAAATATTTAAGCAGTTCCTTATAAAATGCACTTGAGCGGCAGAAAAACGGTACTAGCGTGGGTGCCTCCAGTACTGGCCTGGCCTCTACCACACCATTCAGTACACATAAATGGTTTAGTTATAGATCTAACGTTTTTGGTACATGATATTGGTCTTATTAACGAACAAATATTAATTCAATCGTTTAATTGTCAAAAAAATTAATCAATTTTTTAAAGAATTTATTATTATTGTTCTTTATTTAACTTCCTTTATTGTATACGGAGGTGGTTTAAGAAGACCTCTATTATAAAAATGATATCATTATAGTAATAAAACTTAATTAAAAAATACTTTGCTAAATATCTTGAATTTTTTATTTAACGTTTGCAATTTAACACTTTGTTTGGTATATTTACTGTTTCTTAGAGGTAATTTAAATTGTATATACTTCCCAGGAAATGAATCATAATTATACCTGTTTTATAAACTAAAATAACATATACCATACTATATACAATATGATCTTAAAATAAGGGAATACGCGAAAATGGACCCAAAAATCGGAAAAATACATTAAGTGAACGAGAAAGGAAGTGCCAAAATCTCGGAAAAGAAAAAAATGACAGTATCCATTATATGGCATAACGAATGTAGTAGACAGATGAACAGAATATTTCAAGATGTTGCTAAAAGGGGATCAAAAAGTTTGGATGATATTAAGGGGACGATGCAGGTTTATTGTGATGAAGCCCATTTTATCAGCAAGAAAGATTTGTTCGAAGCAATTGGCAAGTCAGCTGGTCTGGACGAAGTAAATCGAACTGCTGCGCGTACATAGGCAACAAATGTACTTGAAAATGGTATGAAAGGACTGTAGTTTTGTACCTTTACAAGAAAGGAGATACTAGGAAATGTAATACCCATTCCTTGTTTAGTGTACTAAATCATCCCTGTTTAGTGTACCAAAGAAACTGTACACATGAATCTTAGAAGCTAGAATAAGAAATATTGTCGATTGCTAAAGCGATATCGATTGAAAAACTCAAGTAACACATTGGAAAAGATGTTACGAATTGGGACTGTCTTCAATTTAAGGCAGGTTATAGAGAAGTCTCTCTAGAACGAAAAATAGCTCTCTATCTGCTTAATGCCGCACACTTTGGATTGTGCTAATATCTAATTGCGTTTCAGAAATGCTCGTTTTCCTTTTAGATTCCTTAAAGAATCTTTTGCAAATGCACTAAACAGAAGGAGAGCTATTCCCCCTATTTCCCTCGATAGACGCGCAGCAGTCCAGACCAGCTGATTTGCCAATTGCTTCGAACAAATCTTTCTTGCTGATAAAATGGTCTTCACCATAATAAACCTGCATCGTGCCCTTAATATCATCCAAACTTCTCCAGCATTTGATCCCCTTTTAGCAACATCTTGAAATATTCTGTTTATCTGTCTACTATACATTCGTTTAGCCATAAAATGTAGCTGCCCTTTTTTTCTTTTCCGAGATTTTTGCACTTCTTTTCTCGTTCGCTTAATGTATTTTTTGGGTTTAATTTCGCGTTTTCCCTTATTTTGAGACCAAATACTTACAATCAGTTCCGATTTCCTACAAGAACTTAAAGCTTCGCGCTTTCCATGTTTCTTTGTGCAGAGAGAATAATGCATTCATTTCCTATTTATTTATGATATGATCCAACTTCCGTACTAAATAAAGGAAATAAAAATTATTTTTTTATTAGTGATATATGAGTTTCACTAAACAACTCGGCAACTATTCATAGTTCAGATTAGGTATATATTATTTTAGTTTATAAAACTGGTATTAATATGACTCATTTCCTGGGTAGTATATACAATTTAAATTACCTCTAAGAATCAGTAAATATACAAAACAAAGTGCATTTTCTACAGATACAGGTGACTCAAATATTTTAAAAAGTAATCAGTGTTTTAGAAAGAGAAACATATTTTCCAGATGTTTTATTTCAGCTTGTTTTACGTTATTGTTGGCCGATCAATTACAAACGACGCTGGATTTTCAACTTGATTTTGTTTGTTAAAAATATTGACTTTACTGGTGTTTTTATGGTCTAAGCCAATTATTTTTTGATATTTGTTCATATTTTATTATTCTCTGATTATTCAGCTTTAATAAAAGACCAACATGACGAAATTAAGCCAAATGCTGATTCTCAGTGACCAAAAAACTAACTAAAGTCAAAGTCGTCAATCCGTCATGTTTGAGCGCCATTTTGGGGCAGTGAGTTCACTTTTTTTGTGGGAACATTGGCTTTTTTTTAATAAATAGTTACAAGCAACACAACAATATGCAATTTATAGGGATGTGGGGGAGAGGAGGAGGGGGGTTGGCGGTAGGGGGTTCTGGCCCACAGACTATGACATACGGTATAAAGTTCCTGATTCTTCGTTTTATCTCTCCTTTAAAGGCCCGTAAATGCTTTAAAAATTCATTTTTTGCAGTGTCCCTTTTTTGGGCATTCATTTATTGCTCAAAAAGAAATCATTACATTAAAACTTATTTTATATCAAGATCATCTTGTATATTAAGGGGTGTAGTAAGTTATATATTACATGAACCTTTTCATAGGTATGCCAGTGAATTCTTATCGGAGGTTATGAGATTGATAACACCTCATACTGCAAAAGAAGTACTAGCTGACGAATTCAAACTACCTAAGGAGTATGTAACATTGTTCAATATATTAATTTCATTCATTAAGATATATCATTAATGCAACTGAGATATCTTTTTTTCTATAATGTATTTTAAGTTTTTTTATTTATTAACTAATACGTTTCTTATTTTACTGATAGTAATTAGTAACTTAATCATGTTTAAACAAAGAGTATGTTACTATCTTATATCTACATGATTTTTTACTAATCATTTATAAGAAACCGGCTAGTATATTCCAAATTTAGTATAACTAAAAGTTAAACCTAGGGGCACATCAGGTGTATAATAGCCAAATGTATAATACATTTATATAAAAGTTAAGTTGCTTTCACGGGTATTAAAGCTTGAATTTTTCTCCAGATTCATTAATCATGATTAACTGCTCAGTTCATATAGATCGTTCATTGATTATATAAGACTTAAATCAGTCTTAAAAGGTCAATCAAGTGAGAAAAGAATTTTTTCATATATGTATTGTCAATTAATTATTTGAAAGTTAAACTATATTAGGAAAACAGTTTCACAGACTTTAAACGGTGGAATATTAGGCGTATTTTCAATAAGTAATAACAGATGGTATTTCAACGAACTAAGTTGATATTTAATTTTAACTAGAATTGAATTATCTTCATCTATTTGAGTCCAAAGAAAAACACTTTAATTTTCAGAGAAGTGAACAGATTAACAAAAGATTTAAGAGGTCCAAGAAAAAAAAGTGGTGGCTCCGTAAATGTCAAGGCAAAGGATGATTGGTTGAAAGAATATAAACGAATAATCACCTCGAAAGTCATAGACTACTTAGCAACGGTAATGCCCGCAAGGCGTACTAAGAGAACTCACTATATCGCTGAAACATTACTTAAACATTTTTGTGATTTGACCGAGGAGCACTGTAACTTGAATAACCCGCGAAATAGATTACAGCGAATTCAAGTGTATGTTGCCGACAGAATTGCTATATGGTTAGCAGATATAATGGCGGAGACGGATGAAGATATATGTAAAGATTTTATTGAGAAATCTCAGTTTATGAAAAAAATGAAGATTGAAAGAAAAGCCAAACATAAAAAAAACACAATAAAGAAACCAAAGAAAAAGGGAGAACCAAAGAAAAAGAAAGAACCAAAGAAAAAGAAAGAACCAAAGAAAAAGAAAGAACCAAAGAAGAAGGAAGAACCAAAGAAAGAGGAAGAACCAAAGAAAAAGGAAGAACCAAAGAAAAAGGAAGAACCAAAACAAAAAGAAGAACCAAAGAAAAAGAAAGAACCAAAGAAAAAGAAAGAACCAAAGAAAAAGAAAGAACCAAAGAAGAAGGAAGAACCAAAGAAAGAGGAAGAACCAAAGAAAAAGAAAGAACCAAAGAAGAAGGAAGAACCAAAGAAAGAGAAAGAACCAAAACAAAAAGAAGAACCAAAGAAAAAGAAAGAACCAAAGAAAAAGGAAGAACCAAAGAAAAAGGAAGAACCAAAACAAATGAAACAGAAAAAAGTTAAGGCAAAATATGTTAAGAAAAAAATAGAGAAAGAGAAAAAAGAAGACAAAAATAAAAAGGAAGTAAAAAAGAAAAAAGTTGTTAAGAAGAAAAAAAAAGTACAGAAGAAAGAAGAAGAGGAAAAGAAAAAAGTAGCGAAGAAAAAAAAAGTAGAGGAGAAGAAAGAAGAAGGGGAAAAGAAAAAAGGGGAGAAGAAAAAAAAAGTAGTGAAGAAAAAAAAAGTAGAGGAGAAGAAAGAAGAGGAAAAGAAAAAAGTAGAGAAGAAAACAAAAGTAGTGAAGAAAAAAAAAGTAGAGGAGAAGAAAGAAGAGGAAAAGAAAAAAGTAGAGAAGAAAAAAAAAGTAGTGAAGAAAAAAAAAGTAGAGGAGAAGAAAGAAGAAGTGGAAAAGAAAAAAATAAAGAAGAAAAAGAAAGTAGAAAAGAAAAAAATAGAGAAGAAAAAGAAAGTAGAGAAGAAAAAGAAAGAACCAAAGAAAAAGAAAGAACCAAAGAAAAAGAAAGAACCAAAGAAAAAGGAAGAACCAAAGAAAGAACCAAAGAAAAAGGAAGGACCAAAGAAAGAAGAAGAGGATAAGAAAAAAACAGAGGACAAGAAAGAAGAAGAGGAAAAGAAAAAAATAGAGATGAAAAAGAATGTAGTGAAGAAAAAAAAAGTAGAGGAGAAGAAAGAAGAAGTGGAAAAGAAAAAAATAGAGAAGAAAAAGAAAGTAGAGAAGAAAGAAGAAGAGGATAAGAAAAAAGAAGAAGAAAAGGAAAAAGTAGAGGAGAAGAAAGAAGAAGAGAAACAAGAAGAAGAGGAACAAGAAGAAAATGAAGAAGAAAATGAAGAAGAATATGTTAGTGATTATGACAAAGAGAGTAAGGATTTTGTAGAAGAGAGTAGCGATTATGAAGAAGAAAAGATAAGTGAGAAAAGTGAACCAGAAGATTTAGAAGAATCGATTGAAGAAGAGGAAAAGGAAAAAGTAGAGGACAAGAAAGAAGAAGTGGAAAAGAAAAAAATAGAGTTGAAAAAGAAAGTAGAGCAGAAGAAAGAAAAAGAGGAGAAGAAAAAAGTAGAGAAGAAAAAAAAAGTAGAGGAGAAGAAAGAAAAAGAGGAAAAGAAAAAAGTAGAGGAGAAGAAAGAAGAAGTTGAAGAGAAAAAAATAGAGAAGAAAAAGAAAGTAGAGCAGAAGAAAGAAGAAGAGGAAAAGAAAGAAGAAGAAGAAAAGAAAAAAATAGAGAAGAAAAAGAAAGTAGAGAAGAAAGAAGAAGAGGATGAGAAAAAAGTAGAGGACAAGAAAGAAGAAGAGGATAAGAAAAATGAAGAAGAAAAGAAAAAAGTAGAGGTGAAGAAAGAAGAAGAGGAACAAGAAGAAGAGGAACAAGAAGAAAATGAAGAAGAATATGTTAGTGATTATGACAAAGAGAGTAAGGATTTTGTTGAAGAGAGTAGCGATTATGAAGAAGAAAAGATAAGTGAGAAAAGTGAACCAGAAGATTTAGAAGAATCGATTGAGAAATCGCTGGTTGGGGAGGGAATTTACGAACACAAAACTAAGGGAAATACAAAATTATTGCCTGAGACGTCTGAGGCTAAGACCGTTTATTATATCACGCGATCTAAAGACGATTGTTGCTATTACAGCGTTAAGAAAATTAGCGAAGGGAAAGCGTGTGCCGCGGCGAGGTCAGCGCAATATGAAAGAATAGCCATAATTTCGGATTCCATTTGTAAGACGCCTCCCAATCGTGGCCATACTAAAACCGCTAAGGAGATGAAAGAGTGGGCTAAATGGTCAGCAGGCGTTGTCAATCTCGCTGAAAAGTGGGCGACTTGGATAGATCAGACTTGCGAGCAGGCGGAAATAAAAGCTAAAAGGGGTAAAGAAAACAATCCAGAATGGCAAATGTTCAAAAGAGATACTCAAGCACAAGCCAATGAATTGCGAAGAAATAAAAGATATGTTGAAAAGATGACTAAAGTATGGAAAAGCAAGTATCAAGACTAGCTTGATGATTGTATTGTTAAATCCATGTATTGTCCGTATTGTTAAATTTAATAAACTATTTTTCAAAATTGTTACTAATTGCATTTTAAAATTTAATTTGTAAGGTTAGTAAGAAACATCTTATACAATTGATAAAGGCAAATTAAAGTGAGTAAAACCTTCTTGGACTTGGGCCTCGTCCAAAACGGCGCACCAATTCACCATTTCACTGACCCCG
The DNA here is from genome assembly GCA_928085145.1 of Nezara viridula. Lineage (NCBI taxonomy): Eukaryota > Metazoa > Arthropoda > Insecta > Hemiptera > Pentatomidae > Nezara > Nezara viridula. The sequence continues at coordinate 155,391,761 of OV725079.1, read as the reverse complement.
CACCGCCCTGCGTACCTATGTTTAATTCCTGAGAATAACTCCATCCCTTCCCACAGCTCACCGACCCCTCCCTCCCCATCTTACCTAATATTGATAGTTTATTTTGGGTTTAATAGTTTTCATGCAAATAAAGCATCCTTTATTTTACATATTTGGGGGATATTATAGTCCTTATTTAGTCAACAAAGAAACATTATATACTAAATAAAAAGAGAACATACAAAAGATAAGAACTTTATATAGAAATTATTTTTACACGTAAACAAGAAATTCGATGTATTTTAGGATAACATGTAGTAGCTGAACACGAAATTATATCTATTTAGATCTACCTTGAAGAGCTCCTTTCCATACTAATTTTTTCTTATTCTGAATTTACATTATTGTCACAACATGCCCTAATGAAATTATTGTATTTAATCTGAAAAACACAGCTGATCGATCAGATCACAATCAGGTGCAAGATTGTGTTTCTAACCCAGCTCTCATTATTTACTGCTTCTTCAGGAGAATCACTGTTATTATTAATTTAAAACAGGTCAAGAATACACCAGAAAGTCGATATTTACTGTGTGCAGCTATCAGCATATAGATTTTTTTTCTTTTTATTACCATGGTCATAACTAGTAGGGTGGCTAATAAGAGAACTACGTCGTTAGGATCGACATCTCTATCTTCTCCGGGCAAACAAAAGCCTCTTAAATCACTACCTAACACCACTGATGACACCTGTTAGCTCCGAAGAACATGAAATTCAGCTAGGCACATCACCAAAAGAGAACATTGAACAACCTCAGCCTCAACCAGGTTCATCATCTCAAGAGACAACTGAAGAATCTCCTTTTTTTGTACACTCAACCCCTATCAGGTGCTTCAGAATGACAGACAGGTAAGTCCGCACCGATACCAAGAGAACCCCGACCTTCCCCGATATTAGTTAAGAACATAAAACATTCTCAGTTACTATGTTTCCAACTAAACAAAATAGGAGGCTCCGGAAGCTACTCATGTCCATGCAGAACCAATGACACTAAAGTATCACCGTATACGGCTGAGAACTACAGAAATATATATAAAAATTATAAGGCAATTTTTTTTTTTGGTTTCCTCCCCCTCCTGTCCGTTTAAGGCTATATGGGATTTTCCCAGACCAGTGGGTGAAAGCGAGGATTTTAAAGACTCCCCAAGGCACCAGGACGCGAACTAGTGACTATTTTTTTGACTATACAGTTATCATATGTATGTGGTTGCCGAACAAAGGCTGTGCTGTGCACATACGTTAGCCCGTTCGGCCACTCCGCCCCCTAAAGATACAGAGTGGAACCGGTACTGAACCGGGAACCTTCACCATATTAGAATAGTATGCTGGCCACTACACTATGAGTGCAGTTGATAAATTGTGAAGTATTTAACAGAGATCAAAGCAGATTTTCACACTCATCAATTGCGGCAGGAGCGAGCTTTAAGAGTAGTTATAAAAAACCTACATCCCTCAACAGCAACTGAAACAATAGAAGAAGAAACCTGAAAACATACTGGTAACAAATGTTCTAAGGATAGTAAGGAACAGCCACGAGTAAAAGTTCCTCTAACCCTATTTTTTATAGACTCAGAACTGACTCCAGGGAACTATAAAATGTACGAAATAACAATATTGCAATACACAAATGTAAAAGAGGGGAAGCCGTTTACTAGGAGGAATATCGTCCAGTGCCACAATTGCCAGGCGTATGGCCACAGGAAGACCTATTGCCATTATTTGCCGCTTTATGTAAAATGTGGTGAAAAATACAAAACTAATAATAGGCACAAAACCAAAACAAGAGCCTGCAGTTTGTGCTTTATACTAAGAAGAACATCCGGCGAACTACAAAGGCTGCTAGATATACAAGAGCATCAAATTCAGATATCAGAAATACCAAAAAGAAACTGAAAGATCCGTATCAAGAAAAGAACCTTCCAAATCATAGACCCGATGGTGTCTTTTACAGACCTATTAGGTAAGAACGAAATTACTCATTGTGAGACTCTGCCGTAACAAAAATATACACATCCAATTTCTCAACCCCACCCTCAACATCCTACCGCTCAATTTATCATTAAAATGATCTTAAAATTATCCTACGGCTAATAAAAATCCTCAACAATTCTAACTACACCAAATTCCTCACATTCATTCCCCATCAAACACCACAGATCTCACCAGTTTACTTACATTTTTCTCTCCAAATTCAGATCTCTTGTAACTCCTTTGATGTCCCTTCTCACCAATCTTTTATCACATTTTATCCCTCTCCCAATAAATCCTTATATGATTTCCAATAAACCTATATTCATTCCTTTGGAATGCGAATGGTGTTAGAAATCATACAGACTATCTGTATTATTACTTGACAAGAATATTGAAGTGGAACAAATTACGTTAACTCGAATAACCACTAAACAGTTCTTCAAAATACCACAATCCCTGACACATTGTACTGACCACCCCGACTGAAGAGCAAATGCCGGTACTGTTGTAATTGTACACCAATCCCTCTCCCATCACCTACTTCCCATCAACTACCCAAGATTTTCTCCGATCCACTGCTATCGTAATAAAAATCTTCTCCTTTCCAGTTACCCTTGCATCAGCGTATAGCCCTCCTAACTGATCGATATCCAATGACCAGTTCAGTTTTCTCATTAACTCCTGAGGGCATCACTTCATCCTGGGTGCAGACTTAAACGCCAATCATCAAGAATTGGGTTCAAGAACCACGAATTCTCGTGTTAGATCCCTGCTGTTTGCACTCAATTCCCAAAGTTTCAGCTGAGACCTTTTCCGCCAAATCCTCTCTATTAATCCTCCCGTATCATCTTTAAGATCCTGATGTTTTGATTCCTACCTCACTTTTCTTTCTGTTCATGACAATCACTTTTTTTTTTTTTTTTTTAGTTCTTCCCTACCTCGCCTTTTAGGCTATACGGGATTTTCCTGGGCCGGAGGGTGAGGGCGGGGAATTCAAAATCCCCTCCAGCACCGGGATGCGCACTCATACTTTTTTAATCTTCTCAAATCTCTTATCCAGTTGCCAGGCAACTCGCGGTGCAGTGCACACGCTTTATCCCATTCGGCCACACCGCCCCCAATGACAATTCCCTCTGGAAAAACTCCTAAAATTCCATTACATTTCACATTCTCTACATCGATGCGATGGCTCCTGGGCAGCGCCTGATCAATAATCATTCCCTTACCCGACTAGATGAGTTTTCCTCAGATCATAATCCACTAATACTACAATTATATCTAGCCTCTATTCTTAAACGCTCTCCAACGTCCTTCATCAAAGGCCTAGTTAACTGGAAACTCTTCCATCAGTTTCTTTCTGATAAAATTGAACTCAGAAAATCCCAGAAGACCTTGACAATACCGTCCATTCTTTCACCACCACCATTCAACAAGAAGTATGGACAGCTTTCACTCAAAATCATTCCTCAAGAACTCTTAAGAAAAAAAGTTTACCTCATAGACCTAATCCACACCAAACGCCGTGCCAGAATATAATGGCAACGTACCAAACATCCCATCGATCGCCGCTTCCACCATTATTATTGTAAACTATTAAAGCAAGAATTATCATCTTTCAGATCCTAATGTTATGATTCCTACCTCACTTCTCTTTCTGTTCATGACAATTCCCTCTGGAAAAACTCCTAAAATCCCATTACATTTCACATTCTCTCCATCGAGCCAATTGCTCCTGGGCAGCGCCTGATGAAGACAAAGCTGAGGAAATCGCTAGACACCTCTCCAGTACATTCACTCCTCATCCATAATCCCATCCAACCCATACCGCAAAAGTAGAAGAATTCCTCTGTTCACCGATTCCACTCTCCTTACACCTAAAGCAGCTAATCCATCAGAGGTCAAATATCTTTTAAGCAATATCCCTGTTCGTAAAACTACTAGAGACGACTTCCTAACCCCACAGATCCTTCGACAACTTCAACCCAAAGCTATCATTTTCCTTACATATATTTATAATTGCATTTTAAGAACTAACCACATTCCACTCCTACGGAAACATCCCACCATCGTACTTTTCCTGAAACCAGGCAAACCTGTCAACAATACATCATCCTATATAGACCAATTGGCCTACTCTGAATCCTATCAAAAAATTTTCAAAAGTTCCAACTGAAAAGAACCCTATCCATAATAGAATCCCACAAAATTCCTACGCATCAATTCAGATTTCGTTCCCAACACTCCACTGTCCAACAAGGACTCCGAGTTATTGACCACATATACTAAGTCCTAGTAAAGAAGCTATATTGTTCGGGTGCATTTCTGGACATACCTCAGGCCTTTGACTCTTAAATTCCATCTACCACAGTTCTTATATCTAATACTCCGATCATACCTCTCTGACAGCTCGTTTCAAGTTCGCTGTGGTACTGAATTATCCGACTGTTATTGAGCCGGATGTGCCGCAGGGCAGCGTCTTGGGTCCCATCCTTTACATTCTTTTCACCGCAGATATTTTATGGACGATAACCACCGGAGAAATCCAAGGTACGCTATCACGCTCTATAATATCTACCGATTCTAGGCACTTGATTTCTTGGTCTAATTTCAAGCGCTAATAGAAATGAATCCGAATGTGAAGCTACGCAACTGGGATGAGCCTAAGCGGTGGCATCGGTATTATTGCGATCGAATTAATATACGAACTTGACACTCCCGTCGTTGACAATATTGATTAGCAATTGACTATTATAAATAAATATGAATAAATTAATGGAATGGAAATTGACAAACAAGTAATTGTTTATTAACATAAAGTAACTAACTACAAGAAGGTTATAAAAATATGATATGATTCTGACAGGGTTGTCACTAAGCAACAGGTACTCGTACTGTGTTATAAAATATCTATTCAAACTTATATTTAAATTCCAAATAGAATATCATCGGTATACTGTATAATCATAACCTTAAAACACAAAGGATATTAACTAAGGAATATTGTGGGCTGGAGGAGCATTAATGAAAGATATTGATTTTGAAGCGAAGAGATCAGGAAACCATGGAAAATTGGACAATAATAGCAGCATACGGACCTAATGAGGATGAATGAACGGTGGTGAAAGATGTGTTCTTCGAAACACTGCAGAAAGCAATGGACGATGAAGACGGAAATCTAATGCTGCTGGGAGACTTGAATAGAGGAGTGGGTTGATATCAAATTGGCTTTGAAAGAGTGCTCAGTCCATATGGAGAAGAGGTTAGGAACAACAATGGAAAGAGACTGTTACAATTTTGCATCAAAAATTATCTTGTTTTGCTCAACACAAAGTTTCTTCACAAAGAAATACATAAATATTCCAGGAAGGCAGTCATCTAGACATGAAAAGCCCATTATTGACTATATAGTAGTGGCAATTACTTAGGGTGAGAGATGCGAGAGTGAAAAGAGGCCAAGAAATCGGAAGTGACCACTTCATTCTTGTAGTAAACATGAGTATGCCCAAACAACAGAAACGAAGTAAAGGTCGCAGAAAAAAGAAGAATATCTAGGAGAAAATTAAGTTATTTCAACTGAGAAATAAAGATGTACAGCAGGAATTTGTTAAAAAGATGGAAGAAGAAAGACAAAGCGTGGGCCCGGGCCAATATAGTGATGAGTTGGAAGAAGCATGGGCAAACTTTAAGACAGTGATCCTTATTATAAGTTTATATATGTTTATTTATAAGAAGTTTAACTTATTATAAGTTTGTTTCGTTGAGAACTCATCAAATGATTGATGGATAAATCTAAACTAGCTTGATGTATGTTCCCTGCATGATTTAATCAACTCTATTTTGGGGATTTGATGAAAACTTACTTATAAGCCTTCTTTTCCAATTGCATCGTCTATTCAATGTTTAACGATAATATCAGTTCAAGTTTATCATTTCAACGGGTCATTATTGCCAAATATACGTTAAGAAACTTAAATCATATAATATAGTAGTACTAACAGGTACTAATCAAAGTTACCAACTTGGTGATTACTGAGATCATCAATGATATACATTAATGTTTTTCTTCACGGTGGCGAAATACATATAATGATCATACTGTTTATTATTAGGTTTTACTTTATTGTTTTTACGTTTAATTTATTAGTTCACTAGCTGATATACCCGTCGTTGACGGGTGCATACTTAAAATTTTAGAATCTGTTTTTGAGATGGATTTTGTATTTTTTGATTGTTATGGGCGGAAGAGGGAGGAGGGAGGGTCAAAATTCAATTTCATTAAATTGGGTTGGGAGGGGGAAAGGAGGTTGTTTTGAAAATTTTTTATGGTGAGGCTAATGGAAGTCAAGGCTTCGCAATAGTCAGAAGAAAACTGGTATTACACAACTAAACCAACCACCACCGATCCATTAAAATTTGTTAAGTGTTTAATTTTCATTTTTGATGAAGCAAGGATATTGTAGAGTCGATTAATTAATCAAAAAGAGTTGTAGTCTCTCCACTTCTTTAACCTCTGCTGAGTTTATCGCTGGCAAAATAACATTGAACATTGAGTTACCTACATCCGTGAAAAATTAGGACATGATCTGAATAATGTGGCGGACGGGGTGAAATTTTTGGGATTTTTTTCCTGATTTTCAGGTAATCCGTTTGGTCAATCCAAAAATGTATACGGCAACATTTGTTAGGCTCGGGAAGTTGAATCGAATGACACCTTGAACGGGAAGATCGAACAAATTTGAAAAATGTCCGGTATTACGGATTTTTCCCTATGAGTTTTGATAATTTTTTCCAACATTTGAGTGGTACAACTTTTAAATGTCGCTCGCGATAGAGTAGGTTGGGATGGGAATCGAAGTAAGTAACTGCCTAATCGGGATCTCTAGACAAATTACTCAAGAATTCATAACTTTGGTTCCACTAAATATTTTGTTTTAATTTAAAGCCTTATTTTTAAGTAAAGAAAACCGAAATATAATGTCAAATTTTTAAAAGTCTACCATTAGCCATTGCCGAACTTACCCCTGACAAAATTCCGTTGGACAATGCTGACATCCAGACAGACACAAATTTGTTTAAAAGTTGATTTGGTTTCTTTAATGTATAAAACGTAAAGATATCATGAAACAGATTGATTCTATTCAATGTACAGACAAAACCTTTATTTTATTTATATAGATGTTCTTTAACCTATAAACATATGTTTATTATTAACATTTATTATCAACATTAACCGAGATCTTTAGACAAATTACTCAAGAATTTATAACTTTGGTTCTACTCAATATTTTGTTTTCGTTTACAGCCTATGTTTTAAGTCAAGCAAACCTTAATGTAATGTCAAAATTTCAAAAGTCTACAATTAGCCGTTGCTGAGTTTACCCCTGGCAAAATTTTGTTGCAATGCGGACATACAGACAGACAAAAACATTTTTAAAAGTGGATTTGGTGTCTGCAACGTATGCAACAAAATCTATTCATGTACAAATAAAAACTTTATTTTATTTATATAGACAAGCTGATGCACTCGTCTTTGACGGGTATATAGTTAAAATTTGAGAATAATTTTTTGAGATGGATTTTGTAATATTGAGGGGGGAGGGAGAGTCCAAATTTATTTTTATAAAATTGGGTCGGGAGTGGGGAGGGAGGTTGTTTGTTATTCGGCTATTTGTTTAGGTACCACACAACTAAACCGACCAACACCGATCCATTAAAATTGTTTAAGTGTTTAATTTTCATTTATGATGAAGCGAGGAGATTGTGGAGTCAATTAATTAATCAAAAAGAGTTGTAGTCTCTCCACTTCTTTAAACTCTGCTGAGTTTATCGCTGGTAAAATAACATTGAACATTGAGTTACCTACATCCGTGTAAAATTAGGACATGATCTGAATAATGTGGCGGACGGGGTGAAATTTTTGGGATTTTTTTCCTGATTTTCAGGTAATCCGTTTGGTCAATCCAAAAATGTATACGGCAACATTCGTTAGGCTCGGGAAGTTGAATCGAATGACACCTTGAACGGGAAGATCGAACAAAGTTGAAAAATGAGTGTGTTTTACCCGTGTTTTAAGCGACAATGCGTTATAGATGTCCGGTATTCCGGATTTTTTCCTTTGAGTTTTGATAATTTTTTCCACCATTTGAGTAGTACAACTTTTAAATGTCGCTCGCGATAGAGTAGGTTGGGATGGGAATCGAAGTAAGTAACTGCCTAACCGAAATCTCTAGACAAATTACTCCAGAATTCAGAACTTTGGTTTTACTCAATATTTTGTTTTCATTTAAAGCCAATTCTATAAGTCAAGCAAACCTAAATGCAATGTCAAAATTTCAAACGTCTACCATTAACCATTGCCGAGCTTACCCTTGAGAAGATTTCGTTGGACAATGCGGACATCCAGACAGACAAAAACATTTTTTAAAAGTGGATTTGGTGTCTGTAATGTATAAAACGGAAAGATATCATGAAATGGGTCGATTCTATTCAATGAACAGACGAAACCTTTATTTTATTTTTTATACATGTTCTTTATGGAAGAAGTTTATGTTCCGACGATTGGTAAAGAAAGTTTGCATGATACAGGAATGATAATGAGATCCGTCTGATAAACTTTGCCATATCGTAAACTTTGATTATTAAAAGTACTACGTTCAAACATAAGGATATTCATAAATATACTTGGACTTCACCGGCAAACACGAAATCAAATCGATCATATCTCGATACAACGTAGCTGGTAAAGCAGTATAATCAATGTACGGTCTTACCGCGGAGCAGAATGTGGGTCGGATCATGAATTAGTAATCGCGAAACTTCGACAAAAACTTAATACAAAATAGGGAAAAGAAAAACGTTTCGATTTTGATAATTTTAATTCAGAAAAATTAAAAAATCCATCAATAAGAACCCAATTCGAGCTAGATGTTAAGAATAGGTTTGAAGCTTTAGAGCTTCCTGAAGAGGACCACGAGGATATTGACAAGTTATGGGTAGAGATCAGGGATAATATTAAAGCGGTCGGGAACTCGTGTTTAGGAAAAAAGGAAAATAAGAATAACAAACTGTGGTTTGATGAAGATTGCTTAAACATGTGCGAAAAAAGAAAAACCGGTAAATTAAAAGCTCTAAATTATCCTAACCAAGACAATCAGGAATACTTCCGAACATCAATGAAGGAAACGACAAAATTGCTCAAATATAAAAACGGGAGTATCTTAAAAATAAAATAATTGAAATTGAAACTAATAGAATCGAAAATAACGTAAGAGGCATGTACAAAGGTATAAACAGATCACGTAAATGTTTAGGGCCCGTAACGCCTAAAATTAGGGATGAAAATAACAATATTCTGACCAATCCGGTTGACATATTAAATAAGTTTAAGAACCACTTTGACAATATTTTAAATACGGAAAATTATGATCTGTGCCCTCCTTCTGTGAGTACCACAGTGCTGAACCGTTGATAGAAGGACCAAATAAAGAGGAAGTTAAAGTAGCTATCGGAAAATGAAAATCTTATAAAGCAGCGGGAACCGATAATATTCCTACTGAACTATTTAAGGCATGCGGGGAAGTTGGAGTTTCCAAAATACATTTGTTGGTTAAAAAGATCTGGGAGAACTAGAAATTTCCTGAAGAGTGGAAAGAATCTATTCTTATTCCGATTCACAAAAAGGGCCCGAGGACGGATTGTAATAACTATCGAGGAATTTAACTCCTTCCGGTATGTTATAAAATATTCACTTTAATATTAACTAGTAGAATCACTGAATACGCCGAGGACATTATCTCGGAGACTACCAATGCTGATTTCGACGGAATCGTTCGACTATTGATCATATATTTTTTTTACGGCAAATATTAGAAAAAAAATTAGAGTACAACGGTATTGTTCACCAGCTGTATATCGACTTCAAAAAGGCTTACGATTCTATTCACCGCCAGAAACTGTGTGATATTCTAATTGAGCAGGGGATTCCCAAAAAACTAGTAAATCTAATCAGGATGTGCTTGACAGAAACACTCAATAAAGTTATAATCGGTAATAATCTGTCCGAAAAGTTTGAGGTCCGTTCGGGTTTGAAACAGGGGGATTCCCTTTCACCTGTCTTGTTCAATTTGTCATTAGAACATGATATTAGGGAGGTAATGCGAACCGAGAAAGGGTTGGATCTGGGCGGGACAACATCCGTGCTGGGATATGCTGATGATCTGGTACTGTTAAGCGAAGATGTTGAAACTATAAAACTAAATACGACAACGTTAATGAAAGCCGGTAAAGAACTAAGACTCGAAATAAACGCGGATAAAACAAAATATATGGTTAGCTGCAAAAATGGCGATACTACTGGTGATATCGATATAGACGGTAATATGTTTGAACAGGTAGAGAAATTTAGGTATCTAGGTTCTACGATAACGAGAAAAAACGAAATTGAAGAAGAGATTAAGGTTAGATTGAAGGCGGGAAATGCTTGTTATTTTTCTGTGATAAAACTACTTAGCTCGCGCCTTTTGTCCCTCAACTTAAAAATTAGAATCTATAAAACAATTATCTTGCCTACAGTTCTTTATTATTGCGAAACGTGGCCGCTTACCTTAAGGGATGATCAACGACTTAAAGCTTTTGAAAATAAAATATTGCGTAGAATATTTGGAGCGAAGAAGGATGAATTAACTGGAGAATTCAGACGGTTACACAACGCCGAATTGTGTGAACTATATCCGGGTAATATAATTGAGGTGATTTCATCCTGGCAAATCAAATGGGCCTGTAAAATTGTTGGGCTTAGTAACGACAGAATTCCTAAAAGATTAATATTTGCTGTACCGAATGGTAAACGTCCGAGGGGTAGACCGAAGCGAAGGTGGGAAGATTGCATTAATGCCGATCTGAAGGAACTAGGTTTGGACGGCAACGGTGGAGGGAGGTGTGTAATGAGCGATTGGTGGTGTCGCCATCCAACCTTCGGGTTCGCTAAGCCTTTTATTATTATTATTTTATTATACATGTTCTTTAACCTTTAAAAATATGTTTATTATTAACATTTATTATCAAAATTAACCGAGATCTCTAATCAAATTACTCAATAAGTCATAACTTTTGCCATACTCAATATTTTGTTTTCATTTGAAGCCTATGCTTTAAGTCAAGCAAACTTTAATATAATGTTAAAATTTCAAAAGTATACAATAAGCCATTGCTGAGCTTACCCCTGACAAAATTTCGTTGCAATGCGCACATACAGACACATTTTTTTAAAAAAGTGGATTTGGGGTTTGCAATATATGAAACGAAAAGATATCATAAAACAGGTTGATTCTATTCAATATACAGACAAAATCTTTATTTTATTTATATAGATAAAGTACTAGTACACCTGGAAAGGATTAACATCTGCTAGGATGATTTAATAAAGTTTCGAAAACATGATTACAATAACATTACATCACACGAGAAACAAAATATAAACACACAATATACATGTAAGTCGATTTATTTTTTACTCTTTAATTAATGACTAAGATGTTATAACTTTTGAAATTCAAATAATTAGTACAGAGAACAGTTGAAGTTATTATATTAAAAACTTAAAAATTCTGATATCAATGAAAGAAGATTTTTAAATAAATTGAAAAATCTTTTATTTCTATTATTTACAATTGTAAAAATACGTGATTGTCTTCGTGAAACCAGATTTTAAGAACTAAGGTTTTGAATAACAAAATAAGAGAAATATATCATAACCAAATTTACACGTTAACCCGAAGTATTACAGAGTTAAGTAAAATGATTTTATCGGTTAAGATTATCTTAATTTTCATATGGCTGAAATCGATTATTTATATATTCTATAATTACATCGATCGTCTCTTGCTAATATTTATAACTAAGGAAAGGTTATTATATTATGGTTTATTATTGAATTCGAAATTTATTTCTGCGTTGATAGATATATGAGTAATTTAAAAAATAAATGTAGCAGCTGGCTATTTGATATTAGTTTGTACCGCTAAAATTTAAATTTAATCAAATATAAGCTTTTGAAGAAAATACATTTACGCACGGATTAGCAAAAATAGTTGATGGAATATGATAGGATTAATAATGAGCCATTTTTAAGAAAGTTCACCAATGTTGTTTAGCTTTGAACCCAATCGAATAAGCCGTTTTTGGAGTATCAGCGAGTTAAGGAAATGCGTGGGTTAGGCGCAAGAATTGGATAGAATTTGATAAAACTGATAGTGGACCATCTAGGTACCAACTTTTTCAAAATTTTGTTTCAAATTTTAACAGATTTGAAACAAAATTTCAACAGTTAGTATGTGTGATGATCGTCAGTTGGTTTTGAATACAGGCAGATTGGCACGGAAATAAATATTTTCCTTGTCATTCTAAATGTTATTTAAAGAAAACTAAAGTCTGTCCAGTACTAATTTATGGATCGGAGGCATGGGTCATTAAGAAGGCGAATGAAAAACGGCTCTCGGTGTTCGAAACGGGGATATTGAAGAGGATATATGGACCCATCAAAGTAGGTGAGACATGGAGAAGACAAAAGAACCCGCAAGTTGCGCCATTTAAATCTTTGAGAGAGGCACATTTTGATGAGGTTTTGAATTTTTGAGGATAGATACATTTCGATGGAATAATGAATTTTCGATATGAAAAGTATTAAATTAAAAGATATTTGGAAGCATAGAACAGACTTGTATAGAACACAAATGTGTAATTATCTATAAACGACGATATTTTATATTCTACTTTTGTTTACACTGTTTTAAGAAGAGAAGAACAATAAAATATCTTGGGAAGGGTGGAGAAGGGTTCATGGCTCATCGATCTTGGTGAGTGGGGGATGGGCACCTCTGTTCCTTAGTTCTCTCATAGAATTATTTACGGAGGAGGAAATGACATCATAGACGAATCGCAAAGCATAATATTTGATTTAAAACACATCGAGACCCTCATGAGGCATAAATAAAATATTAGAGGTAGCTAAATGATCGACTGATCAATTATGAGGATGAAACAAAATTGTCAGGAATTTCAGTCACAATAATATTTATTTGGTTAGTCGACGTTTCGACCCAAACATGTGGGTCAACATCAGTGCTAAAAATTACAAAATATGTAATAACATCAGTAAAAATATAATTATAAAAATGTAAGGATTATAAGAGTGCAGAACAACAATAGTAATACGAGTTAAAATAAAATAGTAAAATGATAAATGTAAAAGTACAAAATAATAAAAACATTGAAACATGATAAGAAATTGATTTTTTGATATAAATAAATGAAAAAGGAATGAATCACAAAATCAAGCAAGTCCTCCTTGGAAGTAATCAAGAGGACATTGAGAAATTCGCTAGGACTTTGATAAAGGAGGCAGAGTAAGTTGGTGTACAAATAAATGAAGACAGAACAAAATATATGTTAATAAAACGAAAATTCGACCCCAATAACAGGATCTACGTAGAAAGGAAATCATTAACGAGATTAGAAAAATCCTCGGCTTCACAATAACCTCTATCTATGAATGGACAACGGGCAGAAATAAACCAGCGTATAACAAACGCAAACAGAGCTTTCTTCTCCCTTTCAGAGGTATTGAAATCCCGAAAAATCTCAAGAAATCTCAAATTAAGGATGTATAATGCTATGATAAAACCAGTTGTAATATATGGCTGTAATATTGTAATATATGAGACCTAGAAACTAACCAGCATCCTGGAATAAAATATTGAAAGATTTGAGAGAAAAATCCTCCGCACAATAACCGAAGCGATCTGGAATCATAGAACTTACACTTCGAGAAGAAAGACCAATAAACAACTACTTATAGAAACCCATCAATCAATATCCCATGATATGAAGGCACGGAGGTTAAGATGGGCGGGGCATGTAGCTCGTAGCCATCCATCTGAAAGCCTCTACGTAATAACGAATGCCTAAATAGAAGGCAAAAGAACACGTGGAAGGCTAAAAAGCAAATGGATAGATAGAATCAACAAAGACGCAATAGAGCTGCATGCAAATAACTGGAAAGAAATAGTAGTAAGTAGCGAGGACGGATGGATTATCGAAATCAAAGGAATGGTCCTATCATCCTACTCCAATAAACGCAAATCATAATATTTAGTTTTAACTCTTTTTCACCTTTTGTTTTAAGTGAAAACTTCTTTAGGAGCGTTTTGCTCATTTTTTTTTTTGGAGGATGCATTAGATTGAGCCGTCAGATGTCCGATGTGTAACGCTCGGGTGAAGCCGGCTGGAGTCGACTAATTGAACTATTTTGGCATGTGGATTAAAATATCTCAAAAATTAACAATCGGACCTCTATATTGTTAGCGATATAAATGTTCAGAATTTCGTCCTCTTTTTAATGGGCAATAATTCAAAATTGTATTTTAACGTGACGGAAATTCGAGAGAAATGAACAGCATTTCATTTATAATGAGATATTATTTATAATATATATTACATGTTAATAATACCGCACTTTTTTATTCTTCTCTACTGAATATGGGCACTCCATATAACTTATATTACAATACCTTATATTACCATATAACTTATATTACAATACCTTTAGATCCAAACAACATTGAATGCCGAAATGGGGAAGGTGATTTCGTTTGTCGCACCGGCAGAACAAATGCACGTGTTTATTATTGCTCGACAGTGGTTTTTTTTCAAATATCAAGGAAGCAGCAATTTCGTCGTTTCTATTAACTAATTGAACGAAAAGCACTCTATCAGAGCTAAAATTGAAGCTGATATACACAACAGGGTAGTTTATGATCATTTTCTAGTTGTTAGTAAAAGTTGTTTCTTTGATATTTGAAATAGTTCACTATCGGAGGACTAGGTAAGGCGAAAGGGCCCTTGAATTTTACCAACTGGTGCAAGGAGTGCAGTTTCATGATGACTTGAATAATATCATTGAAACTAATTATTTATTTCATTAGATTCATCTTTGGAGTCTCCAGGCGCTCCTACGTCACCAGTTGGTTTGCCGAGTTAAAGTGGCTCTACCCATTTTTTCGATAGCAATATTTCCTGGGTGTATTCATTTTCCTAACAATTTTTTAGAATAAAAAATCTACTAACCTTCTTGATTTTATTATCCCTTGTTCCTCGGTTCATTATCTCAACACGAGATCCCAGCCCACAAATCTGTATCTTCCTTCTCATAAAACTGTTTCCTTTAATTTTTTTTTTTTTTTTAATTATTGCTACCTTGTTTTGGAATTCCTTACCAACCTTTATACGCAAAACCTCATCTTTGACTTCTATTAAGTATTAATTACTGTTCTTCACCTATCGCCTTTAGCAATTATTCTTCCGAATATATGTAAGAATTAAATTTTCGTATTTAAGTATTGTCAGCCTTATTTTACTGTTGTTTCACAGTTGCCTGTATGTTATATATGTTGCATATCACTGTAAATATGTAAACGTCCTGATATTCGTTTACCTATTATGTTCATTAGATTACTTATGCTTATAGTTAAAATAATTCTAAGGTTACATTACTCTTAATAAATTATATTAATAAGAAATAATAAAATTATTTCTCGTTATTTTACGTCAAAAAAAGGACATTGCTATTGTTCATTATTATTATTATTCTTAGAGGACTGAATGTCCTGCAATAAAATTTACTATTCTTCTTCATCAAATAATGTTTAGTTACTTGGATGGCCACCGTTTTGAAAAGCATTCGGGTTTATGTTGGCACACTTGTGCATACCGGATGCTGAAGATGGTAATATTGTAACGTTAACGTTTTATGACTAAAAGTTGTCTTTAAATAAGTCACAAATTTTCGACTAGGCTCTTAGACATGCTCGTGATGATTTGCATTATATTATATATACTTACATATACAAAATATATAGATGTTCTTTATTACGTATATATCAATAT
This sequence comes from Nezara viridula, assembly GCA_928085145.1. Taxonomy (NCBI): domain Eukaryota; kingdom Metazoa; phylum Arthropoda; class Insecta; order Hemiptera; family Pentatomidae; genus Nezara; species Nezara viridula. The sequence continues at coordinate 155,375,809 of OV725079.1, read as the reverse complement.
TTCGATTTATTTTTAGATCACACATGCAACAAACACAATTTCAAAGAAAAGAATAGTAGGAGCAGGCTGGAAGAAAAGAAAGAGTTTGAAATATGTCGCAAGTAAGCATTATTAATTATGTTACTAAATTTAAGCGAAAAAAACTTTGACGATTCTTATGTAATTACTGGGAATAAAATCCTGTACTACTGTCTATTATCATGCACTTCTATCATACTGATTTCATAAATTCATTTCAATCCATATATGTTGCACAGATTTGCTTATTTAAAAAATAATTTGCAGATGGCAAATAACACCTAGATAAAAATAAGTTATATATCTGTACGCCGAAGGGGTAAAATACATCATGTTCATCTTTTTATTAAATAACTTAATAATTAAGAAACTAATTTTAATAGCTCAAAGTTATGAAACATTGGCTGCCCTGAACCAATTTAAAAATGGACATGGCGTTCTTTACATCCGGGCTACAGATATATATTGTTATGCATTTACATTGGTGATATTGAAATATGTTTTATATATAATAATCATATAGAATTACTCCAGTAAAAAATAAATGTTACCAATACAAAGGATGGGATATTGAAGGTAACTGCAGATTATAATTAAAAAGCTAAAAGTAATAAGGGAAAGTACAGATATTTCTGCCTATAAGAAAATCTGGGTATAGAAAAGAGTTTTGTGAACATAGAGAGGAGATTCAACTGAGAAACAGTCAGTCATGGGATGTTGTAGAATGAAGTCTGTCTGAGAGTGTGAAGTAGGCATTATTGGTATGGAAAGGTATTAGAAAGATGGGTCAAGTAGAGGAGGAGGAAGTAGATGTCTCAGATCAGACATCTGATGGGTAGAGAAGTGCACGCCAGCAGTTACTTGAGGAAGATGCATTGTCTGAAACCGAAGTAGCATACTTGGGTCTATCACTCACCGATCAGCTAAGTAACAGTTATAATATTCAAAAAGGCATTGTTCCTTTAATGTATATATGTATGTGTAGACAACTAATTAAAACAGTGAATTAATATTTAAGAATTTTACTTATAATATTTCTTACATTAAAAATATATTTTAATAAAATATAACTAAAAAGAGAAGTATGGTAGCTCAATGATTAAGGCATTGACTTCCAAATTTCAAGTTCCTAGGCTAGAATTCGATGGATGGCAGGTAATTATTTATTATGTTTCATCAACCGTGGATCGATTCTTGGGTGTCTTAATTAAAAAAAGAATTAATTAAGAAGAAAAACATAGCGGTTGAGCGCGATCCCGACTCGATGACTGAGTTGATTTGACAACCGTTTGATTTGAAACAGTACTTCCAAAGAACGTACTAAAACCAAGATCCTTCATGGGTTGTAGCGGTAAAGGTTTTTTCTAAATTTTAAGAATATCTAAATAAAAACACAGTTGGTTTTACAAGTCCGAAACAGAATAACATGTATGCCATGTGGATAGTTCTTAGGAAAAAATTAACTCGAATATTAGTAAAGATGTCCTGGATTAAAAACTTAAGCTTCGATAGTCAGTTTTCTTAACATTAGTTTTCTTTTTTTAATTTGGAAAATAGGATTTTGCTCAGAGTGTTACCGCGCTAAGAAAAGGCTGTAAGGAGTAAAATGATTCGTAGTACTCATCTCAGAAAATCACAATTATATTGTTATAAATTTCTAAAAATAGATGTATAAAATCTAGAATAATACGACTTACTGCTTGTTACGTTAATTGATTTCAATATTTTTATGGTTTATATTCTTTTAGGAACTTTTCACCGTAACATTCGTATAATGTAAAATAGATTTATAGAAAATAAACCTAGACTAAGCAAGTTTTTGATTAAAAGCAAAATGTTTACTTGAAAAATTATCGAACAAATAGTTACTTCATTCATATTTCAAAAGAAAAAAAATAGCCTCAAATAACAAAATTTAGTTCCATATAATAAAGTAACAAATAATTTATTCAGTTTAAATAAAAAACTTTTTTAGCATATTAGGAAAAATAGCTATGAGTAGAATAAATATTTATGAAATATTTCAAGCCAGTTGGAAAAAAAAAATGTGAACACGACGGTTTTCGTTTATTACATCAATACCTATAAGAAAAATAACTCAAATCCTCCTCTTGTTCTCTAAATTCTTATAATATAGAAACTGATATGATAAATTGGTAGTAGGAACAATTAAAATAATTGATATCAAATTTAAATGAATAATAGTGACATTATTTTATAATTATTCAAAGAATTGTAATATATCAATGCTATGTTACTTCAACTATCTATGTGCCTCAATACGCGTTATGTCGCAAGATGGTACGCGTAGAAATATATGCACCCATTACAGGGTTACTGTAATGTGGAAAAAAAAGTAATTAATACAGAACGATTCACATCAAAGCACGAAGAACTATCCATCCTCACCAAGGGTAAAGTAACATTCTTTACGTTTTAATATTAAGATTAAGATATTTCTTATTATGGTTAACCTAAATTTATTTCAATATCACCATTTCATTCCTTAGAAATAATACAAATAAGTAATACCATTGTCAACCTGAAAAAAAAAAACATGTAAAATCTAATTTGACATCTAATGGTCAAATGATATAAGAATGACCAATGTTGTATTTCTTTAGTCCCTGAAACTGAAAAAAAAAAAAACTGTATGCAATCGATAAGCAATAGAAACATGATACCTTCGGAACAGATAGCCATTGTTGATTTTTACTAAATGTCCTATTTCAATCAAGTAAACCATAGCACCCTCTATCCAGTCATTTGGTGATGGAAAGTGATCGATTCAGGAAAAAATTATTGAAGAATAATTCTCGACGGCTCTAAATGTTTTTTTGGGTGCTGAATTTAAAAATAAAGTTATTTACCTTAAAATGACAAAAAAATATTTCTTAAGTTTTTCGCGTATGAAGCTGATAAAAGTTCTTGAAAAATAAAACTAGAATTAGTTCACTCATTTGGCCGCTAGAGCGCACTATGGATTGACGACGTCAAAATCATCAAATTAGTCCAATGAAATGGTAGTTGGATGCAGAAAAAAATTTAAATAGTCGGTTTCTCTTACGTTTTTTGGAACGCTGAATGTGAATTTGATGCTCCAGAAAGAAATTTTAAATTAATTTCCGAGATATAAACAAAAAAAAAAACAAAAAAAAAAAACAGCAAAATTCCGGAAAATTATTACTACAATTTATTGCAAAAATTAAAAAAAAAAAATACTATCAGTTTCATACACAGTTTTTGCAATGTAGGATCAACGGTTGAGGAGTTAAGGCATATTGACAGTTTGCTTATCTTACAAGAAATATCTGTTTTCGTCAGTTTTCGCTAAAAAACTGATAATCTACGGATTTTTCGAAGAAATCGATTATATTCATTTTGAGAGAGCATTAAATTTCCTACTTACTACATGTAGACACGTTAATATGCGAGAGTGTTAAAGCCAACAGAATCAAAGGCGTGTCTCTCGCAGCATCTATCACATCCAGCTTGAACGCTTGTTATCTTTTCAATGATGTTAATTCGGCTAATTTAATTATGCATACATCAGAACTACAATGTATAAACAAATTACATTGCTTTTATATGTTCTGTTAGTATCAGATACATCAACATTCATGTTCCAAAGTTCGAACGCTTTAATGGCTTCTCAACTTTTCCGTACATTAACGATTATACCGAGTTCGATAAGAATTTTGATGCACTTTAAATTGAAATAAACTTACGTCAAGAGTAGGTGAACTGTCGTTTTACCGTTAGGACTCATATAGTCTTCGCGCATATAGGTCCTTAATTTCTTTATTATTTTAATGGATGTTGATGTCCCAAATGCCAACAGAACATATAAAAGCCATGCAATTTGTTTATACATTATACATGCGATTTGTCTACTTCCGTTATAAACATAATTTTTTTTTTTGTTTGCTTATTTATTGAAAAATATTACAATCTGTCTCAAGGACATTTATAATAGTGTTCACAGTCATCATGTTCATAATTAAGTTAGCCGAATCAAAAGTATTGAAACGATGAGAAGCGCTTAAGTTGAGTGCGGCAGAAACTACGAGTGAAATACTCCTTCGATTCCGTTCGCTTTAACAGCCGCTTTTACTAACCTGTCAACACAAGGTACATAGGAAATTTAATGCTCTTGCAAATTTAATATAATGAATTACTTCGAGAGATCCATAGATTATGAGTTTTGGCGAAAAAACTGACGAAAACAGATGTTTCTTGTGAAATTAGCAAACGGCCATGCTCTAACTCCTCAACCGCTGGTTTAAATAAAAAAGCTATGAATAAAATTGATAGTAAATTTTATCTTCTTTAACTTTTTACTTAATAAAAATTGCGATAAAATTTATAGTTTCAGAGCCATGTCCAAAATACTAAAAACAGTTCAGGAATTTCGCTGTTTTTTGCATATATATCTCGAAACATAATGTAAAATTTTCTTCGGTAACATCAAATTCACATTCAACGTACAAAAAAACATAAGAGAAACCGACTTTTTGAATTCTCCCCTCATCCAACTACCATTCGACTGGACTAATTTGATGATTTTGACGTCATCATTCTTTGATGCGGCCAACTAAAAAACGTAACAAGCTGGTTCTAGTTTTATTTCTCAGGAAATTTTATCAGCTTCATAAGCTAAAAACTGAAACACATTCCAAAATGTTATGTCATTTTGCCATTTTTAAGGTGAAGCCATATCCGAATCTAGTCGATAACTGGATTTTCAGATTCAACACCCAACAAAACATATAGGCACGGGCGGATCTACGGGGGGACTTTCGGGCTGAAGCACCCCCCTCCAAAATGGTAAAATATAACCATGTTTTATCGTATCTCTTAAAGTATAATTGTTCGTGTGATTAATATTAAAAGGGCTTTAGGAATCACTTAAACACCATTTCATATAGGTAGTTAGTTTCTTTCTTTTTTTCCAAAGTAATTATCGTTATTTTTGTGAAAAAAAAAGCTTTCGGGCTGAAACCCCTCAAAATTAAATCCTGGATCCGCTAGTGCATATAGGTGTCGAAAAAAAAAATTTTGTTGTGAAATTTTTTCCTGTTGAAACTACAAAATGACTGGACTGTCTTCTTAGATCACTTTCTGTAGTATCTAGCCTTTTAAATCATCTTTCCAATAGAATAAATCCCTTATGAAACCGATTGAAATATATTAAACTGATAAATTGTGCATATATGCGATTTATGAAACATAAAATTACATATATGAATGTATGTTTGCAATTGTTTATTTTATTCATTAAATTCTCATATTATTGAATAAACTAATTAATTTTCAGCAATTGGAAAGTACTACTGAACCGCAACCGGATTGCGATGATTGCATGAAAGGATTCGAGGATCGTCTATGGGACAGATTGCCATTAAAATATCTACCATGTCACAAACGGATATATAGTTACCCGAAGAGCGACAGGTTCCAACTAAATCCGTAAGAACAAAAGTTTTTAAATTCTTAAAGAAAGGCTATATAAAAAAATACAGAATTTTCTGAAGATGTTATTTTTTCTACAGGCCAATACCAGCTGAAAAACAAGGAGATCTCAGCAACTTAGCAAAATGTGTAATGGTTGCTCAGACTTCAGAAGAAAAGTTGATTTTACCCACACAACAGGAGTATGCTATATAAAATTTGATATTATTTTCAATTATTTAGGACAATAAGTCATTAGATGATTTCATTTTCATGATAATCCAAGTACCAGTCCAATGATAACAATTCAAAAGATTTTTAAAATTATGTAGTTTCTTACCACAACATTTAGCTCAGTTTCATTAACTGGATCTTAATGACATTTCATTAACAACTGAGAAATATGTACAACTAAATTTAAGGATTAAACAAAATTTTCAGGATTTCCAGTTCCAATTTTTTTATTTTATTGGGTTAGCCGACGTTTCGACCCAAATATTTGGGTCATCATTAGGGCTCAAAATTACAAAATATAAAATATCATCAGTATATAAAAGTATAAGGGTAATAAGCGTGAAGAATAACAGTAATAAGAAGAAGTGTGTTAGATAATAGTAATAAGATTAAAGAATTAAATCAGCAAAATGATGAATGTAAAAGTATACAATAACACTGGGCAACAAAAAAAACAACAAATTTTTTATGAGCCAATTCTTACTAATTTTGAGTTGAGAAAATCGAATATGACAATGAAATTTTCATTCTAAGAGTTATAAATTGCTGAAAAAATACCTCGCAGATGGTCGTGTTTGGAGAAATTATGTGGTGGCTCCATGAGATCGCAGTATTTTAGCTTGTCTCTTGTAAGGAAGTTCCGGAGCATCCCTACACAAAGACCAACAGTAATCCGCAAGCATTGCTTCATTCTAATGTCCCTAATATATTTTTTTCATAACATAAATGTCCTGATGGAATCTTTCTCCATGTTCATCACTGATAGCTCCACAACGAGGAGAGAAAAATCTAGGTGGGAGTGGAGAATATGGATTTTAAGGGTCATGTTGCATCCAAGGCTATGGTCCTTTTCCAGGAACACTGTCACCAGATGCGTGTGGGTGTCATCTATTCTTTCTTTGCTTAAAAATCTAAGAACAACTCCTTAGAAGGCTTCCCAAACTTCCTTTTTCTTCCTTTCCAAGACATAGTCGAATGTAGGATCCTTCACAAGTTCTCGAATTTGTGGCCCGACAAAAATGTCTTCCTCAATTTTTGCATCACACTATTTCGGATATTTCTCTCTTATGCATTTAAAGCTCCGCCCTTCTTAGTTCATATCTTTGACAAGATTTTTCATCAAACCCACCTTGATATGCAGTGGTGGAATTAGAATATATTTTGGGTCTACGAGAGGCTTGGCAAAGGCATTTTTCTTGCAAGGGTTAAGGTTTCTTGCAGGGCAGTCTACTTTAATAGAATTTCGTTTCTCTACAGTGCTGCTTTCTCGAAAAACCATTCTAATCCTTGATTATATATATAATGCTGTACTGTGACCCACATATTTTCCTGACCCTTGTAAATTATCTATTATCGAAATGATACATAAACCCGAAAAACCACCAAATCTTCCTATCGTCCTATCCTCCTTTTGCCCCTCCTCAGCAAAATCCTGAAAAAGCTCATTCTAAAACGTCTGTACCCCATCTTAGATTCCAATAACATTATTCCAAATCATCTATTTGGATTCCGCAGATCCCATTTCACTATCCAGCTATGCCACCTTATGGTGGATGTTGTCTTCTCTGCATTGGAGCACGGAATGTACTTCATGAGAGTTTTTCTCGACGTAGAACAGGCTTTTGATCGAGTCTGGCACCCGGGACTGCTTTACAAACTCCGTAAATTCTTACATCCTACATACTTCCTCATTATCCGTTTCTATCTAACTGATAGATCCTTAAAAAAAATCACAATAATGCTTATTCATCCCTTTTACTCAGTTCGCTGTTGTTTCTCAAAGTAGTAACCTAGTTCCTATACTTTCCACAATATACAAACTGTTGATATTCCAACCCATCCTAACACTGTCCTTACCACGTATACCGATGATACATGCGCCCTATCAGTTAATAATGACCCAGGAATCGTATCCCAAACGCTTTAACCACACATCACAAACCATGAAGAATGGTATCAAACCTGGAGAATTAAAATAAATCTCATCAAATCACCTTTATACTTCGTCGTAAACCTATGACATCCTGTCCTACAGCATCCTTTAATAATAGCCCACTTATTCCTGTTGAACAAATCCGATAAGATGGACGAACGTCTAACTTGGAATCCTCATACCAGACTGAAACGACAAGAGACCGCTCGACGTTCCCGACTACTCCAGCCATTACTATACAAACGCTGTAAGCTTCCAGTTAATTACAAAAGGCTCATATACATGACTACAATAATACCTATTTGGAATTAGGCTTATTTCACACCTACCTGGCAGCCGGGTAAACGACGCCTTGAACACTTCATTCGGGACAGAGAGTAATAGAAATCTAGCACACTAGTCCGATAATTGTCGTCCTAATGAGAAATGACAATCTCCATTGGCGGATAAACGGCAAGACGACAGTCGTCCTATTGTTCTGCGTAGTCGGCAATGTTTGGATGACTGTGGGTGTCGTGCAGTTCATAGGTTAGATTTGTACTGCACTGATAAGAGGTTAGATTTTCATAGGTCATAGGTTAGATTTTCGCTGCTCTTATCAGTGCAGTACAAATCTAATCTATATATGGGACCCTACACGGTCAATCGGAATTGCACTAATGACGTTCCGAATTGTCGTGTAAGGTAGTGAATGAAGTACTGATGGAGGTGCGCTGCGGATTTCCGAACATCCGGAAATCAAAGGTTCATTCACGAGAAGTGGAGGGGGGACTGAGGTAAAAGTAGTGCGGAGACTAACCATACTGCTGGATAGGTTAGGTTACCTAGGCCTCACAACCATTATAAATTTCTGATTTTCATTATATGTAAATAGTTAAATAATTTTTCATATCCCTTGTTTATAATTTTAAACCATCTTCAACTATTTCTTTTAAATAGTCAAGTGGGCAACAAATTAAAAAAAAAAATGAGGAAACTTCACAATTTACTTTAGAAAAAAAAAACTTTAACGTTGTGTATATTTATCAGTTCTTTTCCCATTTTCCTCAACAAATTTATTATTTTCGCAATACCTTTCCTTAATTTTTGTAAGTAGTAGACTTATATTTTACTAACTTTTGTCAAAACGATCTATGAGACTAACCTTACTACTAGATAGGTTAGTTTACCTAGGTCTCGTTATTAAGTAAATAATTTCATAAAAGTAAATAGTTGTTTATATCCCTAGTCTATATTATTATTAACCATTTTCAACTATTTTTTCTTTAAATAGTCAAGTAGGCAATAAATTCGAGTAATGATTGAACGTGTAAGGGTCTTCATGATCAAAGCGATAGCGGGCAATCTTGGAACTTCTTGTGACGTTCATTCATGAATTACCGTGTAGGGTCTGCTTATACACTGCGATAAAACGAATATGGATATTGTTCGTTATGTATGATTTATTTTCCCTAGAATGTTTAATTTATTTTTTCATAAATTATATTGAAAATTAATATAAATAATATTGTATTTGACCTTCGAAAATTTTATTAAACATGATTTTGAATAATAATAAAATGAAAGATTTGTGTGATCTTTGTTTTATGATATCGAATTGTAAAAATTTTGTAAAATTTAATAATAGGTGTAATAATATCCTCTGTTGCGCGCTATCTTCCTGCACCTATTGAGTATACTGTTTATAATATTGTTACTGATTACACTGGGGATTTCATCCCATACATAACAATACTGCTTTCAGTTGCTGAAAGTCAAGAACCTGCAAACGGTGGTCGAAAGGTCTTCACTGCAGTGCATTCTATATGTGCTTAATGGGATTGAGATGTGGAGATAATATGGAAAGGGATAGGAGTGAAATGTTCACATTTTCGTTGATGAACAACTCTTTCCCTTTGAGTTCGTCTATTATCACCAAGAAACAAGAAATCTGTGTCAATTAAGGCCCTGGTTTGAAGAATATACTCCTCTATAGTTTCTTGAACAGAACAAACTGCAATGAGATTACCTTTCACTATATGGAGTTGAGTCTGTTCTCCTGAGTAGATTGCACCTCTTGATTGCTTTCAAGGAAGCACAAACTGTGCCAGTCTACCCATGTTCTCAGAAGAACCTAGAGTACCTAAGATAAAAATGAAGAAACGCGACTTGTTTGTGAACATTTCAGCATTCCAATTTGTATCGTCATCTAAGCACATGCTGCACCATAATCAGCAGAGTTGCCGGCGATGCACTGTTGCCACGGGCGGATGGGGGGAGGGGCTTTTGGGGAGGCCCCCCAAAAACGGTAAAATATAACCTTGTTTTATGGAAAACAAATTTAACACCATTTCATATAGGTTGTTAGTTTCTTTCTGTTTTTCCAAAGTAATTATCGTTATTTTTATGAAAAAAAAATCTTTCGGGCTGAAGCCCCTCCAAAAATTAAATCCTGGATCCGCTAGTGACTGTTGCTGCAGGTCGTTTGAAAGGGGCATAAGATGTTAGATAAACTTCCCACAAAAAATTGAGAACCGTTTGTATTGGTATGGGCTTAGGCAGAACATTTAATAATTCACCCCAATCAACAAATTGTATTTATATGATGTGTGTGTATGTATATATGCGAGTATGTGTGTGTGTATATGTGTATATATCTGTTTGTATATGTGTGTGTGTGTGTGTTGTGTGAGTAAGTATGTGTATGTGTGTGTGTGTTTCTTGCACTTTTAATGATTGTAACATAATTTTTTTCAGTTATATCTTATGTAGGTTTTTATGAGATTTTTCCTACTGTAAAAATTTAATTTCAATTTTCTAAGCAGTATTCAAACCACTGTTATGTCAAGTGTAAGGTTACTACAACCTTAAACTTGTAACTTATCTGTTTGACATGTTGTAATATATATAAAAAAAACAAAAAAAAACATTTAATACTTAATTTAGGCTCTTTAGAGGACTACGAAAAGAGATGCTTCTTGCAGTAATACCAATATTTCTGACATCCCTTGGTGCCAAATGTACTGAGATCCATTAACAGATCTCATAAATTATTACTGCGAGTTTTTCTGAATCTGGTTAAAGCTCGGAAAACTACAATTGGGAGACCCCAACTGCATAGATGGTATTCACCACCTGTGCCTTTGACCGCTCCATCTGACTATAATATTGTGAAGTTATAGTTCAATATGATGTCTTTCCTAGATTAAACAGAATATTGCTACACTAAAATTGAGAAAAGTTGAAAACAACGGTTGGTTTACAAAAAGAGTATTCTTCATGCTAACTATCATTTAGTTAATACTTTATTAAAAATAAAAAATACTTGTAATTTACTTTTTATGTATACCAACAGATAAGAGAATCCCCAACGAGCAAAACAAAAATAGGGTATTTTTATTAAGTTTCCCCTACGTCATTTCTGGAGGGACTGAAATGACTTAGGGGCAACTCTTAAATCCCTGGACAACTTAATTTTCTCTAATACGACACTTAATAATGGATATTTAATAGAGGACTAAATAAGACTTGAAAATCGCAATAGTGATGGTGGAAACGTTGTCGTAATAAAATAGCTAAAAAATAAAATTTTGGTGAATAATGGCCTAATTTATATAATAAATAAAATCTCAAGACACCAATTCTAGGAACAATGAAGAGAAGAAATAATTGTAAAGATATTGTCTAAAACCTATTTTGATTTTAACTTGTAGAAAATGTTAACGTCAATTTGAAAATTTCTAAGATTGGTCTTAAAATGCAATAATGCCAAACCTGGTTATTCATAATAGGTACTACGTATAAGGAATTTAATAAGAAAACTATAATACCTAATCCATTTGATGTTTTAAAAATTCTTAAATCGATTTGGAAAAATCTTAATTTTAAATGGAAAATTCTAAATTTGATTTGAAAAATCCCAATTTGGTTTGAAAAGCTCTATTTTATTTTAAAAATCTCAATTAGGCTAGAAAATTCTAAATTAGATTCGGAAAAGCTATATGTTGCGTGAATGGTGACTAAAATTCTACGTCGAACGTCGATTCGGATATTTCATAATTAGTTTTTTTTTAAAATAATCGTTTAACATATATTACTTATTAAAGTTGAAAAATAAGTTTTTTTAGTACATGAGAGGCTTCTTAATAGATACAGGCATATGTCATTTTCTGAAGGTAGAGACAAAATTAATTTTAATTTTATTGGTTCAACTCAAACTGTTTTTAATAATTTTATCTAAGAATGTTCAAGTTGAATAATGAAAAAAAAATCATTAGCATTGGTTTAAATGAAAGCTACAGAAAATTTCTCAACTTTTTAAAAATGTCAAAAGTCATTTTTTGATATGAAGCCACTCATATAGTACAAAATGAAAAATTTCTTCAGAAAAAGTGCAGTAACACCGCTGTGAAAATGTCCACTAGGAAAAATATATTTTATTCATTTTTCACTATGATATTTCTTAGAAATTTATTTTATTTTTTTGTATTTATTTATTTTTTCTAGTCTTCCAAAATGTTTATTTAATCAATTTAAAAATTTAATTTTATGGTTAACTATTTAAATAAGAATATTATTTAATTAAAGTGAGAATAAGAATATTTAACATGTGTCAATGCCGTCTAAATGTCGTTTATCCGACAGCCGGATCGATGTCGTTTATCCGACTGCCGCGTAGGTATGAAACAAGCCTTACGGAGTTGAGCTTCGGAGCTCCACTAAGCCATCGAGTTCCTCTCGTATCTAGTGTTGCCCAAATGCGAGACCGAGGCGAGTCTTGGTCTTGCAAAATCAGTCTTGGTCGTGGTCTTGGTCTTGCGCAAGACTCTCGCAACAGTCTTGCAGTTACATATTAGCTTATTACTATAGAGATATAATTGTAATTGTTTAGATAGGAGAAACCTAAGTAGGCACGAATGAATAATTGGAGGTGTTAAACGCAAAAGTATATTGGTTATACCAATTATTAATATATAGTAACTAAGATTGTCAAGTATTAGTAACTATTTTGTCATAATTTTTATTTTAAAATCGATTTTTTTTAATAGTCCTGGCGGCCGTGGTCTTGGTCTTGCAAAATGCAAGATCAAGACCGATTTTGGGCAACACTACTCGTATCCAATCCTTACAATCCAAAATCCTCCTTAAAATTCTCTATGCTCCTTACTTTGTCACAAATAAAATCTCCAAAACGATCTTAATGTTCCGTATGTTTCAGACCTGGCCAATCCAGTTACCTATCCTTCCATATCAAACTTCAGAACCATCCAAACCCTCTCGTTTTTAATCTTGCTTCCTCTTCGATCCCGGATAACTCTTCGAGCCGTCTGAAAAGTAGATGGCCTCGAGATCTTATATGTAAACATTTTTTAGATTGCTACCAATGAGTAGTTTCTCAACAAGTGGTTACACATATTCTTGTTGTCACATTTACTGGATATATTTTTATTTGTAATACAGTTGTAAATATCATAAATAAAATTAAAAAAAAATCTTAATATTTTTGGATAGTTATCCTCAATAATTATCAAGTGGTATCCTGAAATAAAGTTCTCCTTAGAAAACGGACTTATTAAATGTCATACCTTCAAAATAAATCTTTAAATTATAGCAGAAAACAAAATAAAATTAGTCATCAAAGATTCATTCTAATTATCATGTTGTATGCTGACTGCACAACTGGTTGCTAATTATTATACATTTTTGCAGATATGCTCGTGAATTCTTAACAAAGGTGGCAAACGTGATACCCCATAAAGTCGCAAGAGAAGCGACAGTTGATGAATTTGGATTGTTTGATGAGTAAGTAAATTTTTATCAATTCATTTTCATTTTTTTTTTTTTTTACTTTCACTTACCTATATAGCATCTTATGAAATATATAGCAAGGGAAGGTATTGCGATAGAGAAAATTTTTGAAATCGAGTTTTCAACCGAATACAACCGTTTGAGATCCCATGAGTTTTAAGAACACAATCTAGCAAAATGGAGGAGCGAGAAGACCGAGAGGCTTCATGCGTGTGTACAGCATCCCGCGTGACCTGGCAGCCCAGATAGAAATAATGTGATAAATCTCCACCCTTACTCTCTTTCTCGGAAAAAAATTGATTGGTAAATACATCAGCAAATATTGCCAAAAAGGTATTGGAATGTAAGTGGTAAAGAGATTGAAAAATTGTGGGATCAAAGACGCTACATTGAGAAACATCGCTGAATAGCACTGGAAAGCAATTAAAATTTTATTTAACAGTGAACTCGAAACAAGCGGACAGGGAGGAAGTAACGTAGGATTAGATACAAAGACTGGGGTAGATGGATTTCAATCATCAAAATTAGCCCAGCGTGCCATACTCTGTCCTAAACTTGTACTATGTCTATAAAGGCACCCGAACAATGTTGCTTGTTTTCTAGTGCTGAAAATAGATAATAAACCACTTGGAATCATGGTTGGACTGCGGAATCAAACGAAATCCTAACTGATAGAAAAGAAGATTTTGGCGTTCTATAAAGAGTAAATTTGTTTCAGATGGATCCCTTCAGAGATTTTTGAAACAATTGTGTATAGGCCAATTGGTCTATAGAATGTCAAACTGTAAGGAGGTTTGCCTGGTTTTATACAGAAGGAGAATAATGAAGCCATCTTTTACTTGGAGGTGATGGGGAATTTGATGGAATTTAAGAATTTTTTTTTTTAGTGATATTCCACAGAGAATTGTCATGAACAGAGATGGAGGACAGGTTAGAATAAAACGATTAAGATTTACAGCTGGCTAATTCGAGCTTTAATTGTTTAAAATATGGCATCAATGAGTTTCAAACAGCTCTAATACTATATGCCCCAAGTGAGGAAAAATGTATTATTTCTCAATAAAATAAGATTTAAATAAAAATTGTTTATGTTAAAATATGGTTATGGTTAAATAACATAAGAGTGTGTTTTTGAAGATAAACAGACTTTATTAAGTAATAGCACATTAACTCATTGTATATATTTTAGCATTCACATTCACATTCTGGCCTGAGACGGCAAGCAGTTCTCTACGTTCCTACAGTTTTTGTCTAACATTCGTACCCTTCGCTATTTCTTTTTAATTTTCATATATTTTTTTCACGGTTAATTAAGTTTATTTATGCCCTTCAGATTTGTTTTTTACGGCTTATTGAAGAAAAATGTCGTGTAGCTGTGGATTGAAGTGCGGCAGTTAATCCCTCTAAGCGTCTGAGTATTAAGGACCAACAACATGCCTCTATTGACTAACAGTTATTTAGCGCACGGGCGGATCTACGGGGGGGGGGGGCTTTCGGGCTGAAGCCCTCCCCAAAATGGTAAAATATAGGCATCTTTTATCGAAAAAAATATTAAAAAAGAATCTCTTAAAGTATTATTGTTTGTGTAATTATATTTAAAAGGGCTTTAGGAATCACTTAAACACCATTTCATACAGGTAGTTAGTTTCTTTCTTTTTTCCAAAGTATTTATCGTTATTTTTATGAAAAAAACATCTTTCGGGCTGAAGCCCCCCCCCCCCAAAATTAAATCCTGGATCCGCTAGTGATTTAGCGTGAGTAAATATTATTACGAAAATGGTTCAGTGCTCTATTTGCGATAGTGCCATCTTCAGGGATGACAAATTTAATATATGTTGCAATAAATGCCGGGTTATATTTCACGGTAAATGCTGCAATCTGGGCGAGATATACTCTATTGCCCGATCTACTGCCTTCTGGAATTCCTTGCCATCTGATATTCGCCATGCCTCTTCCTTGTTCTCATTCAAATATCATCTCTAACAATTCCTTCTCACATCTCAAAATGACATAGTACAATGAAATAAATATTATGAATTAAATTTTGACTGAGATGAATGGTTGTTGAAATTGTTTGAGTTTTAATTTTAAGAATAATCCATGATGCTTATAACATTTTGTTTTTATTTTACCTGATTTCTGTTTTTATTTTCATTTAAATAATGTCTTTTTTTTTGCAAAATGCTGTTATTTTTTTATTTGTTTTAATATGCTTTAACTGAAGATATTTTATATATTCTTTAATGTTGATTTATGTAATTTTTGACTAGATGTGGTTTTTATTTTTGTTCATATTTGTTATTCTCAATAGACCTCGTCCTAGAATAAAGTTTATTTTCTATTCTATTCTATATAAAACCAGAGTAGCATCTGCCCATCTCTGCTTAGAATTAGATTTTCCAGAGCGAACACTCTTATGACCATGCACTAACGGATCCAGGATTTAATTTGGGGAAGCCTTCATCCCGAAAGGTTTTTATTTATTTATTTTTTTTTTTTATAAATACATTAGGATAATGACTTCGTAAGAAAGAAAGAAACTAACTACCTACATGAAATGGTCTTTAAGTGATTTTTGAAATCCTAATAACTGTAATTAGACGAAAAATAATACTTTTTAAGGTAATTGTTTTCATAAAACATAGTTATATTTTACAATTTTAATCTTTCGTTTTAAAACGACAGTCTTTTGTGGCATGGTTAGTCTTTTTATAAAAATCACATTGAAAGGAGGATTTCCTGGCTGGATTTTTGTATCATTTGTGACTTGGATGATTGATTTTGTCATTAATGCACTATTCTCATCATTATGTAAGACATGTCCCACGAACATTGGCCCGTTGTTATTCAACAATCAAACGAGGTGTTAGTTCATTGATAGGTTCTCTACTAGGATCAACAGACTCCCAAGAAAAAATAAATAACTAAAATGGTCTGGTAGGGACATTATTATTTTAGTCATGATTTGTTTATCAGATGTATTTTTACCGTTTTATTTTAATTTGAAAGCAATATCAGTTACAACAGAGATATGAGCTGCTACACATTAATAAGAGTAGAAAAGAAGTTGTCATAAAGTAAATGAATTGAGGTCTCTGACTTCTGTTCATAAACAGCAAGCAATTTTGCCCACATATCAGAAATATAGGAACAGGTTAGTATATGCATTATAGTTTCCTCTTTCATACCGAATATAAGTCCTACTCAGACTACAAGTTCTTTAGCTTTTCGGTCTCTTAATGACCAATCAGCCAGATTTTTAGTAGTGTTTTTTAACGTACCTTCATGGAATTGTAACATCGACCTTGTGTAATTGTCGATGGTTGGCTGAGTATCAGTACCAAGAAGCATGTTTTTCATACCTCTGCCTTCAGCTGTAATCATAATTTGATACTTCCATAGAATCCAGTTTGAGGCTCCTTTTAACATGGTCACCGATTTTAAGTGATGAATCCATAATTGGCGAAAATAAATGCTGATTTACACGAACTCGGTTGCATAACAAACGTGGCCAACTGATAAAGTGTTAAGAAATCACTAAATCCGTTTAAAACGAATTACAAATCACTAGGCCCCTAGGCCCATAAATATGGTTATGGTTAAATAAGATTAGCGTGTGTTTGTGAAGATTTTATTAAGACTTTATTAAATAATAACACATTAACACATAGTATAGTAGCTGGTTTACCCTTCGGGTGTATAGTTAAAATTTGGGAATCTTTTTTTATGACTGATTTTGTACTATGGGGTGAGGAGGGTCCAAATTCAATTTCATTAAATTGGGTCGGGAGGGGGAAGGGATGTTGTTTTGAAAATTTTTATGGCGGTCAAGGTTTCGCAATAATCATAACAAAAACTTTTTGTTATTCGGCTATTTCTTTAGGTACCACACAACTAAACCGACCACCACCGATCCATTAAAATTTGTTAAGTGTTTAATTTTGATTTATGATGAAGCGAGGAGATTGTGGAGTCGATTGAGATAATCAAAAAGAGGTGTAGTCTCTCCACTTCTTTAAACTCTGCTGAGTTTATCGCTGGCGAAATAACCAAAATAACATTGGACATTGATAAATACATCCGTGTAAAATTAGAACTTGATCTGAATATTGTGGAGGGTGGGGTGAAATTTTTGGAGTTTTTTGGCCCTGATTTCCGGCTAATCCGTTTTGTTAATCCTAAAAATGTATGCAACAACATTTGTTAGGCTTGGGAAGTTGAATTGAATGACACTTTGAACCGGATGATCGGACAAAGTTGAAAAATGAATGTGTTTTACCCGTTTTATGCGACAACGCGTTACGGATGTTTGGTATTTCGGATTTTTCCCGCTTGAGTTGTGATAATTTTTGCCATCATTTGAGTAGTACAACTTTTAAATGTGGCTCGCGTTAGTGTAGGTTAGGATTAGAATCAAAGTAACAGCCTAACTGGGATCTCTAAACTAATTACTCAAGAATTCATAACTTTGGTTCTATTCAATATTTTGTTTTCATTTAAAGTCTATATTTTAAGTCAAGCAAACCTAAATACAATGTCAAAATTTCAAAAGACTACCATTAGCTATTGCCGAGCTTACCTCAGACAAAATTTCGTTGGACAACGCGGACATCCAGACAGATAAAAAAATTTAAAAAAGTAGATTTGTTGTTTGTATAAAGCTGAAAGATATCATGAAACGAGTTGATTTTATTCAATGTACAGATGAAAACTTTATTTCATTTATATAGATGTTCTTTAACCTATAAAGATATGTTTATTGCTAACATTTATTATCAACATTAACCGAGATCTCTAGACAAATTACTCAAGAATTCATAACTTCGGCTATACTCAATATTTTGTTTTTATTTAAAGTCTATGTTATAAGTCAAGCAAACCTTAATATAATGTTAAAATTTAAAAAGTCTACAATAAGTCATTGCTGAGCTTACTCCTGACAAAGAAATAGTCATTCAGAAGTGAGCCAGTAAAATGAACGGCAAACACAAATAGGTACAGATTACCATTACAGCAATGACAATTACATTCAAAAGATTAAAATAATAGTAATAGCACAGTTTGGATTACGAAAATATAACTTATTTATTAGTTTTATTCTTTTAATAAAATAGTTTTTCCACTATTTACCCTTTTTATGACCGCCACTCCGGACTATCTCCTTCCTTTATATTTGTTTCATTTTCTCTAGGAATTCGCAATTCTTTAGAATGTAGAACATATATTATTATATTAAGTATGTATTTACTCTTTTTCAACATTGTATAGGTTTTAACACTATTGTATCTCTCCCTTATCTGGCACTAATATAACGAATTTTATCTTATTTAATTTTTGCAAAGTTATTCAAATATTTATTTATCGCTTGTATCGAAACCAAAGGAAAAGATTAAATAGATCGCAGAACGGTTCAATGATGAAAGATTTGAAGCTGTTGGTCAAAATAAGACAAAATAAATTTTTGATTATCCTAACAATAATTTACTTATTTTTACATTATTATCTGCAAATAAATTTGACATGCTCTAAAATTTTTTAAAAACCTTCCTTATAAACAAACTGTTTTTTCCAGCGATGCTGATAGGTTAATAGATAAGCTAAGAGGACCCAAAAGGAAAGGTGGCGCCGTAAATTTAGAAGCGAAAGACAATTGGTTGAAAGAATACAAGAGATTGATGAGTGTGAAACTTGTTGATTACTTAGCAACAGTGATGTCCGCCAGGAGAAGTAAAAGGACTCGGTACATCGCTGAAACATTACTTAACCACTTGTGTGATATAAGCGGCGAATATTGCAGCTTGAATAACCCGCGAAATAGAGTGCAACGAATTCAAGTGTATATCGCCGACAGGGTCGCTATTTGGTTAGCAGATATAATGGCAAAGATTGATAAAGAAATTTGCAAAGAATACGCCGATAAAGCTCAAAAGGATATGGAAAGAGAACAAAAGAAAAATGATGAAAGTAAAAAAGAAAGTATGAAAGCCGAGAAACAAAAAAAAAAAGCGAAGAAAAACAAAAAGGACGCGGAGGACAAGAAAAAGAAAGAGGAAGATAAGAAAAAGAAACAGGAGGAAGAGGATAAAAAAAAGAAAGAAGAATCCGATAAAAAGAAGAAAGAAGCCGATAAAAAGAAGAAAGAAGCCGATAAAAAGAAGAAGGAAGCCGAAAAAAAGAAAAAAGAAGAAGATAATAAAAAGAAAGATGATGAGGAAAAAAAAAAGAAAGATGAAGCTGATAAGAAAAAAGAAGTCGATAAAAAGAAAGAAGCTGCTAAGAAAAAAGAAACCGGTAAGAATAAAAAATCCGAGAAAAATAAGGAAGATGATGAGGAAGAAAAAGAGGGAGATGAAGCTGATAAGAATAAAGAAGCCGATAAGAAAAAAGAAACCGATAAGAAGAAGAAAGAATCAGAGGATAAGAAAAAAGAAAGCAGTAAGAAAAGAGAAAGCGATAAGAAAAAACAAGATGAGAAGAAAAAAGAAGGCAAAGGAAAAAAAGGAGCCGAAAAGAAAAAAGATTCCGTTAAGAAAAAGGAATCCGATAAGAAAAAAGGTACCGAAAAGAAAAAAGAATCCCTTAAGAAAAAAGAATCCCTTAAGAAAAAAGAGACTGATCAGAAAAACAAAGATAAAACAACTGAAGAAGAGAGTGAGAAGAAAAAAGAAGAAGATGGGAAGAAGGAAGTTGAAGAAGATAAAACAACAACTGAAGTAGATGATAAGAAAAAAGAAGGTGAAACAACTAAACAGGAAGATGAGAAGGAAGATAAACCAACTGAAGAGCAGATTCAGAAGAAAGAAGATGAAGAAGGTAAAACTACTGAAGGAGAGGATCAGAAAAAAGAAGGTAAGGAAAGTGAAACAGCTAAACAGGAAGATAAGAAGGAAGATGAGGAAGATAAACCAGCTGAAGAGGAGGTCAAGAAAAAAGAAGGTGAAGAAGGTAAAGCTACTGAAGGCGAGGAAGGTAAAGAACAAGTAGATGAAGGTAAGGAAGGTAAGGAGATAGATGAGGCAGAGAAGTCGAAAGAAGACGATCATGGAGAAGGAGCTGGTGATGTAACTCATGATCCGTTGGATGCTATTGAAAATTTGATTCCAGAAAAAAAGTCACTTGAAGAATCAAGACCACGAGAGGGATCTATATTTCATGCTGTTAAGGAACAAATAAAACAAGAATTAGGGGATCAGGTAAATTCTCAAGATGAGTTAGCTATAGAAGATATTAGTGGCAAAATTTCAGGTTGGGTCAATGATGAATTAGAAAAAGGTAAGAAAGAATTAAAGAAAAAGCCACCGGAGTCTAAGGTCACGTATTATATCACAAGACCTAAAGGTGAGTGTTATTACAACGTCAGAAAAATTGATGGCAGAGAAGCGTGTGCCGTCTCAAAGTCAGCGCGGTTGGAAAGAGTAGCCATAATTTCTGAATCCATTTGTAATAGGCCTACCAACCTTGGGCCTGTACAAGGTGCGAAGGAGATGAAGGAGTGGGCTAAATGGGCAGTGAATGTTATCGACCTCGCCGAGAAGTGGGCGTCGTGGATAGACAAGACTTGCGACGAAGCCGAAACCAAAGCTACAGTTAGCAAGTCAGGAAACGAGTGGGAAAACTTCAAAAGGATCACTGAATCCCGAGCCTATGAATTACGAAGAAATAAAAGGTATGTCAAACAGTCCGCTGATGCATGGAAAAAGAAATATGGAACGAGAAGTCGATAGCCATGAGTGTACAAGTAGTCGTATTTCTTTATTCCAGTATTGTTAACACTATTAAAATATTTATCAAATGTTCGTCTTGTCACTGTAATTGTATTTACATAATTTTATTGATTTTAGCAATTTAAGTAAAAGAAATATTATGATGGAAACCCTTTGTTGGAGCACGCCTCAATTCATAAGCATTTATCCCGACTAGATTCGAGACGGTCACAGCAAAAATACTAACTAAATGGTTAAAACCCGTTATTAATTTTAATTAAGAAAGTTGGAAAAATAAACTAATAACGACATAATTTTTAATTTTACTTACTCATATGATTATCAGAGAAAAAAAATATGAAAAGTTAAAATATTTCTTAAGCTTTGTGAGCTTGTGAGCGCGACAAACAACTTTCACTTACCCCTCTAATTTGAATATAAATTATTGTCTGGCAAAGTTGGGGTATTATAACAAATTTTTAATGCATTTTAAACGGAGCTAAAGCTTAAAGCTTACTGTTAACAAATCATTAAGACCAATAAAATTACATAAAGTCTATTTAATATATCGACGGTAGGCAATCTAGTTTTATAAACTATATAACTTCAGTCTCTGAGCCTTTCAGTTGACAGAATGAATAACTATAATTTCAACATATTTGAGTAATGTCATTTTAGTGATATTTCTAGCTGGAAAAGTTATATCTGTACAGACAATGAGTAAGTTGATTCCAGAGTAGGTGATTGCAATGTTGAAATATTTAACTGTGAATAAAGGTACAAATTTTGCCACTAGAAACATCGCTAAAATTAATAATAATGTTGAAATTGGAGTTAGTCATTCTGACAACGGAAAATTCATATATTCCTAGATAGATTTGAAAGTATATCTGAATATTTAACCTATAAATGATCATGGATTGTAGGATTATTAGTTATTAAACTGTTATTTTCCATATTAAAGCTTACTAAAATGAAATTACGAAATTTTCATTGCCTGCCATGGGATAGGTCAAAGGTTGTTACAGCAATTGTAAGTGGATAATGTTGGGATTTCACAAAGGGAAAATTCATAAAATTATTCACTAATTTAATTTTCTAACAGGTTTGTTGTATTGTTTTTTTAATAAACGACCAATAGAGACCTAATTATTTAAGTATTTATGACCCTCATCCAGTTGCAAGACGACCGATTGAATTTTGGCAAAAAGTGAACAAATATTCAGAATCCTGTTAGATATATTTTGTTAATTTTTTTCGATCACTATGATCCTCAGTACGGAACCTGGTGTGGTCTCTGCCTCCAGATAGAGAACCACACGAGGGAGCGAGGATCATTACAGCCCGCGGTACAAACATCTTTTTATCAAATCAAATTAACTTCCCTCTAAAACATCGTGAATAACTTCATCATATTGTGATTTTTTCATATACAACTTCTTTATATACGAAAATTATCAGAAAATTGAGTGTTTTCTTATTAAATTAATTAATTTAATGAGGCACTAAAATCAAATGAATTCTAATTTTCTTTCAACTTGAATGGTAAAGTAATTTGATCACAAAATGGAGAAAAAAGATGGCCTACAAAAAGTTTGGACCGTTTGGCTTTGTCGCGCCAAAACGGCCCAATATTTTTGTAGGTGACCTTTCTTCTTGATTTTGTGATCAAATTATCCTACTATTTGAGTGTAAAGCAAGTGGGTGTTCATGTCTTTTATGTACCTCAATACACATTGACAAAGTTTATCGATGTCCAGGTTGAAAATGTCGTGTTTCCGAGATTTTTCCTAAATAAAAAAGTTGTAGGTAACGATAACATGAAGCCATCCATCTTTCGCAATTCAGAAATTTTGAACGGATATTAATAATTTGACAAAAATGGGTCTATTTCGCGAATTATTACAATATGAGAACTATCACAAGACCATATTTGGTTCTTAGATGTTCTATAGACGAAAGAGAAGATTCTCGGCTAACGGATACCGGATTATGTGTTACAATATTACTGACACTAGAAGCCATTATCATAAAAAAAAAAAAAATAGCTCAGTATTAATTTTACTTCTTTTTGCAAGTTAGGATAGATGAAATATTTATTTCATTAAATGTAACTAAAGTTAGCGATGTAAAAGAACTCTGTCGACAGGCTATGAGGCTTGAGCCGAAAAGTCTGGAGCTTTCCCGACTCGGCCAAGGCTCTAGTCCTAAAAGCTCGGCGGCTCAAATCTTACTTGTTTTTCTCCATATGTTTATTAATGAACTTTTTAAAATTTTTTATAATAGATACAACTGTTCTTCAGGATGTTCGTTACAAGTACTACATCTTTGGCGACTACTTGAATTAAAGTTTTAACTGAAATAAATTCTATTGTTTAGGTCGATCGTTCTTATATGTGCATCCCAATTATATAATAGTAAAAAAGTCGGTTTGATAAGCCAAATTAAGACACTAATTAATTTTTAAATGGTGTTGAACTTTTAAGAACATTTTTTGTGAATTTCGATCTTATTTAATGATAAAAACATAGTAAAATATCACAAACCCTTTTACTTATATTTCATAGTTATTTATTTATTGGTTGTATTTTAGGTGCCGTGTGCAACTTTATAGGTTAAAGGCACCATCTTGATTGTTGATTTACATTTCAATATGTCTTATATATGTAAAATTTTAGATGTGTATGTTGTTAGTATTTTTGTTTAAAGAACGTGTTGTTACAACTGAATAGGTTATTTCTAATTTACGTTGTGAGTTCGTTTATGAGGATGGTATTGTTTCAATATGTCTGTAGTAATTGTGTTTTTTCAAAAATTGAAGTAGGTGTTTCTGATTTCCAGGTTGTAGGGCTTGTCGATATCCTAACAGCAGATATGAGGTCCTTGATGAATCTAAGCTCGGACAAATTTCCAAGATGTGAAACATTGTCAAAGCTGTATCGCAGCTGTGACATCTTGGTGGCGAACTTCCGTCGAGTAGGTGCCCATGCGTGAGCCTGGTGTGCCCTATTCTGAGGCGTGTGATAATGGTCTGCTCCCATCGGTTTCCTTGCATCTGTGGAAGTGGATTCATGGATGTCATGAAACATTCTTTTCGTTTTGCTTGTACACTGGTTCAAAATTGCGTTATTGCAATCGTAGAGCGCTATTTTATTGTCTGGTGCTGGAAGTATGGTGGATGCTTCTTTTGCGGCGCTATCAGCCAGTTCATTGCCTGGTATTCCTATGTGACTGGGGACCCACAAAAATTTTATTGTTTTTTTTTGTAATTTGAATAATTTGGAAGACAATGGTTGGAAGACAAAGTTACATGGTTGAAAGTATTCTATTAATTTGAGGTCTGAGTAGGAATCACTAATAATTAAAATGTGGCCATTGTTAATTTCGTTGATTATTATATCTAAAGCTAAATATATGGCAAAGAGCTCGGAAGATAGGACTGAATAAATGGAGGGTAGAGAGTAGCGGATGGTCCCCGTAGGTAGAACAACATAACATCCAACATGTTCTGATCTTTTCGACCCATCGGTATAGACGCATGTGAACTCTTCGTAGTTATTTATATGAGCTTAGAAGAGTTGTTTTAGTGCTGCTGGTGGGTTAGTTAACTTTTTTGTGTTTTTTAATGAAAAATCGAAAAGTGTTCTACTGTTTGTCCAAGGAGGTAAAGGGTTTACGTTTGATTTGAAGAGCTTTGGTAGTTTGCAAGGCGAGTTGGTAATTTATACATCGAAAAGTCATAGAAGTCTGTAGTTATTTTTAAGCGTCCTAAAAACTTTGACAAAAGAAAGTTTCATAGTTACAAGTGCGCAATTTTATGATTTTACAAGGCAAAAAGTTATAAAAATGCTTAGTGATTGAAAGTTATAAGATTTCTCTCGATGACTGTTTGCAATAAAGTCTACGATATATTTTTTATATGAATAAAACATGCTGTCAGGTATGGTTTCTTTTGCCATAAACTGTGGATCTTGGTCTCCAGTCTTCAAATATTGGTGTATTGCTACTAGACTAAGATGAAAGAAGTTTCATCAGCTTATATGTTAAAAGAGCTCGATTAGAAGGCTATGAAGAGGCGAAAAAGGCTCGAGCTTTCTCGACCCTGCCTAGGCACGGGTCCTTAGAGCTCGGCGTTTGAGTTCGAGTCGCCACTCTAGCCTTAACTGTTGCTTTTTAAAAATCTATTTATTCGCATTATATTTTGGAAATATTAGTGTTGTAAAAGATTTCGGTCAGAAGGCTACAAGGCTTGAGCCCGAAAAGCCCGAGCTTTATCGACTGGAGACCTAAGAGCGCAGCGTAAATAAAATTCTCCAGTCGCGGCTCAACCCTTACCTGTTTTGGTTTATTGTTTTCAATAATGAACCATTGTAATCGAACAAAAAATTCAAAAACATAACCCCATCTCAAAATTTGGGGTTTTACGTTTCAGGGTACATAGAATTCGAAAAACGAATAAAAAATTGTTTGTCCGTCCGCAATTTCTCCGAAACTACAGGACCGATTTTTTTCAAATTTGGATTTAAAATCAGAGATCACTCGAGGATGATTCTCCTTCATCGAAGTTTCTAGCCTTTTACTTTCAAAATGTCGGCCGAAAAAGCTGCGTTGCTGTAGACTGTAGAGCCTAAACGAATGTACCTATTTCAATGAAACTTGGCTAAAGTCTCCTTCTCGATTCCCTTTAAATTTATCTATATAACATACTTAACAAAAAGAAGCTGGAAAAAAAGTTACGAAGGATGGTAAAATTAGATTTCGAATAACTCAAAAAGTATGCACCTTTTTGTGGATATGTTTTTTTAAAAGTTTAAGGAATTTAATTTTAAAAAAAATCGTTAAAATCGGACAATTGGTGCAAATATATAGTCTCTAGATTTTTTTTATGTTCTACTGTAAATCCTTTGTTTTGGATTTTGATTTTTGAATGTGTTACTAAAGTAATCCTTTTTTTTTTTTTTTGTTTAGCAAATTATTAATGATGAAAAAAAATATCTTTAGGCAAATAATTGGAATTAACTTTTTATTTCTTTTAATTTGTCACTAGAAAGGTAATGTTACTTTAGATGTATAATTGTTGGGAAATAATAAACCATTGTGAAATAATTTGCAGCGTTTTTTCTACCTATTCATTGACATTATATTTCAATAATATATACAGACTGTTATTATCAACAGAAAATTCACATTTTCACAACCAATAGAAAAATATGTATTTGTATAAATTAATTAATGCTTGAAACCCTATAGGGGACCCTACACGGTCAATGGGAATTGCACTAATGACGTTCCGAATTATCGTGTAAGGTAGTGAATGAAGTACTGATGGTGGTGCGCTGCGGATTTTCGAACATCCGGAAATCAAAGGTTCATTCACGAGAAGTGGAGGGAGGACTGAGGTAAAAGTAGTGGGGAGACTAACCATACTGCTGGATAGGTTAGGTTACCTAGGCCTCACAACCATTATAAATTTCTGATTTTCATTATATGTAAATAGTTAAATAATTTTTCATATCCCTTGTTCATAATTTTAAACCATCTTCAACTATTTCTTTAATAGTCACATGGGCACTTTGGCGGTTACATTAACTATTCTTTAAATAGTCAAGTGGCAACAAATTAAAAAAAAAAAAATGAGGAAACTTCACAATTTACTTTAGGAAAAATTTACTTTGTGTATATTTATCAGTTCTTTTCCCATTGTCCTCAACAAATTTATTATTTTCGCAATACCTTTCCTTAATTTTTGTAAGTAGTAGACTTATATTTTACTAACTTTTGTCAAAACTATTTTCTATGAGACTAACCTTCTATGAGATTACTACTAGATAGGTTAGGTTATCTAGGTCTCGTTATTAAGTAAATAGTTGTTTATATCCCTAGTCTATATTATTATTAACCATTTTCAACTATTTTTTCTTTAAATAGTCAAGTAGGCAATAAATTGGAGAGGAAAAAAAGTGGAAACTTCACAATTTACTTATAGAAAAAAAATCTTTAACAGTTGCGTTTATTTGCCATTAATTTTTCCATTTTACTTAACAAATTTATTATTTTTGCAATACTTTTCATAGATTTTTGTATGTAGTTGATTTATATTTTGGACTAACTTTGGTCTAAACGATTTTCAGTCACTAGGAAGTAATTATTATATCTCCGTATTTCTCTTGATGCCCAATATTATAAATGACAATGTCCAAATAAGCATATCTATGCTGTTTCTTTGTTTACAACTGCGCTAAATTAGTCAGCAACGATCTAACCTAAATCAGCAACGATAAGTAATGATCAGTAATGATTGAACGTGTAAGGGTCTTCATGATCACAGCGATAGCGGGCAATCTTGGAACTTCTTGTGACGTTCATTCATGAATTACCCTGTAGGGTCCCCTTATGAGCCTTCAGCTCAAGCCTTGAAAATTCAAGGATCTAGAGCCGTGCCTTCAAGACTCGAGTCGGAACTCAAGGCTTGTTTTTACAACACTAACTAAAATTTACATCTAAAACTGAAAGGTATAATATGCAGGACATCTATTCAGGCTCTTATGGTGATAATAAACTGTTCAGTAAGTTTAAGGCAATAATCCCGACTTATCGCCATTATTAAAAGTATTTCAAATAATATTTCCATAGATACGTGATCATATGTGCACTACATAACTATAATAAAGCATTACTTAACCTTTTCTACATTCTTTATATTTCACAGGGTGCACGGGAGTTAACATCAAAATTTATATATCATAACGTAAGTAATCTCTATATATTTATGTAAATTGAGAAATTCATTGTCACCTGAGATGATTCAAGTTGAAGTATCTCATTCTCAACATTTAGAATCACCAATATGAAATGACTTCCTTTTTCTTGTTTGTGATTTGATATTATTTACTCGTGCAGTGATTACCTGAATGATTTTTAAAACTGGAATTTAAGTGGACAATATTTATCATATCGTTCAACGTTCGAAACTGGTAGTGACTGTACTCTTACTACTATAGTGAGTGATATAGTTAATTACTTCACTTGATTCATTCCACAGACTACATGCAGTGTTACTGTTTAAAATCAAAAGCGGAGCCAAAAGGGGAGTCAATCAATCAAAAAGGCGAAATTACTCTATATTTTGTTTGTAATTAGTTTCTTTCAAAACGTTGAAATAATAACCTACATGTCGCCTTTAATCATTTTGGAAATTCTTCACAAGTTACTCTTAACATGATTGATGGGCACAATTAAAGCACATCTAAAGGGGACCCTACACGGTCAATCGGAATTGCACTAATGACGTTCCGAATTGTGTAAGGTAGTGAATGAAGTACTGATGGTGGTGCGCTGCGGATTTCCGAACATCCGGAAATCAAAGGTTCATTCACGAGAAGTGGAGGGGGGACTGAGGTAAAAGTAGTGAGGAGACTAACCATACTACTTAATAGGTTAAGTTACCTAGGCCTCACAACCATTATAAATTTCTGATTTTCATTATATGTAAATAGTTAAATAATTTTTCATATCCCTTGTTCATAATTTTAAACCATCTTCAACTATTTCTTTTAAATAGTCAAGTGGGCAACAAATTAAAAAAAAATGAGGAAACTTCACAATTTACTTTAGGAAAAAAAAAAACTTTAACGTTGTGTATATTTATCAGTTCTTTTCCCATTTTCCTCAACAAATTTATTATTTTCGCAATACATTTCCTTAATTTTTGTAAGTAGTAGACTTATATTTTACTAACTTTTGTCAAAACTATTTTCTATGAGACCAACCTTACTACTAGATAGGTTAGTTTACCTAGGTCTCGTTATTAAGTAAATAATTTCATAAAAGTAAATAGTTGTTTATATCCCTAGTTTATATTATTATTAACCATTTCCAACTATTTTTTCTTTAAATAGTCAAGTAGGCAATAAATTGGAGAGAAAAAAAAAGTGAAAACTTCACAATTTACTTATAGAAAAAAAAAATCTTTAACTGTTGTGTTTATTTGCCATTAATTTTTCCATTTTTCTTAACAAATTGATTATTTTCGCAATACTTTTCCTAGATTTTTGTATGTAGTTGACTTATATTTTTCTAACTTTGGTCTAAACGAATTTCAGGCACTAGGAAGTAATTATTATATCTCCGTTTTTCTCTTGATGCCCAATATTATAAATGACAATGTCCAAATAAGCATATCTATGCTGTTTCTTTGTTTACAACTGAGCTAAATTGGTATCAGCAACGATAAGTAATGATCAGTAATGATTGAACGTGTAAGGGTCTTCATGATCAAAGCGATAGCGGGCAATCTTGGAACTTCTTGTGACGTTCATTCATGAATTACCGTGTAGGGCCTGCTTAATAACAAATACATATTAGTTATGGCCATCGATAGTCGATATTATTAAAAAATCGATATTTTACCATCGATAGTATCTGCTTTGATATTATCTAATATCGATATTTTAATTTCAAAATAAAAAAAAAATATCGTTTGCTGATAGCTTGGCGTTATATGATAGTTAGAAAAAAAAATCTGGTGCTTGCAACACACAACTTTCACTTACTGATCTACCATGAATAGAAATTATTTCCTGGCAATGCTGGGCTATTATAAATTTGTTTGAAGTGCATTTAAAACGGAACTAAAGCTTAAAGCTTACAGACAACAAGTTATTAAGACCATTATAATTACAAAATGTCTATTTAATATATCGACGACAGGCAATTAAAATCTAGTCACTTCATCTGCTTTTATAAACCACACAACTTTATCTGCTTTTATAGTTGCTATTGCTTTTATAAATTTTAAAAACCTCAGAATGACTAACTCCAATTTCAACATTTTTGAGTGATGTCATTTTAGTGATAT
This sequence comes from Nezara viridula, assembly GCA_928085145.1. Taxonomy (NCBI): domain Eukaryota; kingdom Metazoa; phylum Arthropoda; class Insecta; order Hemiptera; family Pentatomidae; genus Nezara; species Nezara viridula. Next base: position 155,345,826 of record OV725079.1, on the reverse strand, counting down.
TTTTAGTTGAAAGAGTCATCTATACAGAATATGAGTAAGTTGATTCCGGAGGTGGTGATTGCAATGTTGAAATATAGAACTGAGAATAAAGGTATAAATTTCAGTACTTATTTCTTATGAAAACTGTTCTTTGGACAGATACTTTATTAAATATCTGTAGATATAAGGTTTTTTTAGTCTCAAAAATTAAAAAAGTATATTTTAAATTTATCCAAATTTTCGCCTCTTCAAGGAAAAAAACTAGAGACCATATCTTTCCTCCTAATTGTCTGATTTTAATGAATTTTTTTAGGAAATTCCTTAAACTTTTAAAAAACCATATATAACACCCACAAAAAAGTGTATACTTTTTGAGTTATTCGGAATTTAATTTTACCATCCCTCTTAACTTTTTTTCCAGCTTCTTTTTGTTAAGTATGGTATATAGATAAATTTAAAGGGCATCGAGAAGGAGACTTTAGCCAAGTTTCATTGAAATAGGTACATTCGTTTAGGCGCTACAGTCTATAGCAACGCAGGTTTTTCGGCCGACATTTTGAAAGTAAAAGGCGGATAGAAATTTCGATGAAGGAGAATCATCCTCGAGTGATCAATAGCAACGCAGGTTTTTCTGTATTTTTTATTTTTTTCTGCTTTATTAACTTATAAAATTCTTTCAAAAGTTATATTTAGCATTTTTTCGTAACTCTGAATAATGCGAAATGATTAACTTTTTAAAATAAACCATATTAACGGTACTTTAGAGGAAGACGTATATGAACATTGGGTATTTAAGCCCTGTAAAGTGACATCAACGGGGATAAGACCTAAATGATATTAAATACTACTTAATTATACAAGGATACACCGAGTTTGATCAAAATTGTTAGAGCCGTTTTTGAGAAAATTGTGAAAATGTGTTTCAGCGTTGATATAAAGTGGTACTTCCGGTTAGCTGATTTTAAGGAAAAAGTTGCCATCACATCTAAGGCATATACTTATCTTAAATACGTAATATCATTTTCGTAGGACTTCTCGTTTTTGAGCTAGACTGTCAACATACAAACACGCAGACACGCAGACCATTTTCCGGGACTTGGTTATTTGGACTCAGGGGACCTCAAAACATGTATTTCTGTTGAAAACTAAGATTCGAAAATTTTCGCAATACTTACCCTTACTATATATTACATATATACGTAAGTGAAAGTGAAAATTATACTTATCTAGCCGGTTTCATACAGAATGTAGTACGTAGTAGAGGAAAATATCAATATTTAGATAATATCCATTATCCATGGCCATTACTAAGTAGAGTTGTAGCGTGGGATCCTTCTCACTCGACAAATTCAATATGCCCGAATTGGAAACTCAAAACCACGAATTGGCAAATAAATCTTTGTAGGATACAAATAAATTATCATTTCGCTGAATTCTATCTGTGGGTGAATGGAAGGCATAGTTTGGTAAATGGAAATAAGCTAGAAAATTATTTTTTTCTTAGGATGGTAAAAGAATTGACATTTCCAAAATAAGAGGAAAATAACATCTTTTTTGAAGAGCCTGTATGCTACAGAATCAATATTTATATTGATATCCATATTTCAAAATGTTTATAAAATATCGATGAAAATATCAACTATAGATATTTCAAGTTCAATATTTTGATGGTATCTATAAACATCGGACGATATTAATATTGATGACATTGGGACTTGGATATCCCACCCCTACTACATACTCGTAGTAACACTTAATCTGAAACATTTAAGGCAATATTTACAAATTAATCTTCAATAATATGTTTATGAAATGCTACTGATAAAATATTTAATTTTCTCTTTTCTTAATTAAATAAAAAAATAAATAAAAATAAGGTGTGAGCTTAAGACCAAACGATAGAAATGAAAACACCAACAAGGGGGACTTAATAATATGAAATATAAATTTTTTTTTCTTATTTATTTAAAAAAGCAATAACATTTACAATATATACAATAATAATTATGTTATAAATTACTCTGGTAAACTTAGCTCCAACTGATATTAAGTCAATATGATACTCTAAAAACGAAACAATAGGTTTACGATAAATTATGGGATGGTCATATATTCTTATTATTTTAGTATGATTCGTCATATTTAATATGACAATATTTAGTCTGAAATTAGTTCTATTTTGGTTTTTGACAATGTATTCTTCTTTTAACGTCAATATACAATTTTGAATAACAGCTCATTACAAAACAGATGAGATGCTAAACATTTCCATTGCATTTCCGTCGCGTTAAAATACAATTTTGAATAATAGTCCATTAAAGAGAGGCTGAAATGCTGAGCTATTCTCTCGCTCTCAGTATGCAGGTCGGATTGTTAGTTTTTGAGATATCTTAATCCCCCTTCAATACTTCAATTAGTCACCTCCAGCCGACTTTATCCGAGCGTTACACATCGGAAACCTGACGGCTCAATCTGATTCACTCTCCTCAAAAATGTTCAAAACGCGCCTAAGGAAGTTTTAATTTTAATAATTTAAGAGTGATAAACGGGCTGTTTTTAGCAACTCAAAGAATTCCATAATAGTCTGTGGGCGAGAACCCCCTACCGTGCACCCCTCCCCCACATCTATATAAATTGCATATCGTTGTGTTCCTTGTAACTATTCATTTGAAAAAAGCCAGTGTTCCAAAAAAAATCTGGTATGTCCACTCACACGACTTTCCTACCCATTTCAGAAAAGTTTTTATATCTTTATATTTATTCATGAAGAAAAAAAAAAATCGAACTAGATTTATTTTCCTGGAAATGGATCAAAAAAAAGATTTGACAATGATTTATTGAAAAACTAAAGATATGTAAGGTAGATCAGTGTAAAAATTACTCTCTAATATTGCTGATCAAAAACTTTTTGCCATACCTTAGTAATCTCAAACAATTATTTCTGTTAAAAGTAGAGGAAATAGTATTGCGGGCAACAGAGTTTCTGACTTCAACTTAGTCATCTTTATTCCCTTATTCACCCCTTTCTGACCACAGGATATGAACCCGTAGTCTTACATTGGAGATTGAATAGCTACAACTTCTTTAAAATTGTCCAAAATGAACGATTTTTATACAGTTTTGTAGGGAATTTCATCAAAACACAGGCTAAACGGCCTTACCCAGTATAGGTCCCTACCTATAGTGTATATTTTATAAGTTCAAAAGAACTTATAAAATATTAAATCTTACTTCCCTAAGTAATAAGTTAAAAATGTGTAAAATATAGAATAAGCTGTATCATCGCTAATACTGGTTCGATTCCGATGTTGTTTTTTTTTTGTTTTGTTGGCAATTGAATTACCTTTCAAAAGTTTTATTATAAATTTTACCGTATAATATATACTTAAGGAGTCAGGCCCCATAACATTTTTCTTTTCTTTATAACTTTTTTTCCTGAATTTTCTCGGGAATTTAGTCCATATCCGAAAATTGAAAGGACAATTATTAGAATATTATAGGAAGGATTCATCAAAATCGTTTGAGCCGTTTATAGAAAAACGGTCTACAGTCTATAGAAAAACATGTTATAAGATGCTATTGCGCACGGAGCACCGAATTTCTGTCACAGGCATCAGTATTCAAAACCCTACAAAATAAAAACAGAAGCAACAAAATCGGTTCTGTAGTTCCCGAGAAAATCTTGGCACAGACAGACCAATGGCTAAAAATGTGTTTTTCGGACTCGGGGGCCTCTGAAACGTATAGGTCCGTCGAAAACCGCATATCGGAAATTTGACCCGATTCCAATTCTTTTCTTACCTAGAACCTTGTGTTCCTTGTAACTATTTATTAAAAAGTAAGCCAATGTTCTCACAAAACAAAGTGAACGAACTGCCCCCAAAATATCGTCTAAACATGTTGGACTGACTACTTTGACTTTAGTTTGTTTTTTGGTCACTGAGAATCAGCATTTGGCTTGATTTCGTCATAGTTGGTCTTTTATTAAAGGTGGATTGGCAGAAAATAATAAAATATGAAAAATATTAAAAAATAATTGGCATAGGCAATAAAAAACATGCCCTGGAGCCAAGGCCCAAAAATCGACCTGATCGCAGGCGAAGGTTTGATTGTAAATTACGAAAGTGTTTGTTATTCTGACTAAACAAAAACTTGTCTGCCGTTCCAAAGCCGCTGCTTTCGAAAATGGCGGCTAATTAAAAGAATATTAGGCCAATAATTTGAGGATCGAAACGAGAAATCCATTGCGAAAAATGTAAGAAAAGTTTCTATTTTTTTAACTTGTATATATGGGTTTAGACATGTAAAAAACAAAATTGCTGACGCAGGCCACCAAGGGATAACTTTTTAAATCCAAATAAGGCAGATTTTTTCGATATTTTTGGGGTTTTTCATCTATAACTCCTAAATGATGCATCACAGCGAAAAATGTATTCTTTAATAAATTGAAGAACGTTAAATTTTGCGTCAAACGAGGAAATAAACTTTATAGTTTGGTTACCTGTTAAGGTATAAAACCACGGTCAACCAATGCTGATTTTTACCAAATTTGTCAAAAACTTACACAAATTACTATAAATGGCCTTGTAACTTGTAAATGAGTTCCCTAAGAGGAAAAACCCATAGAATCAAAGTTATAGAACATAAAATTTTGCGTGCAATGAGTACCAATCAATTTAATGTAGTTGACTTACTCCGTACAAAATCGGTAATTTTCCGAAGGTTGGAAATTGAAAATGAATGTAAACGTGATTTTCAATATTTTAACAGTATGGGTGTCTATTCTACTTACTTATTTTTGTTTAGAGGCTGTTGCATGTTGTATAAGCCTCTTTTCCACCTCTCAGGAGTAAAGAATTTTGATAAACGATGTGTTGAAAGATACCGAATTTCATAAAGGAATAACGAATCCCGATTCGAGATACATAATTGACCTTCAATGGAAATGTTAGTACTCAGCAGACGCAAAATTTGATGCTCTACGACTTTGATTCTATGGGTTTTTCCTCTTAGGGAACTCATTTCCAAGTTACAGGGTCGTTTATAGTAATTTGTATCAGTTTTTGACAAATTTGGTAAAAATCAGCGTTGGTTAACCGTGGTTTTATACCATAATAGTTAACCAAACTATAAAGTTTATGTACTCGTTAGACGCAAAATTTAACGTTCTTTAATTTATTAAAGAATACATTTTTCGCTTTGATGCATCGTTTAGGAGTTATAGATGAAAAATATCGAAACAATTTGACTTTTTTGGCTGTAAAAAGTTTTCCCTTGGTGGCCTGCGTTAGCAATTTTGTTTTTTACATGTCTAAACCCATATATACAAGTTAAAAAAATAAAAACTTTTCCCACATTTTTCGCAATGGATTTCCCGTTTCGATCCTCAAATTACACACCTAATATTTTTTAAATCAGCCGCTATTTTCGAAAGCGGCGGCTCTGGAACGGCAGACAAGGTTCTTTTTACTCAGAATAACGTACACTTTCGTAATTTACAATCAAACCTTCGCCTGCTATCAGGTCGATTTTTGGGCCCTGGCTCCAATGGCTGGGCTAATAAGAAAAGTAAATTTTTTTTAATAATAATATTTTCAAGTTAAAAATCAAGCGTCGTTTGTAATTAAACGGCTAAATAATAAAGCAAAACACGCTGAAATAAAACACCTGGAGAACATATTTATCTTTCCAATACACTGATTACTTTTTAAAATATTTGTAGGAGTTCCGTAGAAAATGCACAAAAGCTGCAGAAAAACGGTACTGGCGTAGGTGCCTTCAGGCCTCCACCACATCATTCAGTACTCAAAATAGTGCTATAATAACGTTTTTGGTACATTATATTGATGGTATTAACGAAAAAATATTAAACAATAAAACTTAATTCAAAACTATTTTGCTGAATATTTTGAATTTTTTATTTAACGTTTGCTGTTGATGGCTGTGTGTTGTATATTTACTGATTCTTAGAGGTAATTTAAATTGTATATACTTCTCCGGAAATGAGTTATTAATACCTGTTTTATAAACTAAAATAATATATACCTAATCTGAACTATATGTAATGAATAGTTGGTTGATTGTTTAGTAAAACTCATGTATCACTAAAAAAAAAAAATTTATTTCCTTTTTTTTGTTCGGAAGTTGGACCATATCATAACAAAAATAATTAAATAAATATAGTTTTGTTTCCTTTATTTTGTTTGGAAGTTGGACCATATCATAAAACAATAGGAAACTTTAATATTGAATGCATTATTCTCTCTACACAAGAAAGATGGAAAGGGCGAAACTATAAGTTCGTCATATAACTATAACAGGAAATGATTGCTAGTAATTGGTCTCAAAATGAGGGAAAACTCGAAATTGAACCCAAAAATTCGAAAAATACATTGTTTTGCTTAAATATCGGAAAAGAAAATAAGATCAGTATCTTATTTTATAAGTTCAGTATTTTATTTTATATTCAGAAGAACTTATAGTTTCGCCCTTTCCATCTTTCTTTGTGTAGAGAGAATAATACATTCAATATTAAAGTTTCCTATTTGTATATGATATGGTCCAACTTCCGAACAAAATAAAGGAAATAACAATTATTTTTTTTTTAGTGATATATGAGTTTTACTAAACAACTAATCAACTATTTATTACATGTAGCTCAGAGTAGGTATATATTATTTTAGTTTATAAAACAGGTATTAATGGCTCATTTTCGCAGAAGTGTATACAATTTAAATTACCTCTAAGAATCAGTAAATATACAACACAAAACCATCAACAGCAAACGTTAAATAAAAAATTCAAAATATTCAGCAAAATAGTTTTGAATTAAGTTTTATTGTTTAATATTTTTTCGTTAATACAATCAATATAATGTACCAAAAACGTTATTATAGCACTATAACCATTTTGAGTACTGAATGATGTGGTAGAGGCCTGAAGGCACCTACGCCAGTACCGTTTTTCTGCAGCTTATGTGCATTTTCTACGGAACTCCTACAAATATTTTAAAAAGTAATCAGTGTTTTGGAAAGATAAATATGTTCTCCAGGTGTTTTATTTCAGCATGTTTTGCTTTATTATTAGCCTTTTAATTATAAACGACGCTTGATTTTTAACTTGAAAATTTTTTGTCAAACAAAATTGAATTCACTGGTGTTTTTTATAGCCTAAGCCAATTATTTTTTTATTATTTTTCATCTTTTATTATTTTCTGGCTATCTAGATTTAATAAAAGACCAACTATGACAAAATCAAGCCAAATGCTGATTCTCAGTGACAAATAAACAAACTAAAGTCAAAGTCGTGACTCCGCCATGTTTAGACGCCATTTTGCTGGCAGTTCGTTCACTTTGTTTTGTGAGAACATTGGCTTACTTTTTAATAAATAGTTACAAGGAACACAAAGATATGCAATTTATAGGGATGTGGGGGGGAAGGGAAGTTCGCGGTAGGTGGGGCGTAGGGGGAGGGGGGGGGGTTGCCCTCCGTGAATAAGCTTCTCGTCATATTGGAGTGACACTTACTTATACAATGATACCATTCAGTTTTATAAGTATTGTCAGTTTTGAGATGCAATGGTCAATAAGTTAGTGAGTGAAATGAATTTTTCTTTTATACATAAATGTTGAATTAAACAATTGCTATGATTTTTCCAATGACGATAATACACATCTGTACTTTTTTCTATTAATAAACAGAGTAACATCGAATGTAAAAGTGGCTAGGAATTTAATTAAAATTATTAAAATTAAAGCAATGAATCAAATTATAATTTTTGTTTGTTAGTGAAAACTTATTTAGACGCATTCTGCATTTTTTTTTGGAGAGTGAATTAGATTGAGCCGTCAGATTTCCGATGTGTAACGCTCCGGCAAAGTCGCCTGGAGTCGACTAATTGAAGTGTTTTTTTCATATGAAGTAAAATGTCTCAAAAACCAACAATCGGAGCTGCATACTGTAGCGAGGGAATATGTTCATCGTTTCATCTCCTTTGAAATAAGCTATTAATCAAAATTGTAACTTAAAATGAACGAGAGTATACGATCATCACTTATTTTAATACTACATACGTCACTTATTTAATTATATATATAAAATATGGTTATATTTTACCATTTTAGCTTCAGCCCGAAAGCTCCCCTGTAAATCCGCCTGTACTTACAGGGATAAAAGATAGTGTACATTGTGCTTACAATTTCGAATCGATAAATGGACCATTATTGGATTATGCTCTAAATAAAGAAAGGTTCTTTTAACAAACTGAACTTACCATGTCTGATAATTCACGCATTAATTATATTGTCGTAGGCCTTCAATTTTACATTCAAGATCGACTTGATAAAGAAGAAATACACACATCTTCGTATCCGAAGATAAAGAAACAGTCGAAGTTGATTCATACAACTGTATGAACATAAAATGTTCTGTTGTATGTTTTTCTTTGCATGCTTGAAGAAATTTTTATTCAACATTAATTAACAAAAAAAAAAACCAAAAAAACCAATTACTAATGTATAATACTGAACAAAATTTACAAGTTGTGAATTACCTGAAGAAAATTGGTTTTTAAAGTTATTTTGTGCAAATGTGAAATTTAAATGATCAAACTATAAAACTCTTTTAATTAAACTACATTATGAATATAAGATGTACAAGATAGTAAAATACAAAATTTAAACATTTATATTTAAAATAAACTAATATAGCACAAAAAGTGTAAAAATGCAATGTTAGATGCAACAAAAATCAAAATCGTGAAATTTAAGCCAAAAACAGCCAAACATGCTATTTATATGTATTGTTAAAAACTATTTGATTTCAATAACAAAAACACTAATTATAATAGATGCTGAAAAACTGTAAGAGATAATGAGTAAATTTTATGCTAGTATTTTTGATTATGCTCCGTTGACCGCACGTATATCTTGATATCTATCTATTTGATATATATTCTATTTTTTTTAATCTTCTCTACCCTCTTTTATTAGCATTGGCTAAGAGTTATGTGCCTTATGATTTCATTTGTTTAATTTTTATTTTGAATATATATATATTTTTTTTACAGAGCAATAACCAGCCATGAAGACATCACATAGATGCAATACTTCATGTAACATGCATATGTCAGAATCGCCAAACCGCAGTTGCCCATGTCCACACCAGCACTTCCGAGCACCATTGATTGATAGAAGCCAGCTCAAGCAAAAGGAACACATAGCACTTCTTGCAACACCAAGAGGGTATTTAAAATTTAAAATTTGTATATATAAAACATAATCTATTATAGCAGATATAAGGTTTCTAAACCTGTAGGGTTATGTTATATATTCTTCTTAAACGGTTTTTCTTCCTCTTTAATCGTAGAACAGCCTGGAGGATTCTATTTATAGAGTCTGATCGATTTATTTCGTACATGCTTCATCTGACTGCTTCTGTTCCAGTTCATTTTCTCTCTTATCGAAATCCTCTCTGACTGAGCCTTCCCAAGTCTTTCTGAGTATTCCTTTTGGTATTCTCTTTCCTGCATTCTTGTGACATGACCAGACCAATGTAGCATGTTTTTCTCAATTATTCTCTGATTGTTTTATTCTCAGATTATCTGTTATCGTTGTTTTTATGATTTTGCCCTTATTCCTGCCCCCCCCATTGTTCTCCTCAGAAACCGCATTTCCATTGTTTGCTCGTGTGCTTTGAGGTAATAGTCCAGAATTTACTATTGTATGTTAGAATGGGGACTAATGTATATTTTAGAACCAGTTTTCTAAATATTTTTCGTCATTTTCGTCTCTTTCTCAGAAAGCCTACTTTCTTATGACATATGCAATATGCTTTTGCATGGTGTATGCACACTTAATATACGCTATTCTGTAGGTTACTACAGAGAAAAATAAAAAAAATAAAAAAAATAAAAAAATATATATATATATATATATATATATATATATATATATATATATTAATGAACAGAGTAACATCGAATGTAAATCTGGCTGGGAATTTAATTAAAATAATTACAATTATCGCAATGAATCAGATTATAATTTTTTTTTTGTTAGTTAAAACTTATTTAGGCGCACTCTGCATTTTTTTTGTGGAGAGTAAATATATATATATATATATATATAAGTTAAGCGTCGTCGGACTTAAGAAATAAAAAAAAAGAAGGAAAAGGGAAAAGATGTAACATACACGACTTCTGAAATAACACTGCTTTATTCGTTCCATAAGCCTCCTTATATACACTTAGCCTGTTTATTTACATTACCAGATAGTATTAAGGCTGATACCGCCAGTCTCCGGTCTTTATCTCCCCCCCACCAGTTTACGAACAGGATTTTCGGAAACTTAAATATTCCTAGATCGGAGCCCACGGTGACCAGCCTTAACACTTTACAATTGGTTTTACAGTATATCCTTAAAAGAAAATAAAATAGTTCCACTCAACTGGAAAAATAATAAATAAAGAAAAAATAATTAAAAACACTGAAACTAAACACAGCACTTTAGAACTCCTACCACTTGAGAACTCCTAACAACAACAAAAAAAAACACAATTTCCTCTATACATGAAATAATACAAAAAAAAAATTTTTTACAACTTGTTTTGTTTTGACAGCCACAAAAAAACATATTTCTCTGTTTTATATACAGCGGTGAGGGTACTACGAATCCGTAGGTCTATGTCCCGACTCTATCATTGGGAGCTTTAATTGTTCGATATGAACGGTTCTCCTCTTTCTGGGCTCATTCACGCTCTCAATAGTTACCAGGTTATGCTCCCTAATAACAACCACTCTGAATGGACCCTCGTACCGTAGCAATTGTTTCCCTCTGTTGGTTCCCAATTTCCGGTAAACTATTGTTCCTATTTTTAGTTCCCCCATTTGGTCGCGTACCTGTACATTCTGCCTTTCCACCCGCTTCTGCTTTTCCCGCTTAATTCTCGCCGTTATCTTTCCCCATGTTTTCTCTACCTCTACCCTATTGCTGAGAATTTGATCCACTAACGGTTCGGTAAGCGTAGTTTCCCCATAATCCCGCCTTGGCCTGCGCATCCCGAATAGAACTTCCATGGGTGAAAACCCCGTTACGGAGTGGATCGAGTGGTTATAGGCTGTTACCGCTTTCCTCATTGCCACATCCGGCTCCAACCCTTTTTCACCCTGATATACACGGACGTGGTCGCTTAACGTACTGTGCAGCCGTTCAATACCGCCTCTACCTTTAGGATGTCCTGGGGTGTTATAATGCCACGCAATTTCCAATCGCTTCACCTCCTCCCTAATCGCGGCATTGTCGAACTCCCTACCACCGTCCGAAGTAATCCTCTCGGGGACCCCATAGAACTGCACCCAGGTTTGTAGGGCTTCCGCAACTGCATTGGCTGACTTCTCCATCACTTGGTATGCCATCGCCACCTTGCTGAATATGTCGATTACCGTGACCCACTTAAACCCTTTCCAGGTAAACGTGTCAATCTGAAGGTCCTGTAGCGGCATATTCCCTGTAGGTGTCTCCTCCTGAACTCCTCTGGGGGGGTGTCGATCGTATTTTGTGCGCATGCATATCTCGCATTTCCCAATGACTTCCTGGATGGACCTCTTCATGCCCCACCAGAAATACTTCCGACGCAATGCCTGCAGCGTCTCATTAACGCCTCGGTGATTGGTTTTCCCCTGGTGATATGCTACTGTGATTGCTTGCTGCTGCTCTTCGTCCTGTACCGTCTCCACAGCATACTTGCACCGGATGAATGTCCTGTCCACGCCTATTCGCTCGGACCTCCACATTCGCTTGATCTTATCCCATACCGTATTGTTTCCCACGTATAGGTAGTGCGTTTTACCCGCTTCCGAGGCATCCCTCAGTGCCGTACAGATTTGTTCTTCGCTGACCCCGGGCTGCGACCAAATGACGCGGATCCTACTTCTCCCGTACCTTCTGAAATCGATCTTCATGATTCCGGTTGTTCGTGTCTTCCAAATCACCTGACGGTGTTTGTCGTTCACGATCTCCTCTATTTCTTCCATCTCCGCTGCCCTTTCTTCCGCTGAGCTCTCCTCTTCTGGGGAATCTCCCCTGTCCTCAATCCCTGCGGTGTCATTTGCCCCTTCGCCATCGGGAGTCCATTCCCTCAAGAATTGACGCACGTCCTGCGATGGTCCTCCCCTGTCCTCTTCAACCGCGTTGATCATGATGGCCCTCGAGAGCCAGTCTGCCACCACGTTTTCCTTTCCCGGCTTATACACCACCTCTATGTTGTATTGGCTTAGGATCTCCTTCCATCTTGTGACCCTAGCTGAGGTTTCCTTGAGTTTTCCTACCCACTGGAGGGGTTTGTGGTCGGTATGGACTCGAAATTTTCTCCCGAATACGTATGGCCTGAAATGGTCGATAGCCCATACTATCGCGAGTAGCTCCCTCTCCAAAGCGCTGTACCTTGATTCCGCACCCGTAAGCCGACGGCTCGCGTATGCTATCGGTCGTTCACCCTCACTCCCCCCCTGGGACAAAACGGCCCCTAGCGCGTATTCACTCGCATCAGTGGTTATATTAAAAAGCTTCTCGAAATCCGGGAACGCTAACACCGGCTCCGTCAGCAACCTATTCATACATTTTCGAATGTTATTCTCCATCTCTGGTGTCACCACAATCTTCGCGCCTTTCTTCAACAAATTGTTAATGGGTACCAAATACTCTGCCATCTCGGGTACGAATCTCCGGTAATAATTCAGCGTCCCGAGAAGCCTACGAATCCCCTTGACGTCCCGTGGTACCGCCATCCGCGTGATTGCCTCCACCTTTGCCGCATCCGGTCTGACCCCCTCGCTAGAGATAGTGTGGCCTAAAAAATTGATCCGCGTTTGTCCCAGCAGAGACTTCTCGCTTGACAATTTCAGCCCGAATTGCCGGAGCCTTTCGAATACTGCCCTCAGATGTCCCACGTGCTCGGTTTCCGTTCTGCTAAAAATCAGCAGGTCATCCATGTATACCTGGCATACCGAGTCATCGATGCCCCTCAAAAATTCGTCCATCAGACGCTGAAATGTTATGGGCGCATTCTTCAGACCAAACGGCATTCTGGTGAATTCATAATGCCCCCTTTCAAATGTGAACGCTGTTTTGTGTTGGTCTTCCGGGTGCATCCGTATTTGGTGGTATCCCGCCTTGAGGTCCAGCGTGCTAAAGACCACGGCCCCACTCAACCTATCGAGTATATCCTCGAATCTCGGGATCGGGTACTTCTCGTCTACCGTGTTATCGTTCAATTTACGATAGTCTACTACCACCCTGTATTTTTCCTTATTATCCCCCGGCGCTGCCTTCTTTTTCACCGCCCACAGGGGACTATTGAATGGTGAGGTGCTATCAACTATGATTCCCTGTTCTTTTAGACTATCTAGCTCCTCCCGAATATGCTGTCTCAACGCCTGCGGGTATCTTCTCTCTTTCACGTAAGTTACCCTCTCCTGTTTCAGTGGGATTTCGTGCACCGTCCTCCCTGTTACCCCTAATACCTCACCTTCCCTGAAGAAGATATCCCTAAACTCCTCTTGTAGCAACTTCCTCCAGTCCTCCACTCTGTCCACCGCTCCTATCCGCACCCTTCTTTCTCTCGCGACCCCTATACATCCGAACTTCCTCTTTCCCAACCTAACGCTCCAGACTCCTCTACGATTTCTAATGCTCGCCCCTACCTGACCTAACAAATCGCACCCTACTATGACTTGGTATTCCCGAGTCATGTTCTCCACCACATGCACCCTTAGCTCACCCTCTTTCCCTGTCCACCGATCAAGCCCAATTGTCGCCTCACCCTCTACACTACAGGGACCACCCAGAGTGATCAGCTGGCAGTCACATTTCTGTATCCGGAGTACCCTCTCGCTCCCGCACCCTTTTCCTAACGCCCTTCGAGTCATAATAGTGCTCGAGCTACCCGTGTCCACAAGACACTTTACTCCCCCGTCTACTTCGATAATTGGCAACCAGCATGGCTTACCTCGGACGTTGTTGCATATTGCTGTGCGGTCGCCTCTCTGCCGACACACTCCTCAGATGTCGTCCCGCTTCCTCCTTTCTGCCGCCGCTCGTCGCTGCTCACTCCGTTGGCTGCGCCTACCTCCTTCACCTCCGCTGCTGCCTGGTTCGTCCGTCTCCGTTCCCGACGCTCCTGACTCCTCGGTTGCCTCCTCCGAAGATCCGTCCCGCTGATGTACCCTGGCTCGTCTTTTCATCCTCTGCACATTCACCTCCATGGGTTCGTCCTGAGGTCTCTCCCTCCTGTGAAATATGTATGGGCACTGCCTTGCTATGTGCCCTTCCGTCCCGCACTCGAAGCATCTGGTGCGCGGACATTGCGCTACTAAATGTCCCGGCTTCCCACACCCGTGACATTTTCTCTCTTCCCTCCGGGGCCCATTCCTCGGCCTCGACGACTGTCCCGATCTTCTTTCCCTCGTCGGGGCTTTTTCTCCACTCGGCTGCCTTGTGTCCCTCTTCCTCCAACCTGTCGGGGCTGTCCATGGTCGTCTATCCGTCACTCGGGTCCAACCCGGTTCTTCCACATCCATCCGTGTCTCTTCCTCTCTGGCACTTAGGTCGATCATCTCCTGGGCGCATTCGAGGAACGATCGCTCTCTGGGCAGTCCGTCCCTCTTCCCCGTTTCTTTAGCCAGCTGGACTTTCAATATTGTCGACAGAAACTCCATCCTGGCTTCGACCTCTCCCACGCTCATTGTTTCCCGCATCTTCTCGGTTATGCGATTGTACTTCGCCACGAGTACCCCCGCATATTGCCCCCTTGACTGTCGTTGGGCCCGCCGCTCCCTAAACATTTGGAATATGTCCTCTTCCGGTGTCCACCTACCTCCTCCAAAAGCCTTCTTCAGCCGCTCCTTAATCACCGGCCACGGAGTCTCCTCGTCCGCTTGGATCTGGTTCAGGACGTTCCTCCTTACTCGGCACACAAGAGCTGCTTTTAGTTCTTCCGCGTCCCCTAGGTTCACCAGGTCCTCCGCCACCTTCACCTCGATTCTTGACATAAGACGATCTCCGCCTTTCAAGAAATGGTTGAGCTCGCCTACCTCGCCTCCGAATCGTTCTAGGTCCGCAATGGCCCTCCGTAAGTCCTGCGTGGTTGTTGCTCTTATTTTCATCCATTCCAAGGCATTGGCGTGTGCTTCTGCCAACGTGTCCCTTGGTAATGGAGGGATCTCCTGGATCTGAGGGATCTGTGCTACCTGAGGGACTTGAGGTATCTGAGGTACCTGAGGCGCGATCTGGGGTACCTGATTGATCTGTGGAATATCCTGAGGTTGAGGAATTTCCGGTACGCTTAGTACTCCCGGTCTAATCAATCCTTCTGTCGGCATTTCACCTTTTCCTTAAACACCAAAAAAAAAAAATATCTACTTAAAAAAAAATTACTTCCCTGACGTTGTCCCGGGTTTCGGCACCAGTTAAGCGTCGTCGGACTTAAGAAATAAAAAAAAAGAAGGAAAAGGGAAAAGATGTAACATACACGACTTCTGAAATAACACTGCTTTATTCGTTCCATAAGCCTCCTTATATACACTTAGCCTGTTTATTTACATTACCAGATAGTATTAAGGCTGATACCGCCAGTCTCCGGTCTTTATCTTATATATATATATATATATATGATGTTATATACATATATAAATATATATATAACATCATTATGTACTTTAAAAATATAAAGCATATAACTAAATATACACCACTTACACTTTTATTTTTCTAGACATTCTTTAAACCTTAACGAAGTTGTCGTACCTCTCGTAGGTTGTGGTAACGTCTCAGGGTCCCTTTTGTTACCTCCTATGTCCTTCTCTGTTATCTTAGGCATAGATCCTGACTGCTTGCATCTACAATGAGAATAATCAATCTTGGGCCCTTCTGTTATCAACAACCCTACCACGATATAAACTTCAATACAGTTCATGTTGAAGATTTACGTCAAATATTTACTTTAGAAGTATTATCAATGATTCTTAGCGTTTGGTGAGATGATACAAAAGTAGTTAAAAACATTTTGATTAATTTAATTGTTTGTCATAGATATCGATGGAATGGAGGATTCCCACCAAACTACACTGGCCCAAAACCTTTTTCACTCTTAATGCCAACGAGAAAAAAATATCAGGACGATCAGAAAATACTTGAGGAAGCCGAACAAAGGTAGCCTTTGAACACTTCATTCCACCAGTTTCAGTAATGTATGATAAATGATTTAAGAAGAATTTTCCCGGATTAAGAATTAACTGCAAAAGAAATTCCGCATCAATAGAATTTAGAAAGACTAATTGACAAGTTTAATTTAATGGAATTTGACAATTCAATGACCTTAGAACTAAAATCTATAAAAATCAGTTTACTTTTTAAAAATATAAGGATGTATTTTATTACCATTTTAAATAATCTAGGAAATAATTACCATATTTTCATAAATTTTAAACTTCACATTTTTTTTTTTAAACTTAATAATAAATCACCACAATAAGAAGATATTATATAAATATAATGCATGAAATAAGAGGCATGTCGGAGGCCGGGTGCGCCCCCCTTACTTATTCCGCCCAAAATCGGAAATCTGATGGGTGTCTAAAGCATTGAGTTATTATTGTTTAGAATCTGCTACATATCGTATAGAACTCTTCTTCAACTCTCAGTAGGATAGAGAAATGGGATGTCAAAAGAAAGCAATTTTTATGAAGAAATAATGAATTCCGATTTTAGAGATATAATTGATCTACATTCAAACTGCTAGTACCTAGTGGATGTGGATTTTGATGCTCTATAACTGTTAATCTATTTGTACTTTTCTTTGTATTTTTTTTTTGTATCAGGTTGCCGGGCAGCGCGCTGTGCACATGCGTTAGTCCTTTGGGCCACCCCGCCGCCGAGGGCCCACGTTAGCAATTTTGCCTGTTTAAACCCAAAAATACAAGTTAAAAAAATTAAAATTTTGCTCACATTTTTCGCAATAAATTACCCGTTTCGATCCTTAAGTTAATAGGCTAACATTATTTAAATCAGCTGTCATTTTACAGGTAGCATGATCCTACTTGCATCATATAATTTTTTTAATATGAATGTTATGAATATTCAAAATGTTCATCAGGTAATGTTAATTTTTTTGCAAGGTCTCTCGAACTTAGGTGGCTAATAGCTGTTAACAATTGGACAATAAGATACCAGGATGTTTCAAGATAGAACTTAATTAACTGTTGCCTGAAGTTTAAATAATGACGGGCAATTTCGACCAGTTAACCATTTCGAGGAATTATTAGAATTGGGTGTTTTTTTTTATGTCGTTTACGAATATGTGTTATAGTTTGGTATGACTGGTTTCTGTAGTGAATTTTCTAATTCATTATTTGAATTATGAGCTAACATTCCATATTTGTTGCTATGATCGACAAATTTATCGTTGGTCGTTTAGGTTTATTGTTTTTTTCTACAATGATTTCAGATAGGAGTTAGAGACCTGTGAACGACTCCCAGACACCTCTTGAATAACTGAATTGGGAATTATTATTTGTGGTGATTTCATAAGCGGTCCAAGAATGCGATATCCAACTAAGTCGATTTGCATTCCTTCATTTTAATAACCAAAAACTGCACTTTACCTATTCAGAAGTAAAATGGGCAATAAAGCTTTAATAAAATTACTTTTTGGCTATTCGTTTTAACAAACACTAATATCTAAAATAACTAATATTCAATTTTAATCTAAATTAATATATCTAAAATGTTTAATCAATCTCCCTGTTTTTATTTGTTAGAGTTATGGCTTATTCTTATCATTGTATATTTACTTTACTTTCTTGTTTTCTTCATATCATTTTAATATATGTCTTTATACTTATGTTTTCATTTTAATGTTTAGTGCTAAGCAGTGAGGTTTTTTTTTTTTTGTTATATTAGTCATACATTTCATTCTTTTTATTTTCTTTCTATTTAATTAACAATGTTTATGCTTTTCGTATATTTCTTCTTTTCTGTATATTGTTTTTGTAGCCCAAGAAAAAGTCTAGAATGTCAAGAAAGAGATCTGAAATATTACCATTTGCAAGTGGTTTTGTATTATGTTCGCCTCACTGTCAACTGCCCTATTCGTTTTTTGTTTACTATATTGTAAATACTTATTCTTATAAAAGAATATAGTGCACTTTCGGTTACCTGCACATTTTAATTAAGAATGCTTTGCATTATTCACAGTATTTTTGCTTGTTGCATTAATGGATATTAAATAATTTTAGGTACATGCACCAGTTTGTATCGCAGATATTTCCTCTGATGTCGCCAGAAATGATAAATCGTTTAAAAAGAATGCTAGTTGTGGAATTCGGTATGACACCCAAGTAAGTGTTATAAATTATTCTATTTTACCTTTAGATGAATAAAGTAACTAGTGTTCGCCTAGTGGTCGCAATTCGACCATAATCATTATACGGAATTTGATGAAAACATAGATGAATTTGCATATTTCCAACATTTTTCCCCCTACTGTTATACAATCATACATTCACTTTTATATGTACTCACACTACAAAATAGTTCAGTACCACTTGTGTAGTTGTTAACGTTACTGTTTCATTTCACCTATCTGGACAACTTGAACTGTGGGAGACGGCTGAATTTATGAAATATCGAATATCAAACGTATCAAACTCTTCCTAGTCCAAAGTAATCAGAACAATAGTCAATGCTTATTATGTCACAAACAAGACCTTACACCATGACCTTAACACCCGTCTGTCCTTGATGTTATCCCATCCAGATTGACAAACTTTCACCAGAATCTTTTTCATCGTCTTAACCCTCTAGCTCAATCCCTATCCAGCTCCCACCATTACCATAATCCGCCTAGAAGTTTTTAGAGATAGTGGGCCCGAGATCTTTTGTAAATATACTTTTGGAGGCCTGGCAATGACCAGCTTCTCCACTCAAGTCCTGAGCGTCTGTGGCTCCAGTGCCCTCTTTCAGTTTCCACTGGCTTCTAATACCAGTGACGCGGCTGGAAGAGAAGCACTGGGAACTTCTGAGACTTCCTTTGTTTTACACATGTGGAGGACAAAGATGGCTCTACCTTTCCTGGGCGGATGCAGATATTGTATGTAAGTATGATTGTGTATAAGAAGATTACTTATATATATATATATATATATATATATATATATATATATATATGTATATATGTATTTTTTTTTTTTTAATTATTTATATTTATTTCTTATTTCTTGTATATATTGTACGAATGAACTTGAACTCTTTTAGCTATAATAATTATTGTCCTAAAATGAGGCAGATTGCATTATTAATCAATAAACTATACAAAAAATGTTTCTCTTCGGGGAAGAATGTTAAATATATAAATAAAAGGGGTTCAAGGAGAAATCATTTGCTATTGGCGCTACATTCTATTGCTACAGAAGTTATTTGCAGGCCCTTAATATTCTGATTAATGCAATGATTCCTTCCGCATGGAGTCACATATTTCCTCTACGTCCAGTAATATTCTAACTAGGGGTTCTTTCCGAGAGATAGCTTCTTCAGATCCACCCGGTGGTATTAGGATCGCATCGATACTTGAAAATGTTTGTCTAAATAATCGAACTAAGTGAAATATACCGCTAATAGACACATTAAGAGAAATTTTAAACATTAATGAGAACAAAACTTTAGTTATGATGGTGGTTTTTTTCCAAATGGATTTTATAGACTTTTATCGATTTTTTTTCTATATATTCCTTAGTTATTTATTCATGAAAATAAAAAAAATCTGTACTATACATGAACTGTATCTGAAAAATGGACACTAAGAGTCACATGCGGATCTACGGGGATGGAGAGGGCTTTTGGGCTGAAGCCCGATAAAATATAACCATGTTTTATAGAAAAAAATATTAAAAACTATCTCTTAAAGTATTATCGTTCGTGTAATTACATTGAATAGGACTTCAAGTATCACTTAAACACCATGTCATATAGGTAGTTAGTTTCTTTCTTTCTTTTTCTCAAATTAATTACCGTTATATAAATGAAAAAAAATTCTTTCGGGCTGAAGCCTCCCCCCAAAATTAAATCTCGGATCCGCCAGTGATAAGGGTTTAGGAGTCAATAGCCAAACCTAGAATTAATTCTGCACAGTCTTATTCATCATAATTTCAAACTGACCTCCTTGAAATAAACCTTAATTCCAGCTTTGCTTCCTTAAAATATCAACTACCTATTATGACATGATATCACGTGATGTTCAGGCATCACGCTCTCAAGTGGTCTAATTGTAAATCTACTCATATTTACTGTCTCTTTTCGTAGTATAAAGCTTATTAACTGTTAATGACTAGAAAACTGTCTATTATTAATATATTTCCGTTATAGATAAAAAAGATTTTTGTTGTTTGTATTATATTGACCAGTACAGTATTTACAATCGTCTCCTAAATTTTCATCACGAGCGTTTTGATAAAGGATGCAAGTTTTTCGGAATTGGTATTACGGTAGTTATTCTCCAATCCAGTTCCTTCCAACTAGGTTTCGCCATATTTGTGCTGTTTTTCAACGACATCAAATAAATCATTATTAAAATATCTATCGTATGAATCAAATGTTATTTATATAGCATTTCGAAGTCAATTTCAACCTTTTCCAAGTCAAATTCAACCTTTTCCATTTCAAATAAAACTTCCGAATATTTGTCAATTATCGAGTTTTTTTTTCGAAATGAAGGCCATTTACTATGTTATCGAAGGCATAGCTTTTGAAAAATACAAAACAATTATGATAACGCAGTTACATTTCCATTTATTTTAGCTTTTTAGATTTTTTCAGTATAATATTTTCATGTCATATTCAATTTTTTCCAAATCAAATTAAACTTTTTCCAAGTAAATTTAACCATTTCCACTTCAAATTAAACCTTTTCTAGTTCAACCGTTTTCATTTCAAATTAATGTTCCGAATTTTTGTACTTTTTTTTAAAAATAAGGGCCATCCTCCTCCCCCCCTACAATATGAAGGTATATTATTATTCTCCCCTAAGGAGAGTGTTTTCTTATGTTTCCGGAGCCACATATTTTGAAAATGACCTCCGTTTTATGATTAGGCCACCGCGTTTTGACTTATTTAAGTTTTTTGGATTTATACGATAAAAGGGTGTACTTTTATGTTTCCGGAGCTGTAGATTTTAAAATGACCTCCATTTTATGATTAGACCACCGTTTTAAGAGTTATTTAAGTTTTTTAGATTTATTCGATATAAGGGCGTACTCTTATGTTTCCGAAGCCGTAGAAAAATTAATTAAAAAAACGACAGCATAATACAAGATCTTAATAAATCGAAATAGGTTCAATAAATCAATATCCGTAAGTGTAACATAAAATCGATAGTCTTTTGAAAACTCTCCTTAGGGGAGAATAATAATAGACCTTCATATTATAGGGGGGGGGGGAGATCGCCGCTATTTAAAAAAAAATCAATTCAGAATTTGAATTGGAAAAGGTTTAATTTGAAATGGAAATGGTTGAATTTGACTTGGAAAAAGTTTAATTTGATTTGGAAAAGGTTGAATTTGACTTGGAAAAAGTTGAAATTGACTTAGAAATGCTATAAATAAAAGTTGCGAATAACTTCACTATGTCATTTGGAGCATTTAAAATTGCATTGAATTGCAATACCAATATTTTATTTTGTATTGTTATCCCTCGGTTGTTTTCGAGAAAATATTAATAGTCTAAAAACTCGCTCATACTCGCACATACAATCCATAAATAAATAAAATAAATAAATAAAAAGGCTTAGCGAACCCGAAGGTTTGATGCCGACACCACCAATCGCTTATTACACACCTCCCTCCACCGTTCGCCGTCCAAACCCAGTATCTTCAGATCGGCTTTAATGCAATCTTCCCACCTTCGCTTCGGTCTACCCCTCGGTAATTACCATTCGGCACAGTAAATATTAACCTTTTAGGAATTCTCTCGTTACTAAGTCCAACAACTTTACAAGCCCATTTGATTCGCCGCGATGAAATTATCTCAATTATATTACTCGGATACAGTTCACGCAATTCTGCGTTGTGTAACCGTCTGAACTCTCCGGTTAACTCATCCTTCTTCGGTCCGAATATTCTACGCAATACTTTATTTTCAAAAACCTTAAGACGCTGCTCATCCCTTAATGTAAGCGGCCAAGTTTCGCACCCATAAAGAACTGTAGGCAAGATAATTACATACAATCCATACAAAGGCCATTTTGCAAAGCTTTACAACTTTGGTTATTTGGACTAAGGAGAACTCAAAACCTTTCTTTTGGTAAGGTATATATTACTAAAACTTACCTTTTACGCCAGTAACATTGAAATAGATAATAAAAATTCAGCTCACAAATTATGATAACTTGCACCTCTAGAAATTATATCAACCATTGGCATAATTGGCTAAAATCTTTTAAAACTGTAATAAAGAGCAGATATTTGATTTTTTTTTCGCTAAGTGTACGTTTCACTGAACTAATAGTGATCTAAGTTAATTGATTTATAGTTTTTTCAAATCATGTTAACTTAGTAATAGAAGTTTCAAGAAAATATCAATTATATCCGCACCATTCGGAGCCAGCAAACACGCTATTCTTTTATCCTCCCTTTTCTTACTCGTTATAAACCTATATTATTTATTTAACTAACTTTGGGCAAAACTAGGGAATTTTATGAAATACTCAGCCACTTTCACCCCCCCCCCAAAAAATTAAATCGTTGTAATATAGTCCAAATTTGGAATCATGTTACGCAAAATAAACATCATATGATTGAAGCTTACTTAACTGCGTAAATTCTAATGTAAATACCATATTGTTATATATTATTACTAATGTAAATATTAATAAGGAACAATAATATTTGAAAAGGTAACAAAGAATGTCCTTTCAATGAACTAATATAGTTCAAAGCAGTTAAGAGTGTATCACAAACATATGTAGAATAATATGTAAAAGTAAATTTGTTTTTACAGGAAAGCTGGAGAATTCATTAAATCACAAAAAAAAACTAAAAAAAAAAATAAAACAAACAAGTGCTACGAAATCGATATTAATGTCAAAGGACATTGGTTAAAAGAATTCGAAAGGTTGTTAAGAGCTAAAATGACTGATTATCTAGTTTCACTGATGTGCGCCAGACGCTCGAAGAAGGTTGAGACGATTGCTGAAAATGTATTAAATCAGATATGTGATATAACAGGAGAATGGTGTACTCTCAATGATCCTCGAAATCACCTTCAAAGACTTCAAGTATTTTTGGCAGAAAGATTTGCTGTATGGTTAGCGAGTCAATTAGAGAAGGCGGATTATAAAATTTGTCAAGAATATGAAATGTGGCCAAGCAGACCAGAAAAGAAACGGTCATCTACAAAATCAGAAAGTATGTCCCGTGATGTTTCAAAATCAATGAAAAAACCTAAAGAAGACAGAAAAAAAGAAAAACAGAAGGATGAAGAGAGAGAAGAGAAGGAGGAAGAAGAAGAACATAAGGTAGAAGAGGAAGAACAGAAGGTGGAAGAGGAAGAACAGAAGGTGGAAGAGGAAGAACTGAAAATGGAAGAGGAAGAACAAAAAGTAGAAGAGGAAGAACTGAAAGCGGTTGAAGAGGAACAGAAGGAAGAAGAAGAACAAAAGGAAGAGGAAGAACAGAAGGAGGAGGAAGAGGAAGAAGAGAAGGCGGAAGAGGAAGAAGAGAAGGTGGAAGAGGAAGAACAAAAGGAAGAAGAGGAAGAACAAAAGGATGAAGAGGAAGAACAGGCGGTGGAAGAGGAAGAACAGGCGGAAGAAGAGGAAGAACAGGCGGTGGAAGAGGAAGAACAGCCGATGGAAGAGGAAGAACAGCCGGTGGAAGAGGAAGAACAGCCGATGGAAGAGGAAGAACAGCCGGTGGAAGAGGAAATACTGGAGGAAGAAGAAGGAGAACAGAAGGTAGGAGAGGAAGAACAGACGGAGGAAGAAGAAGAGGAGAAGATGGAAGAGGAAGAGCAGAAAGAGGAAGAGGAACAACAGAACGAGGAAGAGGAAGAACAGAAAGAGGAAGAGGAAGAAGATCATGAAGAACTGACCGAAGAAGAAGGTGATATAGATGAATCAGCTGCTGGAGACACAAAAGGTATAGATGAAACTGATATGAAAGATATAGTGGAAACGGAGCCGGTTTCAACCGAAGAAAAGAAATCTGTTCCTGATAATGAATTAAAAGAATCAATTGGCCATTCTTCGATAACTTCTAAAAAGACATCTGATGTTCCGAAGGACCTAGATGAAATACCTGGACTAAAACCTTCCAAAAGGAAAGAAGCATACCGAGTTATAAAAAATAAGGAAGGCTGTTTCTATGAGGTAAAGAAAATAGACCAAAAAGAAATTTGTGATCGGACTAAAATTGCTCGCAAAAAGAGAGTAGCTATGCTGCCAACGTCTATTTGTGAAAGACCTAAAACTTCGAAACCTATAAAAACTTCAGCAGATATGAAAACGTGGTCAAAATGGGCTACAGGTGTTGTAAACTTTGTTGAAAAGTGGTCGAATTGGATCGAAAATACAAGTAAAGACGTTGATGCGCATGCTGAAGATGATCAGAATGATGTAAATTACAGAAAACTGAAGGAAAAAACTGAAATAGGAGCTTTGGAACTGAAGAGGAATAAAAAGTATATAAAAAAATCATCAGATAATTGGAAGAAAAAATTGAATAATAATATTTGAAACTAGTTCTACGGAAGTTTGAATAATGGTGTTTGCTTTCATTAAAATGTTTTAAAGGTTAATGCTCGTGATTATTTCACAATATATAGAACTACCATACATTCTTTTTTTATAAATAGTTTTAAAGATTGAAATTCGTGATTATTTTACAGTATATAGGATTATCATACTAACAACCATTCTTCTTTTATAATTTTTACTTTTACTTAACAATATATTTAATATATAATAAGTATATATATACATACATATTTAATAAAAAGTATTGCGATCGTGAAAATTTTCGAATCTCAGTTTTCAACGAAAAAACAGGTGTTGAGGTCCCCTGAGTCCAAATAACTCTAAAAAAGTCCCGCAAAATTTGTGTATGTATGTGATCAATTTAGCTGTAAAACGAAATGTCGTACAGAACTGATATTAGGTATTTAAGATAGGGTGATCACATAGTAGAGCGACGATACTAGCGACAAATACAAACACATGCATTTCAATAGAACACCGCTTAGTGGAAATCAGATCAGCGCCACTATGAACGCTGCTACTAGGATAAGATCGAAGAAATCAAACATACTTGATTTCGTCGCTATGCTCGCTGCTGTTTTTCTCCCAAAATGGACGTTTAGCTGCTTATTACTTAAGTGTTTGATCACTACTGCAAATCTTGCAACGATATGAAAAGAACATTCAAAATTTTAATACCTAAAACTATATTATTTCTCAAAGATATTTTTTTCGGTACCCCATATCTTCCTAAAATGAGCTCACATTTTGTTGAAGTTCTTCTTCAACTTCAGATGGGAAAAATAGTTATACTTTCCTGAAATTTTAAAAAGAAAAGTAATAAAATAAATGAAACTTTATTTGCAAATAACTCAAAAGTACTAAATTACCTACAAAACAAAATTATTACAGATACATGTTACTGTAATTCTTAAACATTTCGATTTAAAACCAGAAAGAAGTGTTATAGTAATTTTCTTTCTTTCATTTTGGTGGGTCTTGTTGTCATGATACATTGAATTTTTCAATTTCATTACTGTTGTCATTTGTTCACTGACCAACTGCGAATTATTCAAACAGGCCAAAAATAATAATAGTTTATTATTATTTTCAATTAAAACAAAAAAAATTTAAAACTCCAATGAAATTATCTTTTAATTTTTATCAATTGTATTAAAAGTTTGGGTGGGCGGGGTAGCTAACGCTTTGTGCACACTACCGTTGCCCGGTAACCTGATATATGATAAATGTTATAAAAATATTCACGAGTTCGCGTCCCGGTGCCAAAGCGTCTTTTAAATCCCCACCCACACCCCCTGGCCCGAGAAAACTCCGTAGAGCCTTAACGGCAAGGAAGGGGAGGACCTAAAAAAAGAAAAAAAAATATTCAACAATAAATTTTTAAATCTTAAAAGTTTATTCAACCAAGGAGTTCTTTATTGTACCTTCCGATGTCGTGTTTTAATTCATATATTCACTATTTTTTTTTCCTTTTCTAATTTATAAATTTATTTGTTTATTGATAAATATAACAATCTGTCTCAATAAAGGACATCTATAATAGAGTTCTGGGAACACATTCACACAATATTTACAAATTAAAAATAAATAAATACATAGGGTAATTTTAAAATAATATAAAGCTAAATAAGAACAAAATAAAATATCATAGCGAAAATATAATAGAATTAAAATTATCTTAAAAAAAAAAGTAATGAAAATAAACATCTTAGACGCAGGCATACCTAATTTTGTAAATTATAAAAGCATTGGGCATCACAGGCGAATCTACGGTAGGGGAGACTGAAACAAATTATCTCTAAAAGTATTATTGTTCGTCTAATTACATATAAGTCCTCCGAACAATAGTCGATCCTCCGTTCTATGTAACCAAAAAAACCCTACATCATGACCTTAATATCCCATTTGTCATCGACCTTATCTTCCAAATTCCATCAGAACCTCATAAATCATCTAAATCCCCTAGCACAATCCATATCTGGTTCCACTCATCCGTACAATCCTACTTGAAGGTTGAAGCGGCAGTGGCCTAGAGATCTTTTGTAGTATATATCTTGAAGTTCTGGCAATGGCCAGATTCTCCACTCAAAACATGAGTGTGGATAAAGCGCTCACGCCCAAACTCCACTGGCTTTAGCACCAGTGACGCGGTTGAGAGAGTAGCGCAGGGATCTCTTTAGAGTCCTGCTTTTCCTTCTATGGTTGGAGGGAGAAGCCTGGCTTGGGGTTTCCTGCCTAATTGTATATATTGCATATACGTATGACTATGTTTTTATGTTTTTTTAATTTACTTATCTTTAGGTTATTTTGGGGAGTGGGGTAGCTCAGTGGTAGGGCACTGAGCTTCCAATGCAAAGGTCCCAGGTTCGAACCCCGGCTCATGGCAGAAAATTTATTGATCTGTTTCATTGGCCGTGGGGCGACCCTGTGTCGGGAGACCCTCCTGGGGCACACCCAGCCTCTATAAAGTGGGCACCTTTAATTAAATAATTAATTAAGGGGAACAACTTGGCGGTTGAGTGTGATCTGGGTCAAATCACCTCCTTGCACAACCGTTGACCTAGGAACAGTGCTTTCCCTAAATAGTACTGAACCCCAGACCTTTCATGGGTTGTAGTGGTACAGGTATTTAGGTTATTTTATTTTTTATTGTACATAGTTTTTGATTATTATTTTATTTTTGTTAATTTTATATTTACGGTATATATGGTGTGAATGTGTTCCTATATCACTATAATTATTGCCCACGTGACAGATTATTATATTTCTAAATAAAAAAAAAAAAATACACATATTAGGACTTAAAAAATTACTTAAACACCATTTCATATAGGTAGTTAGTTCCCTTCTTTCTTCCAAAGTAAGTATCCTACTATATACTCCAAAAAAAAATCTCTCTGGCTGAAGCTCTACCCCAAAATTAACTTCTGGATTCATTAGTGTTAGGCATTGATGTCCAGGATGTTTTTAGCCCTAAATCACTATAAAACAAACTAGGTTGATGCAAAATATAAAGTGATTTAAAAAAAAAATAAATTGATAAAATAAATAAATTAAATTGATTTCTTTAATTGAAAAAATATAACTATTGCTTTGATTATTAGGATATTATTGATGGAAGAGTACTTCATTTCAATTTTCTATTCGTTTTTTCAATTATCAAACTACAGATATATACGTGCTTGAGGATATCAATGTAACTCTCCATAAAATCCCGGGCTCAGATGATAGTCCACTAAAGCCTAAAAAATAAAATTAAAAAAAAAAATGAAACTTGTCAAAAATTTTAGATTACCCTCCCGATAATAACTCTTAAAAAGTCTCTAAGAATCCCACGCCGGGTTTTGATGGTGAGGAGGACAGATATTTTTCAGTCTTATTAGAATATCTCAAAAACTATGAGGTTTTCTCAAACATTGTTCAGTAGAATATTGAGTACTATCTACAAGAATGGTCCACTCAATTGATAAAACCAATAGTAACGGAAATATCAAACGGAGTGATGGCAGGCCTCTACCACACCATTCAGCACACATAAACGGTTTAGTTATAGTGATATAATAACATTTTTGGTACATTATAATGGTTTTATTAACGAACAAATATTAATGGAATAATTTAATTGTTAAAAAAAAATTTAATTAAAAAAAATTATTATTTTTTTTAAATTTAACCTCCATTATTCTATACGTAGGTTGTTTAAGAAGACCTCAATTGTAAAAATGATATAATTATAATGATAATACTTAAATAAAAAATACTTTGCTAATTGATTTTTTTTTATTTAACGTTTGTAATTTAACACTGTGGTTTGTATATTGACTGATTCTTAGAGGTAATTAAAATTTTTATATACTTCCCAGGAAATGAGTCATAATTAATACCTGTTTAATAAACTAAAATAATATATGCCTAATCTGAACTATATATAATGAATAGCTACCGGGTTGTTTAATAAAACTCATATATCACTAATTAAAAAATTAATTTTTATTTCCTGTATTTTGTGCAGAAGTTTGACTATATCATAAATAAATAGAAAATTTTAATTTTGAATGAATTATTGTCTATGCGCAAAGAAAGATAGAAAGGGTGACGATATAAGTTCTTCTATAAACCAGAACTGATAGTTTGGATTTGGTCTGAAAATGAAAAAAAAGTCGAAATTGAACCAGAAATTGGAAAAATACATTAAGCGAACGAGAATGGAAGTGCCAAAACCCCGGAAAAAGATAAAAAGGACCAGTATCCATTATATAGCTAAATGAATGTATAGTAGACAGATGAACATAATATTTCAAGATGCTGCTAAAACGGGGTTAATTGCAGTTTGCATGATATTAAGTGGACGATGTAGGTTTATTATGGTTTATTTTCGATTGCTAAAGGTGCACTTCGGGACTATCTTCAATTTGAATAGAGAGGTATATCGAGAAAATTATAGCTCATAGATCTCCTTCTGTTTAGTGCATTTGCAAAAGATTTTTTAAGGAATCTTATATTAGTTATAGCTCATTATTGTTCAGAAATTGTGGAATAAATTGTTCGGAATTTGTACCATATCATAAAAAAATAAGAAATTTTAATATTGAATGCATTATTCTCACTGCACACAGAAAGATGGAAAGGGCGAAACCGAACTGCTTCGCACAGTTTTGCGCGTACATAGGCAACAAGTATATTAGAAAATGATATGAAAGAACTGTGGTTTTCACCTTTACAAGAAAGGAGATACTAGGAAATGTAATACCCATCAAGATCCATTCCTCTTTAGTGTATCAAGAATCGTAGAAGTTGGAATAAGAAATATTCTCGATTGCCAGAGCGATATGGATTGAGAAACTCAAGTTGCACATTGGAAGCGAAGTTGAAAATTGGGACTGTCTTCATTTTAAAACAGGTTATAGAGAAGTCCATATAAAAAGAAGCTCTCTATCTACTTAGTGCCTTTTGGATTATGCTACTATCTAATTGTCTTCCAGAAATGCTCGTTTTCCTTTTAGATTCCTTAAAAAATCTTTTGCAAATGCACTAAACAGAAGGAGAGCTATGAACTTTTTCATTATACCTCTCTATATCCTGCTTCAAAGTGAAGATAGTCCCGACGTGCACCTTCAGCAACCAGGAATAAAGTGATTTTCACCATAATAAACCTACATCGTCCACTTAATATAATCCAAGTCCAATTTACTCCCTTTTAGCAGCATCTTAAAATATTCTGTTCATCTGTATGTCTACATTCATTTAGCTATATAATGGATACTGGTCCTTTTTATCTTTTCCGAGGTTTCGGCACTTCCTTTCTCGTTCGCTTAATGTATTTTTCCAATTTTCTGGTTCAATTTCGCCTTTTTCCTCATTTTGAAACCAAATTCAAACAATCAGTTCTGATTTACAGAAGAACTTATAGCGTCACCCTTTCTATCTTTCTTTGTGCATAGACAATAATTCATTCAATATTAAAATTTCCTATTTATTTATGATATAGTCCAACTTCTGCACAAAATAACGGAAATAAAATTAATTTTTTAATTAGTGATATATGAGATTTATTAAACAACCCGGTAGCTATTCATTATATATAGTTCAGATCAGGTATATATTATTTTAGTTTATAAAACAGGTATTAATATGACTCATTTCCTGGGAAGCATATAAACATTTTAA
This sequence comes from Nezara viridula, assembly GCA_928085145.1. Classification (NCBI taxonomy): domain Eukaryota; kingdom Metazoa; phylum Arthropoda; class Insecta; order Hemiptera; family Pentatomidae; genus Nezara; species Nezara viridula. Next base: position 155,315,381 of record OV725079.1, on the reverse strand, counting down.
TTACCTCTAAGAATACGGTATACAAAACACAGTGATAAATTGCAAACGTTAAATAAAAATAAATCAATTAGCAAAGTATTTTTTAATTAAGTTTTATTATTATAATTATATCATTTTTACAATTGAGGTCTTCTTAAACGACCTACGTATAGAACACAGGCGGATCTACGGGGGGCTTTCGGACTGAAGCCTCCCCTCAAAATGGTAAAATATAACCATGTTTTACAGAAAAAAGTTTTAAGAACTATCTCTTAAAGTATTCTTGTTATTGTAATTACATTTAATATGATTTCAAGAACCACTTTAACACCATTTCATATATTTAGTTAATTTCTTTATTTTTTTTCTAATTAATTATTGTTATACGTATATGGAAAAAAATCTTTCGGACTGAAGCCCCCCCCCAAAAAAAATTAAATCCTAGATCCGCTAGTGGTATAGAATAAAGGAGGTTAAATAAAATAAAAAATAATAATAATTTTTTTTTAATTAAATTTTTTTTAACAATTAAGTTATTGTATTAATATTTTTTCGTTAATAAAACCATTATAATGTACCAAAGATGTTATTATATCACTATAACTAAGCCATTTATGTGAACTGAATGGTGTGGTAGAGGCCTGTGGGCACCCACGCCAGTACTGCTTTTCTGCCGCATAACTGCATTTTCTACGGAACTGCTTTAATTTAAAAAAAAAAAATAATCAGCGTTTTAGAAAGAGAAATATAGTCTCCAGATGTTTATAAGCACGTTTTGCGTTATTGTAGGCCGTTTAATTACAAACGACGCTTGATTTGTAACTTGAAATTTTTTTGGTTAAACAATTGACTTTACTGGTGTTTTTCGTAGCCTGAGCCAATTATTTTTTAATATTTCTTCATGTTTTATTATTCTATGACTATTCAGCTTTAATAAAAGACCAACTATGAGGAAATTAAGCCAAATGCTGATTCTCAGTGGCCAAAAAACTAATTAAAGTCAAAGACGTCAATCCGCCATCTTTGGACGCCATTTTGGGGCAGTGCGTTCACTTTCTTTTGTGGGAACATTGGCTTTTTTTTAAATAAATAGTTACAAGCAACACAACGATATGCAATTTATAGGGATATGGGGAGGGGGGTGCAGGGTAAGGGGGTCTGGCCCACAGACTATAGGATTTTCCCAGTAAGCCCACTTTTCATCACAGGTGACAAGTATCCGGTAAAATCTCAGATTAGAAGGGTTTTTCAATAAATTTTCACAAATTTATAACCTCTTAGCTGATTGCTGAGGAGTAAGTTCGTGAAGAATCAGTCTACAGATGTTTTTCACCTTCCAAATGGAGAGTAGATGGTTATAACGATTAACAGTATCTTATGACACACCACGCTCCCTGGCTTGTTTGCGAGTTCTTGTGGACGAATTAGACTCAACAGCTTCCTGCAGAATCTCATCAATACTCATTAATGCTCTCCTGGAGCCATTCTTCCTTTCCAACGTCGTATTTCCACTACTAAATTTTTCAAACAAGCGCCGCGCTGGTGAAAGACACCTTCCTCTTCATATTTCATAATTTCACGAGTTGCTTCAGGGGTTGTTATTTTTATTTTCAGTAATGTCTTAAAATTATGAAAATTTCGTACAACACCGTCATGTTTCTGCTTTGAATCGCATGGGATTAAACAAGCTTAGAGAACGCTCTAAAAAGATTATTAAATATTGGCAAGTGTTAAATAGGATATAAACACTCAATTTTTTACTTTCACTTACCTATATAGGTAATATATGGTAGAAGAAACTATTGCGATCATGAAAATTTCCGAATCTGAGTTTTCAACTACATGTTTTTTGAGCTACCCTGAGTGCATATAACCAAGTAACGCATAATGGTCTTTGCTTTGTGTCTGTATGTATCTGTGGGTGTATTTTATAAGTGTAGCTGAAAAACGAAAAATCGTACGAAACTTAGATGTGACAGAAACTTTTGCTTAAAATCGACTAACCGGAAGTGCCATTGATGTCACTTTACAGGGCTGAAATGCCCAATTTCCGTATACGTCTTCCTCTAAAGTATATCGTTTATTTTAAATAATTAATCATCTCAATTGCTAAGAGTTACGAAAAAATGCTAAATATAACTTTTGAAAGAATTTGATAATTGAATAAAGGAGAACAAAATAAAAATGCCTATCCAGGTGAAAAATGAATCTCCGCAAATACTAGTCTGAAGGTATACGTATAATATGTCGTTGGAAAGCGAAAAAAAAATTAGAAAAAACAATATCTAATATAGAAAGTTGTAAAAGGTAACGGAGAGCTGCGAAAAAATTATAAATAATATTTTTTTAAACTAATATTATTTAATGTAAATCACATGTTTAAAATTAAATGAAATTTTCTTACTATATGTTCAATTTTAAATGTTTTCTAAGATTGAAACAAAAAGTATTTAAAATCCACCTAATCAAGGAAATACCATTGTTTAAAAAACTATTTCATTGTATTTGTGTAAAAGAAGAAGTGAAACATCAAATCATTTCATTGATGATGTTTAAATCATATGTTTATAACCTTAAATACATTTACGGTAGTTTAGAAAATTAAATACGTGAATAATTTGATGAATTTTCCTTTGATGATATTCCAAAAGTACCCACTTCCATTTAGTGTGACAACTTTTGACCTGTCTATGACAGACAATGTAAATCTCTTAATTCCATTTTAGCAAACTTTGCAATGAAAGATTACTGTTTAATAACTAATAGTCGTACAACCCATAATCAACCGGTGATATAATAAATAGAACATTTGGTATTTAAGATAGGTTTTCTGTAACATGGTCAGAAAATAATTTCTATTCAAAGTTGAGCGGTGAGTAAAAGTTGTGTGTTGTCACATCATATTTTTTATTCTTATTATTTTATTTGAAATCTTGAATTTGATAAAACGGTTAGTTTTTTTCGATACACCCTATTAAAAGCTCTCGATATTTAAAATGTAAATAAAATACATTAAACAATAGACTGTTGAATGGTATACGACCTATACATAGTTATGAATGAATGATGACAGGATCATTATCCTGCAGCATAATGAATCCAGACCCTATTAAACGGACGCAAAAATATTTTTTTTTATTTCTTTGTACCTCTCTTTGTTGAGTGTTCCTGTAATTTGCAATATTTCTTCTTGAACAAAGTCTAAAAAACATCCCCACACAAGAACTGAACCTTCTTCTTGTTTTACTGTTAGAATTATGGACTGTAGAATAAACTTCTCTAATGGTTTGCGGCGAACATTAATTCTGCAATTTGTTCCTAACACCTGAAACTTTCCTCCAGTTCTCCACTGTTATGTCCCTATGAGGAAGTGTCCACTGAAGCCTTAGCATAATATTAGGACGAATTACAAGTGATTTAATAGAATCAACACGTCCCTCTTGTAAGTTGCCTTCTCTGAGGCTAGTTTTACCGTTTAAACGGAGACCAATTTTTTAGTGGCAGAGTTAAAATCAGCTTGAATCTAAGGGCCTGTGCGACTTCTATTCCTTTTGCTATTTAAATAAATAAATTTACCCTCTGATTTAGAGTAATGTTTTTATTATAATTAGAGTTTTTTCTTAAATATTAGTCAGATAATGTCACTTTCGGTTTAATTACAATTTTTATTTCAACTAGTTAAGAAAATTTATTGTAATTTAAGTTCTTTATGTATGTATGTATTTACAATTAGGCGTAATTGAGATTTTTAATGGTCAAGATACATTTTTAATGCAAATAACCAGATAGTCTTAAACTTATAACAGCCAGTGTGTGTGTGTGTGTATATATATATATGTATATATAGTGAGAGTCTGAAAAGTTTGCTTCTTTGAACACGCTGAATTCAGGAACTAGGAAATTTCAAAAATAATTTTTGGGTTTAATAGATATCTCATTAAGAAAGGCTTTAAGCGTATATATAGACTTATATTATATATGCTATGATAAGAATTATTTCATAAGCTGTAACGCACGGCTTAAATCAACATTTAACAACGTGTGTAAGCAACTGGCATTCTGTTTCATGCACCAGGATTACATGACCAAATGACAAATTCATGAAGAAAATCAAAGAAGGCCAATCAATAATTATTAAAATAATTTGATTTTATAGAATGTATCTTCAGTTTAATTGCTTGAATATAACAAATATTTTATGAACACGGTATGTTTTCAAGTATTCAATGATAGCCTACCTTAGTTCAGTATAAACCATATTTTTAATTCTTCCTTTTTAACTGTAATCCTGATATCCTTGATTCTTCATCCGCAGTGGCTTAGGTTCCCTCCATTGTTTGCATTACATACTTAAACGAACTTTCCTCTGACCATAGTCCACTAATAGTTCTTAATGTTTCACTAGAACCCGTCCCCAAACCTTCTCCAGCGCCAACCATTAACGGAACCGTTAACTGGAATCTTTTCCGTCAAATCCTCTTCGACAAAATATACCTCAACATATCCCTGAAAACTTCCGACGATCTTGACTATGCCGTAAATTCATTTACTACTTCAATTCAACAACAAGCTGCTTGGGCTGCCTCCATCCCAAAAAAATCCCCAAGAATTCCTAAGAATAACAATTTACAACATCACCTCCTACAATTCTCCGAAGCACCTCCTACAACGACGCACCAGATCACAATTTCTATTGCAAAAATCAAAGCGAAAATTAGGCTCCTATAGATCCGAATCCTTTAACTCCTATCTATCCTCTCTCTCTTCTAGTGACGATTCCCTTTGAAAAAATACTAAAATCTCACCAGATATCCCAACCCCTCCGGCGAGATGACAGCTCTTGGGCAGCATCTGACGAATATAAAGCCGAGGAATTCGCCAGCCACCTCTCTAATATATTTATTGTCCACCCGGAATCCCATGTCACCCAAATTGAAACAGTAGAGCAATTCCTAACATCACTCATCCCAATTTCCCTAATTCCTAAAGCAGTTCATCCTTCCGAAGTCAAATTTCATTTACAGATACTAACCATTCGTAATTCTCCTGGCTATGATCTTCTTACCTCCCAGATCCTTCGACAGCTTCCATCCAGAGCAGTCATATTCCTCATATATATATATCTATAATTGTATCCTACGTATCACTCACTTTCCTCGGTTATAGAAACATTCCACTGTCATCCTTTTCCAAAACCAAACAAAGACCGAAGACTAACATGGAACTCACATACTAGATTTAAAAGACAACAACTCAACCAACGATACGACCAACTATAGAAAATCTAAACTTTCTATTGAAAACAAATTACTTATCTACAACCCAATCCTGAAAACTGTGTGAACATACTGTGTGATTTGTACTGTGGGGAACAGCAAAATTTTCTAACATCAAACGCACTCAATCTCCTTCGATCAATAGTCAATGCTCCATTTTATGTAACCAAAAAAACCCTACACCATGACTGGTTGTGCCAAAGAATGGTTTTCATTTAAATTCTCCCGCGTTACGGCGAGTGGTAGGGGCAGATCTAAAAGATAAAAGATAACTCTTAAGCCTTGGGAGAGACTGGTTGTATCTGCCCATTACATCGGCAGCCACAGGCCAAGCACCATCTCCAGCACAAAAAGTCACGTACTGAGGGTCCTCCAGGTAAAAAAGATGTAGACTGGCATATAGACGGTAAGCTATTTTTTGCACAATCATTAACCTACCATCTCTTGAGATACAGTCCTCTGCTTAAATATTAGAACGTTGCCTTTAAAATTTTTAATGTTGCCTTATTGAAACCCATGAGAGTTATTTTGCCATAATTAGAAAAGTTGCCTAAACAATGACCTTAATATCCGATTTGTCCCCAAAAATTCTCCAAATTTCACCAGAACCTTACCTATCATCCAAATCCCCTTGCACAATCCCAATCCAGCACCATCCATTCCTACAATCCTCCTCGGTTGAAGCGGCAGTGGCCCAGAGACCTTTATTTGTGAATAAGTATATATGGGAGTTTTGACAATGGCCAAATTCTCTACTCAAGCCATGTATGTTTGATTATAGTGCCTCTGCTCAGTCTCTGCTGGCCTTTAATACCAGTAGCGCGGCTGAGTGAGGGGCGCTGGGATCTCCCAGAGTGCTGCCCTTGGCTCGGAGATCTTGAGTGAATGATTTTTTTTTTTTTTTAGATGTATAGAAGCATGTATGTATTTGAGTAGTTATTTTCATTAGCTTAGTTATACATTTACAGTGATGTCAAATATACACAATTTATATAGTTTTTACAAAACTCAATGTTTTTTTGTCGTTCGTTTTTTCGAGCGAGAATATTTGGTAGATCCATAAGTCCAACGGAATCCAAGAGCGGCACTGTTCTTCCCAGATTGAAATGCACTGGTCCCAGTGTAGCTTTCCACCCGTACACTAAATCTTAGTAATAATGGTAGTTTGCCCCATCACTAGTTTTTTTTGTGGATTATGAATCTGGATTTCCTTAACATTCAGGGCCTGAGTCTATCAATTGACTATGACGCGGTAAGCCATATCCTGGCGAGGCCACGATGGCGGAGCGTGTTAAAGCGTAAACGTTAACATTATCGAATCTTGCCAGTTCGAATGGTTGAATGGTCTTGGATGGGTTGAAATTTATTTAATTTTATATTATATTTACCATTGTTTGATCTACAAAGGCAAAACTTATTTTTTCATATCCTCAGACCAAAATCTGCTTAAAATAGGTTTAGTTGTACCTGAAGAACAACATATACTCATTGAATGAAGGGAATCATTTAAAATAAGATAAAAAAAAAAAGGAATTAATTCTTAATCAACGATTTTAATTTTTTTAAATAATATACTTTTACATGTTTAAAAGTATTAAATTAAGATAATTCGCTAAAAGAAGACTATTTATATTGATTTTTAGACATACTACCATAGGAAAAATGACAATTTATCTAAAAATCACGCTAAATAATCTTTTAGCAAATTTTTTTGGTTGGTGAATTAAGTAAAAATATTGATTCTTCACAATTTTATAAACAGTTTATGCAGTGATACACTTCATTTTCACATGAGTATAAATAGCGAGGTGTTATTGAAAAGAAAAAAAAACTTGGAATTAGCCTGTGAGCCTGGTAACAAGAAAATTATATAGCATAATCTAACAACTCCTCTTCTCGTTTCCATAGAACTATTCGCATATAATTTAATAAAGATCTTACTGAAATAATACTGTGTTTTGAGACCAAGCAGGAGACGCATACATATGAAAGCATCCCCCCATTATAAATTGCCATTGTTGGTAGATGTTCGAGGCGTCGAAATGACCTAGCCTACTAAGGTCGTTCAAGGTTAAGCCCACTATATTTCCTAAGTTGTCCAAAGTAGGGTTCATATTACCTCTATATTAAGTATTATCGTTCTCACTATGCTGGGATTGAACAGGCCATCCTCTAACTTCATGCCCTCTCTCCAACGTCCAACTAAATTGGCGCATTGTTCTGCTTCTTCCTTTATTCCGACATTGCTATAAGAAACCACTACAGCAACCAAGTCACCATTTTTCTTAGACCATACTCAGCAACGTATCAAATACGAGGGAAGGAGAAGATCGTAAAAGAGACCTTGAAATTCAAAGAATTAAAGAAGAAAAAGAACGTCAAAAGGAAAAGGGAGGTTAAAAAGTCTATATGAGATGTTACGCCAGAAGAGGAGGAGGCAATAAAAGAGATTGCTAAAAAAGTATCAACCTTAATCAACCAGCTCACAGAGGAAGAAAAAGAGTAAGTCGAGGAAATAGAGGTATTTCCTATACCACCTTTACCATTCCTTAAAAAAGGCCAGACTTCAAATTTAATTAAAAAAGACGCAGAAGATTATTACATGATAATTATGTTATAACATGATAAGTTTTTAGCGACTAAACTCAAAACACCCTTATATATGATTTTAGGCTTGGTACTAAATGTTTTTCCAATATTAGTTCTAGTATACCACAAACAGTTTTAGAGCTCGAAATCCAGAAACTTGGGATTAGGTTATTACCCCCAATATCCTTTATGCCTATCGGGTACAAGGAAAAAAGTGTTAGTCATATAATGATTTTTCGACGACAAGTGTTTATAGCAGCCGAAGATGTAGGTAAGTTGAGCAAGTCGCTAACATTTCCGTATCAGGGTGTAATCGGATTTATCTCCGATTTTTAAATATAAGACATCTTAGTTTGTTATATTTGTAAGAAACCCGGACACTTTGCAGCAAACTGTCTGCAAAGAGAGATGCCCGAGGGAGAAAATTCGATAGCTATCGGGAATACACATCTCTCGACTGCACTAGAACCAAATTCAAACATACAACACCAGTTAATATCGATACCTTAATAATCAAACCAATTCCAGAGAAGACCAAACAAGTAGTAATGGACAGGCCACTATTGACGAAGGCTTAGACACCGTACTTTCCAAAAGACCCAACGACGAGAAAACACTGACCCACGGTTTCGCTATCGAAAGATGTCCACAGAACGACGATCAAAACCAGCAACAGAACTATGTAAACATAGTTCTCCTCAGCAAGGTTCCAAAAACCAAGACAAATATTTCCCTTAACAATAGGGGCAGTAAAAAACAAAAATGTTCACTAGTTGGAACCGCTGCCACTTCGAATGGACAACAAAAAAACAAAAAAGATCCTAATTGCAAAACACAAAAAAACAAATACCCTTCTGTGAACATACTTGAAACAATCAGAAACAAAATCACACAGAAAAAACACACTTATCCTCTAATTTTTGAGAAACTATGCTTACTATTGGACTTGACTCCAATAGTAATGATGGAAGAAAACCAAGTAAACGCTAACGATATCGTAATACAATTTACAAATGACGTAAATGGCTTGACTGCTTTTAGACGTGAGGGACTTAACCACACACATAGAGGGATAAAGATGAGAATATCTAACTCATCAAATATCTTAGCGAACAATACATGAAGAACCCAACAAGTTGCAGCAATGAACTTTTAGAGATATCACATGGTGAATGTAGCAACCTAGAAAAAAAGCAAAATTCTCCAAATCTAAATAAACACAATAATCCAGTGGAATCGTAACGGATCCTTCCGTCACATAGAATATCTAAAGAAGTTGATTGAAGAAGAGAATCCAATATATTTCTGCCTTCAAGAAACTCACTTTAATGAAACCCAATCAGTAAGAATAAAAGATTATAATGTTTACCGAAACGATAGAAAAGTATCCTGAGGAGGAGTGGAAACATTCGTAAGAAGCGATATATTGGCTGAGGAAATACCTCTAAACACACATTTTGAAGCATTAGCTATCAGAATCTATCAGAATAAACCAATTACCATTTGTAACATTTATATCCCACCAGCGGAATCGTTCACAGCCAACGACATTCAGCTAATTGTTGAACAACTACCCAGACCCTACCTCTTATTGGGTGACTTCAACGCTAATGATATAGCCTGGGGCTCAAAATTAGCTGATTGTGGACACAGAGGTAAAAAAATAAAAACCGATTTAGAGAATGACCCGATGATCACTCTCCTGAACACGGGAGAAGACACACATTTTTGCTCGAAAAGCAATACGTTTTCCTCAATCGACCTCACTTTCGCTGATGTTAGGCTGGCACCGAAAATTAGATGGAAAACGAAGCAACACCTTTACGGAAGCGATCACTTCCCAATCCTCCTAACGTTGAGATGTGAGATATCTCAAAGGAATAATCGTCATTGGCAGTACCGGAAAGCTTATTGGGCAGCGTTCCAAGAAAAAGTAAAAAACTGCTTTGAAGAAGTATATGAAGATCAAAACAATATTGATCTTAATGTAAGCAGTTTTAACCAAGCAATACTAAAGGCTGCTCATAAAACAATTTCATTTGCGTCAAAAATATCGACTCGCACAAGAGTTCCCTGGTGGAATAAAAGTTGTCAAGAAGTTGTTAAATCTAAGAAACGTGCTCTCAATAAGTACAGAAAAAGCAGAACTCTACGCGATGCTATAGAGTTTAAAAGGTTAAGAGCCATAGCAAATAGGACAATCAAAGGGGAGTAATAGGGCATCATGGAGAGATTTTGTTTCTTCAATAAACCATTATACTTCAACAAAGGAACTATGGAATAAAATTAGAAGCATAAGGGGAATTCCTAATCCGACAAAATTATCTGGTATAAGGATTGGCCAAAGAATAATTACTGCTACAGACGAAATTGCAGAAGAACTAGCAAAACATTTCCATCAGGTATCCTCCATTAATATTCAAGGACGGCCGAATTGGGAAGATGAACCAAATGAACGCCACGGAGATGAGAGAAACTATAATACTCCATTTGGGAAACAAGAGGTGGAATATATACTCCAAAAACATCCAAAAGAGTCAGCAGTGGGCAGCGACAGCATATCCTATGAAATGATACATAACTTTTCTGAAAAAGGAAAACAGGTCCTGCTGCAATAGTATAACCAAGTTTGGGATCGCAGTTATCTTTCGCAGATTTGGAGACACTCAATAATTGCACCAATAACGAAGAATAAAAAAAACTCTCTTGTATCAAACTTTCGTCCGATCTCACTCCTTTCATGTGTAAGTAAAATTCAAGAAAAGATATTAAACCAGAGACTTACCGAAATAATAAAACAGAGAAAACCTCTCACGCCGAACCAATTTGGTTTTAGAGAACACCATTCTATGGACCCAATACAAATACTAAAATGGGACGCGGAAGCTTTTCAAAGGAAACAATATCTCATTGCTATATTCTTGGATATTGAAAATTCTTATGATACCATGTGGGTCTGACGAATCTTGGGCGTGCTAAGAAGATGGAATTGGAGGGATGATGTGGAAATACATTAAGGTTTTTCTAAAGTATAGAACATTCACTGTTAGGGTTGGTTCTTCAGAATCTACAATATACACGACGGAGAATGGTACTTCCCAAGGCTCCCCACTCAGTGCAACCCTTTTGCAGGTCGCGATAAACGACATAGCAGGGGTTTTTGTTAGACCAGCAAAACTTATTATGTATGCAGACGACATATTGCTCTATGCACAAAGCAAATCCATTAAATTTATAGAATGGAAAATTCAAGAAGCCCTTGACAACATAGAAGCATGGTCGACAGAGAGTGGTTTCAAATTGTCAGCTAACAAAACCAGAGCACTGCACTTTTGCAGGCTAAAAGGTTGTACATTCAGTCCAAGAATACAGATGTCGGAATTACATTTGTTGATAATCTGAAATATCTAGGGATGCACTTGGATCGACAGCTTCGATGGACACTGCACATAAAAATACTTAAAGAAGAGTGTCTGAAAAGGATCGCCCTCCTCAAAAATCTTTCCCATACGAACTGGGGAGCGTTTAGGAAAAGCCTCTTAAATATATATTGCACAACCATAAAAAACAAACTAGATTATGCCTCAAATGTTTACGGTACAGCATCAAAGAAAACTTTAATGATGTTAGATGTTGTACACAATTGTGCTTTAAGAATTTGTACTGGAGCATTGCCAACCTCACCAGTAGAAATCCTATATGTCGAAACAGATGAACCTCCTCTCTATCTGAGAAGGTTGTATCTAACCCTAAAGTACGGTCTCAAAATTAAGACACGCCCAAAACATACTTTAAATAAAATACTATTTCGGGAGAAATCAGACAACAGCTGGGAAAAACATTTCTTGAAAATGTCTCAGAAATTTTTTATTTATTATTATTTATTTTAAATGATATTTACAACTGTATACAAAAAATACATCTGGTAAATTCGCACATTGCTATAAAGACATGAAACACATGTTGAGAAACTACCCATTGGTAGCACTCTAATAATATGTCTATATTAGAAGATCACGTGGCCATCTTCTTTTCAGACGCCTCGGAGGGTTATCAGGAATCGAATAGGAAGCAAGGTTAGAGACAAGAGGTTTGGGATGGTTATGAAGTTTATTATGGAAGGACAGATATCTGGAATGGGCCAAATCTGATACATAGGGAACATTAAGGTCATTATGGATAATTTTATTTGTAACAAAGTAAGGAGCATTGAGGATTTTACGAAGGATTTTGGATTGCAAGGACTGTATGCGAGAGGAATTTGAAGGGTTGGTGGAGCCCCATAGCTCAACCCCGTAAGTCCAAATAGGCCTTATTATAGTCATGTAAATCAGTCTTTTATAATTGATTGGAAGGTTAGAACGTTTGTCTAGTGAGTGTTGAAGCAGTCGGAAACGTCGAGCTGTTTCTTGTCGTTTCAGTCTGGTATGAGGATTCCAAGTTAGACGTTTGTCCAGATGTAGTCCTAGGAAACGGATTTGTTCAACAGGAATAAGTGAGGTGTTGTTAAAGGATACTGAAGGACAGGAAGTCATTGGTTTACGACGAAGGGTGAAGGTAATTTGATGGGATTTATTGGAATTTATTTTAATTCTCCAGTTCTGACACCATTCTTCAAGGTTTGTGATGTGGGATTAAAGGGTTTGGGATGCAATAGATGGGTCGTTATTAACTGATAGGATACATGTGTCATCAGCATATGTGGTGATGACAGTGTTGGGATGGGTTGGGATGTCAGCTGTATAAACTGTGTAAAGGATAGGACCTAGGATACCACCTTGAGGAACACCTGCAGACTGGGAAAAACGGGATGTATATACATTGTTGTGATTTACTTTAAAGTATCTATCAGTAAGGTAGGAACGGATAATGAGGAAGTAGGTAGATGGTAGGAATTTTCGGAGTTTGTACAGCAGTCCCGGGTGCCAAACTCTATCAAACGCCTGTTCAACATCGAGAAAGGCTCCCGTACAGTACATACCGCCCTCCAATGCAGAGGATACTACGTCCATCACACGATGGCATTGCTGTATAGTGAAATGGGAGGAGCGGAATCCAAATTGGTGATCTGGGATTATGTGATTAGAATCTAGGATTGGGTACAGGCGTTTTAAGATTAGTTTTTCCATGATTTTTCCCATGATGGGTAACAGAGAGATGGGACAGTAAGAGGATGGATATTCTGGTGGCTTTTTGGGTTTGTGGATCATTTTGACAATAGATATTTTCCAAGGATCAGGGAAATATGTGGATCGGAGTACAGCATTATATATGAAAGTAAGGAATAGGATGGCTTTTCGAGGAAGAAGTTTCAAGATCTGGGATGTTATTAGATCATGTCCAGGAGCTTTGCAGGAGGGTAATCTTTGAATGATGTTGGATATTTCTGTGGGATGAAATGCTTTAGGTGGAAGGGACATTTGGAGAGGAGTATCCAGTTCTGATTCAATACATTCGATGTGGGTTGGATTAAGGATATCAGGATGTGGGTTGAAAATTTGGAACAGATGTTGACCGAATAACTGGTCTTTTTCTTCGTCGGATTTGGACCAGGTTTGGGATTCAGTAAGAAGTGGGTGATTAAAGTCTTTAAACTTCAGAAGTTTTTTTGTTGTAGTACATAGTGATTTGTCAGTTGTTGTAATATTTTCAGTTAGATTCAGTAATTGTTGAGTTTCATATTTTCTGATTTTAGTTTGTTAGTCAATTCGGTATAGTACGTTTTGTCTGAAGGATATCTAGTCCTGTGCCACTTCAATCTTGCTCTGCGTTTATCCCTTAATAAGATTCGAATATGCTGTGGCAAGTTAATATGTCTTAAATTATTGCTTTTATTATTAACAAATGTGTTATTATTTATACTCGTTGTTATAGTTGTATTAAGGTTTTCGATGGCATTATCAATATGTTGTTTTGTCTTAAGGGGAATTTTTAAGTCCAGTTTATCTTCCAGATCATGACGAAATTTGTCCCAGTCCACTCGTCCTATAATCAGTTTAGGAGGTGTAGGTTTAGGAGCAAAGTTCGAATGTAGTAAAAGCAAAACTGGACTATGATCTGACGAAAGGTCATCCAGGGATTTGATAATGGATTGGGAGGAGGAAATCTGGGAGGTGATAAATATATCCAGGATATCGGGACGTTTTTTCAGAGATGTAGGCCAATATGTAGGATTCATGGGTGAGAGGATTGAATAACTGTTGGAAGAAGAGACACTTGATAGGATGCTACCGCGGGAGTTGGATGTTCGACAACTTCATCGTTGGTGTTTAGCATTGTAGTCTCCTCCAGCAATAAAGCGCGCTCCGAGGGATTGAAATAAGGAATCAAGTAGGCTATAAAAGAGGGAATTACCAGGAGGACAGTATACAGCTGAAAGTGTTAGATGGAAAGGACGAGTTGAAAGGATTACAGAAGTAGATTGAATGGCATCAGTTGGAGTAGAAGGGATAAGGGAATGCGATAGAGATTTATGTATAAGGATGCAAGAGCCAGCGTGGGAAGTGTTGTCTGGATGGTCAGATCTATAAGTGATGTAGTCACGTATGTAGAATTGTGTCCGTTGAGTGAAGTGAGTTTCTGTCAGGAGAGCAATGTCAATATAATTGTCATGGAGAAATATGTCTAGTTCGTCACGGTGGTTTTGTAGTCCGTTAGCGTTCCATAAGAGGATAGCTAGGGACTTTGTATTCATCGGAAGTTAAACGGGATTTCGGAAAGGAGTCTTGTGAGAAGAGTTATAAGCGGTTTGATAGTCTGTTGAAAATCTATCAGGAATGATGATAGGATAGAGTTGATGTCGGATGATGTTTGGCTGGGAAGAGGATTTAGGTCGTGAGGTTGTGATGAGAAATCTATGCGAATAGGATTGCTGGGTGGAGGGTGGGTCCGACCTGGGGTACGAGGAGTAGGATCTAAATTCTGTTGGACTTGTGATGGGAGGTTCATCTAGGGAGTAGGAACGAGTGGAGCTGGTTGTGGGTGCTCTGGCGGGAGTTTGACCCTTAAGGGTAGCTGATGGGGAGGGATTGGCTGACGAGGCTGTTGAGGTTGAGTATTAGAGCTTTTGGGCTTGGATTGGGAGGTTTGAGGCGCCTGACTTTGAGGCTGCTTCTTAATGATGCAAGGCTGCCATTGAGAATTTCTTGAATTCTGTTGAGGATAATCCTTAAGTGTAGAGATGGATGGTTGCTGTTGGACGGCGATGGAAGGTGAAGTCGGCAAAGCTGGGAAAGTTTCCTGATTTTCAATTTCAGGTGGCTCAGGACAAGTATTTTGAGCAGGTTCAAGGGTTTTCGTCGCTAAGTTGCGTGATCTCTGTTTGTGAAGATTTGTATACACCTCACAACCTCTATAGCTTGCAGGGTGGGCTTCCCCACAAAGAGCACATGTAGCGGGCTCATCTTTTGGCCTCTGGCAAGTGCCTGAAGCGTGAAAACCGGCGCATTTAACACATCTGGCCTCGTGATGGCAATATGTCTTCGTATGCCCTAAGTTTTGACACTTAGTGCATTGTACTATTAGGGGCTTCTGTCTTGGTTCTTCAAATCGTACTGTCGAGTATACTAAACGTTGAACCTGAAATATTTCATTATTCGTTTTTGCTGGTTCCAAATCTATAAAGAATAATGGAAGCGGATATCTTTCCCTAGGATGTAGTACGGGTGCTATGTGCCTGACGTTATGACCGATTTCTTCCAGGCCTGTTTTGATGACAGATATAGGAGTGGTTGGATGTAGACCTCTCAGGACTACTCGATACGCCTTGTCCTGTTTCAATTGGTAACAATGGAAGTCGTAGTTTTTGGAAGTTAAATGGCTAATCAATTTTTTATAGTTTTCTCTAGAGTTCGTGTTTATTTTAATGTCATTGATTCGAGAGAAGCAGCGAAAATTTGGCTGTCCGATTAGTTTTGCAATTTCTTGACCAAACGACACGAAGTTCTCAATTTTTGAAACAAAAACAGGTGGCGGTTCGGGGTCAGAAAAATCTTGAGGCTTCGGAATCTTGCTTGATAAATTGCTATCGAGAATAGTATTCTTGCTGGCTGAGGTGCTTGGTGCAGTTGGCTCTGATTGTGTGGCATTAGATTTACTCCTCGTTTTAGGTGGAGATTTTTCTTGTTCTGCTGGCTTATTTGATTTGTTTGATTTATTTTTTGTTTTTTTCTTATTTGGTGAGTTGCTTCCCGAACCGGGAGCGGAGTTTCGGACACGCTTTTGGAGCGTACGTCTTTTCAAGTATTGCGAGTCAGTCTCGCTAATTTCTGAAAAGGGTGTCTCATTCTCCGAGTTTTCACAAGAAGTGTTCTTATCCAAATCCATGGATTTATCCATGATGGATAAATGAGTGTGAGAGAAAGAGAAAAAAAAATGTTTTTTAAACCTAAATATTAAAATGAAAATTATAAGATAGCTTCTTAAGAACTAAACTATTTACAAAGTATATACAGATATAATATAAAATAATTCATTTCAGAATTAATTAATGAGAAAATAAAATAAAAGTCTCCTGAAAAATATTAAAAATATAAAGAGAAAAAAAAAGAAAAAAAAAGAAAAAAAAAACCTAAATGTCTTGGATTCGAACTGTGAACAAAGCCGAAGAATGTTAGTATACACAGAGCCGAGTCTTGACCGTAACTTATTGCAGATAAGGTAAACCCGTAAGGGATTACGGGCCACTTGGGCTTGCCGAACGAGCACTAATTTATTACTGCTTCATTGTTAATCAATAGTTACTAACCTGAACATATGTGACATAAAATGTACCACTGTTTATATAGTCACTGTTGATATAGTCTTACACCAGAATTTTAAATAGTAACCACATTACATAGTAACAAATACAGAGCGACGTGAATCTTCAACTGCACTTGCGGCCATGACACTTGCTACTCGTCTCAGAAATAAAGTTATAATCTCTTTTGAACGTGCCGAACATTATTATTCCTCCTTGGATCCATACATCGCCAGTTATAGAGAACTCGATGGATGGTTCCCGAAAAGATACGCTATTTCCTATCGAAGCACAAACCCTATTTCTGGAAATAATGGAAAAACATAAAAAATAATGTCATTTATACTGATGCTTCAAAAATAAATAATGAAATAGGATGTGCTATTGTCAACTCTCAAATAGAAAAGTACTTCAATCTTCCCCAGATCTCTGTGTTCAGTGGAGAGATGATCGCTATTAGAGAAGCTTTGACTTACATTGATTCAACGGAGAGTAACAAATGGGTCGTGGTAACGAACTCAAAGAGTGCAATCGTGGCCATCGAAAAGAGAACACCGACAACCACACTGGCGAGATCTATTAAAAATATCTGGTGGAAACTAACAGAAAATGGAAAGGAAATAATGTTCATGTGGGTTCCTTCACACTGCGGAATTGTCGGCAATGAACAGGCAGACAAAACAGCAAATATGGCGAGAAGGCTAGATAGAAATCCAACAGCTATAATCAAAGAAATCCCGATAGAAGATTTTATACAACATATAAAAAAAAAATTGCGGGTAATGTGGCAGAACTTATAGCAACAAAAAGAAACCAAATTAAAAGGAATAAAAAGCCTCTATTTCAAACGGAAAACTAGCAACCGACTCTCCAGAAAAGAAGAGACAGTCCTCTGCCGCTTTAGAATTGGGCATTGTGAATTTTCACATGCCTACTTACTAAGAGGACTAGACCCATCGACCTGCGAGAGCTGTAAGGTGGAAAGAACTGTCCAACACATCATCCAAGACTGCCCAGTATTTAAGAATGTAAGGAAAAATGTCGATATGGCTCAGAGCCTAAAAGAAAACCTCAGTGACAACGAAAACGCCGTGGAAAAAAACTTACAATTTTTAAAAATTATAAATTTCTACAATAGAATATAAATAGGAAGTGTTGCCGATGACCCTGTAAGGTAGAGGCAACAATAAAAACAAATAAATAAATAAATGTTTTTAAATTAAAGATAGGATTGTGTAATTACAGGTAAGATATGTTTTATTTTGAGTAATAATGTGGCTAATTCTTAATATAATGTTTATTTCATTACTTCTTAAGGTCTAGCAATATATAAGGAATTATAATAATCGCATTATGCAGGTAATGTTCATTATTTTAGAATTTGGTTTGTTTTTTCAGGAAAGCAGGTGCTTTTATTAGTAAACAAAGCAACGCAGATTTTCCTACTAAATCAAAATTAGTGAAAGGAATCGATAAGAACGCTAAATCATTTTTGTTGAAGGAATTTGAGCGACTACTTACAGCTAAAATAACTGATTACATTGTTTCCATGATGGGTTCACGACGGTCAGAGGAAACAGAAAAAATAGCAGAGTCCTTGCTATCTCATATCTGTGATATCACTGGTGAAAAATGTTATTTAGATGATCCACAGAACGATATGCAGAGATTACAAGTGTTTTTGGCCGAGAGATTTGCAGTTTGGTTGGCGAGTTTAATGGGAAATGCTAATAAAGTAATGTGTAAAGAATTCAGGAAATCTTCCATAGCACAAGAGAAATTCATTGAAGATAAGAGGCAGAAAGATAAAGAACTCAAAGAAAAAAAGAGGGAAGAAGAAGATCGTAAAAGAGACCTTGAAATTCAAAGAATTAAAGAAGAAAAAGAACGCCAAGAGGAACTCGAAAAACAGAGGCTTAAAGAGGAAGAAGAACATCAAAAGGAACTTGAAAAACAGAAGCTCAAAGAGGAAGAAGAACATCAAAAGGAACTTGAAAAACAAAAGCTCAAAGAGGAAGAGGAACACCAAAAGGAACTTGAAAAGCAAAAGCTTAAAGAGGAAGAAGAAAGCCAAAAGGAAGTTGAAGAGCAAAAGCTTCGAGATGAAGAAGAAAGCCAAAAGGAACTTGAAGAGCAAAAGCTTAAAGAGGAAGCAGAACATCAAAAGGAAATTGAAAAAGAAAAACTAAAAGAGGAAGAGGAACGTCAAAAGAAGATCGAAGAAGAAAAGAGAGAAGAAGACGAAAAGAAAGAAGAAGGTAAGCTCGAAGGCGAAGAGGTGAGTGAATCTGCAGAACATGAGAAAGAGGAAGAAGAAAAACCGGCTGTTGATGAAGAAATGAAAGACGAAGAAGAGAAGAAAGACGGTGAAGAAGAAGAAGTCGGCGAGGAGGAAACTTTAGCAGAAGATGAGATTAAAGTAGGAGAAGAGGAGGAAGTTGAAGAAGAGGAAAGAGCTGATGAGGAGGAAAAAGTTGAGGATGTTATGAAAATTGTAGAAGAAGAAAAAGGTAGTGAGGAAGAAAAAGGTGAGGATTATATAAAAGCTGCAGAAGAAGAAGAAATAGAGGAAGAAGAAAAAATCGCTAAAGGTGAGCAATCAAGCGAAGAGCAAATCAGTGGTGGAGGAGCTATAGGAGAATTGTCTCTTGAACAACTTGAGGAAGAAGGAGAAGAAGAAAAGGTACTTTCTGATTTAGATGCATTTGAAGAAACAGAAGCAGATATTTCAGATCATGAAGACTTAGAAGCTGAAAAGGAAACCGAAGTGTCGCAAGTAGAACCGTTGAGCGTAGTTGAAGAATGGATAGAAGAAACTACGCCTGTGGAATCTGATAAACAAGAGGGCATAAGTGAATTAATGGTGAAGGAGCTTAAACAGTCTATGGGAGATGTTACGCCAGAAGAGGAGGAGGCAATAAAAGAGGTTGCCAAAAAAGCATCAACCTTAATCGACCAGCTCACAGAGGAAGCAAAAGAGCAACTCGAGGAAATAGAGATACTTCCTTCCCCACCTTTAGCATTTCCTAAAAAGGGTCATACTACTTATTTCATTAAAAAAGACGCAGAAGGTTGTTTTTACAAGGTACAACAAATTGAACAAAAAAAAGTTTGTGATATGACGAAAGTTGCTCGCGCAAGGAGAGTCGGTCTTCTACCAGAGTCGATCTGCAAACGTCCAAGAAATGAAAAACCTATAAAAAACTATACTGAACTAAAAGATTGGGCCAAATGGGCTGCAGATGTCGTTAATTTTGCTGAAAAATGGTCATCATGGATCAGCAACACTAGCGAGGAAGCCAAGAAGATAATTGATAACTCAGAGTATAAAGCTAAATGGGATAAATTTAAGGACAAGGCTGAAATGCATGCAATGGAATTGATAAGGAACAAGAAATATGTTAAACAAACATGCAAGGCTTGGAAGGAAAAGTTATCTAAAGTTAACTAATCTTAACCAAGTTGAACTCTGTTGATGTGTTTCGTATACATATGTTTTGTCCACTGAAAGATTTAAATTACTTGTATGTGTGATTTTTAAATGTCTTGTAAGGCTTTTGTTTTCTTAAATATAGTACATTCTCACAGTTACCACTTAGTATTCTGGTACACTTCACAATTCACTATTTAGAGAGTTTAAAATCCCTTCAAAATAAGTGAGTATTGCGAGTCTTTTGGATATATTTGAGTTAATGTAGTTGTTATTGTTACGAATTCGTTTTTCGATACCGAGGGTTTTCTCAATTTAAACATTTTAAGCTTTCCAGAATTGTGTATATTCAACATGAATCTAGTGCGGGGACATATTACAGAACATTCACATATCACCTTATTTGGAGTTACGAAAAAATGCTAAATACAACTTTTAAAAGAATTTGATAATTGTATAAAGGAGAAAAAAAATAAAAATGCCTATACAGGGAAAAACGAATATCCGCAAATACTATTCTGAAGGTATACGTATTATGTATCGTTAGAAAGCCAAAAAAATTAGAAAAAACAATATCTCAATCAATATAGAAAGTTGTAAAAGGTAACGGAGAGCTGCGAAAAAATTCTAAGTAATATTTTTTAAAACTAATATTATTTAACGTAAATCACATGTTTTCATGGAAATTAAATGAAATTTTCTTACTATATTTTAAATAGTAAATTTTTTTTTTTATAAGATTGAAACAAAAAGTATTTAAAATCCACCTAATCAAGGCAATACCATTGTTTAAAAAACTATTTCATTGTATTTGTGTAAAAGAAGAAGTGAAATATAAAAATATTTTATAGATGTATAAAGCATATACATTTATTGTAGTTTAATAAACTATAGATGTGATATATTTAAATAATTATGTATCTATCATCCGTTTATTCTGAAAATTCATCATGTAAACTTTTAGAAAATTAAATTAGTGAATAATCTGATGAATTTTCCCTTTATGATATCCCAACAGTATCCACTTACAAATAGAATAGAATAAAATAGAATATACTTTTATTGCGATCGCGGGAGTCCCCATACAATAGAAGTACGTACATAAATCATATTTAATAGACAATTTTCTTCTTTTTGGTGTAATATATATATATATACATTACTTGTATGTCATAAGTTGATTAATTTAAGGAAAATCCAACAAATATATTCGATTATTTGTCTGTTAATTATTGAGACCTTATTCTGTAGAGAGAAAAATTAATGTTTGATCCAAGTGTTTTGTCTTAAATTTTTTTTTTTAAATGACTTAAAAGGATATTAAGTCAATGTTAGATTCATGTAATCCTTAAAATATGTTAATTATATATATATATATATATATATATATATATATATATATATAAATACAATAAAAAATAAATTTAGCTACAATAAAAACAAAATAAAATTATAATAATAATTTTTTTTTGATCTATTTATTGAATAATAATACAATCAGCCACTGCTGGAGGGCTATAAGTATTAGGGCTAAGAGTTCCCATTCAAACAATATATACAAATAATAGAGAAATAAATATAAATATAAAAAGTAAATAAATAATACTGATGAAGAAAGTAAATAAAAGAAAAAAAAAGTAAACAATAACATAAAATAGAAACTTCTAAACGCAATCATACCTATATACAACATATACATTCGCCCAGGAATCCCCAAGCCAGGCTTTTTCCCCCACATGTGGAAGGCAAAGCAAGACTCTAGGAGATCCCAGTGCCACTTTTCCAGCCGCATCACTAGTATTAGAAGCCAGTGGAGACTGAAAGAGGGCACTAGAGCCACAGACGCGCAGGACATGAGTGGAGAAGCTGGCCATTGCCAGGACTCCAGAAGCATATTTACAAGAGATCTCTGGGCCACTGCCGTTTTAACCTTCGTGGAGGATTGTAGGGATGAAGGGAGCTGGATAGGGATTGAGCTAGAGTATTTGGATGATGGATAAGGTTCTGGTGAAAGTTTGAGAATCTGGATGGGATGATGTCGAGGACAAATGGGATGTTAAGGTCATGGTGTAGGGTCTTGTTTGTGACATAATATGGGGCATTGACTATTGTTCTAAGTACTTTGGACTGGAAGGATTGGATGCGTTTGATATTCGAATGTTTTGCAGTTCTCCACAGTTCAAGTCCGTAGGTCCAGATAGGTTTCAGTATGGTCTTGTAGATTAAAAGTTTATTATCAATTAAAAGATGGGATGTCCTACTTAGTAATCTATACTGCTGGCCATATCGTCGGTTAAGTTCTTGTCTTTTAAGTCTGGTATGTTTGTTCCAAGTTAGTCTTTTGTCAAGAAGGAAGCCAAGGTAACGGACTGTGTCTGAGCAGGGAAGTGGAATTGAATTAAAAAGGATTGGCGGACAGGATCTGCGTCGCAGGGTGAAAGTGATATGTTTGTATTTTGATTCATTGATTTTGATGCGCCAGTTGTTGCACCACTGCTCAATCAAGGAGAGGTGAGATTGTAGGTTAAGATATGCTATTTGAGGATCTGAGTAGGAGGATAGAATGGCACTATCATCAGCAAATGTAGCTAGAAATGTATCGGGATTTGAAGGGATATCGGAAGTGAAGAGGATTTAGAGAACTGGGCCCAAGGCACTGCCTTGTGGAACACCAGCCTCAACTGGATAGTAAGTGGAGAATTCGGTGTCACAACGGACTTCAAAGGAACGATTTGAGAGGTAGGATTTGAGGACTAGGTATAAGGATTGGGGTAAATGGGTTCTGAGCTTGAAAAGCGAGCCATCGTGCCACACCCGGTCGAAAGCTTGTGATACGTCCAGAAAGGCACCAGTGCAATAATGCTTGTTTTCAAGTGCAGAGGATATATGGTTCACAACACAAAGGCCTTTTTGGACAGTGGAATGTCTTGAGCGGAATCCAAACTGATGAGAAGGGATGTTGTGGGATTCGATTATGGGTAGGATGCGTTTGAGAAGGATTTTCTCAACGATTTTTGAGAGGATCGGGAGTAAGCTTATCGGTCTATAGGATGATGTGTTATTAACAAGTTTACCTGGTTTTGGAAACAAGATGGTTGTGGAATGTTTCCACACCAAAGGAAAGTTGGTTGTGCGAAGGATGCAGTTGTATATATAGGTAAGGAATATGATTGCTTTTTTGGGAAGTTGTCTGAGGATTTGTGAAGTGAAGAGATCATATCCAGGGGATTTTATGTATTTATGTCTTCCAACAATGTGAAGGGGCAACCTGTTTGTTTGTGACTTAATCTAAAAACTTGACATACGGATTCTCACTCTCTCTATTCGCCGCTCGTCCAAAGTTTTGGAGCTAGTGTAGCCGAAGGGATTTTCTCGTTAGTCGTTGGCTGTCTTTCTTGAAGTCGGCTGAGCAAGTAGGACGTAAGCCATCTGGTTCTGAACTTCGTCTTCAAGCATCTGACGGACGTAGATAAGGCCGTCTTAAAGAGGGGGTAGGACAAGATGAGACCGGGGGGCCTCCGTTTCATTATTTTAAAGCAAATAATAAATATGTGGTATATAATACCAAATGATATATAGTGATATTTAATAACATATAGTATATTTTAATATACAAAAAATAAGGATGCAAATCCATCAAAGGGTTTATCCTTATGTTTCCGGAGCCGTATATTTTGAAAACGACCTCCATTTTATTATAACGCCACTGCGTTTCGTTTAATTTAACTTTTTCGGATTTATTCGATGTAAGGATGTATTCTTATATTTTTTATGTTTCCGAATTTTAAAATTACGCCACCGCGTTTTGACTTATTTCAGTTATTCGGATTTTTTTCCATATAAGGGTGTATTTTTATGTTTGCGTAGCTGTAGATTTTGAAAGTGACCTCCATTTTAAGATTAGGCGACTGTTTCGGTTTCTTTAAGATTTTTTTTCTTTTAAATTCAACAAAATAAAAACTTTTTTTTCACCTGAAATAAATAAAATATCTATTTTGTCACTTTTAAATTAAATTTTAGTTTTATTTTTAATATCGCCGTATCCTCTTATAAAATAATATGATACAAATTTCGAACAATTAGCTGAAAAGTCTGAAAATGTTAGGTTATATCTATTACCAGTTGCATTTCGGCTTTTTAATTTGTGTTTTGGAGTTAATTTAATCTTAGCTTTGTATAAGCGAAATCGAAATATAAGCGAAAATCCCAACATTGTGGTCTCTCCTCCCCTCCCCTGCAACCCCTGCCCGCGGCTTACCACCTAGACGCCAGGACAATTACAGGCTGACATTTTCTAAAAAGTAATTTTTTTCGGATTTGGAAGCGTTAAAATTTGAGAAATATTGTAATATTTTTTGAACCGTCTCCAACTTTGTTCCTAAGAACGAAAAATAAAGAAGTTCATAAAATCGAAACCTGTACAATTATCTTTAAAACACATGTTAATTTAAGCTATTTATCAAGCTTACAAAAATTTGATTGGAATATTTAATTTTAACGGTATAATATGAACTATACACTACAACTCCACAGTAACAACCGAACCTATCCTGTTCCTCGTGGTCTTCATGATCTTATGGCCGACATAGCTCGAGAGGTAATGTTGCTTTATCAATATGACCGCTAAAATTGGTACAATTCCAACACTATGGTTCATTTATTAGATCTTACATACGCCTCTTAACTTAACATTGTAGCAGTTCATAGCAGAAAGTTACTGGCAGAAGTTCTCGATTAATGAACTATCCATATTCTTGGAAAATAGTGCCATTAGGTATTTATTCTAGGCTATATTCATTCTTTAGCATACCCGACAAGCATATGTCGATAACAATCGGTCTAAATTTAACAAAGTTTTCCAAATTTCCGTCTAGATAAACTTTTAAGCAATAAGCTAGCTATTGACTCAGGTTCATTTCAATGTACAATTCAATATTAATTCAATGATCCCGAATATGATGAATTCGCACTTAAATCGAAAACAACCTTCAGCAACTTTTTGTTGCTCTTTAATCTTTTTTTTTTTTTTTACATTATTAAGTAGGCTACATTTGCATAGTATAAAAGCAGAAAGTTTCTGACCAGGATCCAATAAAAGATCCCATTATTTGTAAAATACAAAATAGCCACAAGTGGATCCTAAGACAATACTTTACCAATTGAAACACTTTATTGAGAAATATTACAATTTGTCACAGTTAAGGACACTTACAGAGTTCTGAGAGTACATTCATAAGACAATACTAAGAACAATGGAATAAAATAGTGCGTAAATATTCACGCTTGATTTGGCAATACGAATAAGGTAATTTATTTTTTTTACTTTTGGTGACCAATCATTTTACTTTATATTTGTTCAAAATTAAAAAAAAAAAAAATATTTTACAAATAAATACTTGAGATATTAACAGAAAATCAAATAATACTTGATGATGAATCTTATTACATGTCGTTGTATAGTTTTAACCGTTCAACTATGTGTTGTAAAAACTAAATCAGTTTTAGCAATGGCTTCGATAACATAGATTGTGTAACCTTTTTTATAATTTGTCTAGAATCTTAGATTGGCGACAGGGTCAATTTTAAAATGACTAAAGCTAAGACCAAATCACATACAATTCCTTCAACAAAAACTCAATAGAGTTACTTTTAGAAGAATATCTTACACGGTTTGAGCTAGTCTTTTGTGTAAAGAGCCTCGGTGGAGCAGGGATTTTCTCCTAGCTAGTATTGGGGCAAAGCACTCCCAGCTACTAGGTATAAAAAAAAAAAATGGGAAAACGAGTTTTGAAGAAGTTAAGGCGGCAGAAAATTGACTATTTAAGGCTATTACAACCGTGTTCGCATCTCGTTTTGACTTTAAAAGAGTACGCATACATTCTGTATTTTAATACATTTGAATCTCCAGTTAGAAAATGTAATTATGGAAAGGACCTAAACGAGTGTGTATGGGACCGTTTTGCTTTGGGAGCTATTTCTTCTCATTTTAAAGTTGAAATAAAGATGAGTAGATGGGAATGATGCTAAATGGAATCCTGTCACTACTAACGCTCTGTTAGAGTGGCGTTATCAATGAATGTTGTTATAGAAGAGGTATCCAACTCTGCAGCTGAACGGGGTCCTTCGGAAGGTTGATCAGAATGTTAATAATAAAGAATGTTGTAACTTCGGCTATGTTGGTCCTCATGGCCAAAATCCATGTTAAGCGAAAGTCGTCTGTAGGAACTGCTCTAAAGTGGACAGAATGCATTTTCTCGTCGAGAGAAGAGTTCTAACGTTATACGAGGAATCAAATTGGAAGTGGATACGTTACACCGCAATTCGGAATGGAGAGGGATCGCTCTTCCCCCCATAAAAATAGAGAGAGGAGAGAATATCGTTTCATCCCCCCTCCTCAATAATTCGAAGTACAAAAATAAAATCAATTAAAATTAATCTACATGAATGAATAAAATATTTAATAAAAAACTTCTTAGTTCTTCAATTAAGAAAATAGGAAAAGTCGACTAAATATCTAAGCTAAGGCTTAGATATAGGCACGCAAGTATTTTACCACGTTTTATGTTCCTATTATTGAAATTTTAGTTTATATTCAAAGATAACCATACGAAGTAACATATCCAAGTATTTTATGATTCATTCATGTGCACCCTTCCATTTTTACGCGAAGCTATCATCACATTTCCTGGGTGATTTCATCGACATTTTCCACTCACATCAGAGAATTGAGAGTTGATCTCACTACCATAAGACTTTAAATAAAAATAAAAATATGTAATATATTCAATTGCTTTGTTAAAATATTTTCAAATATACTCACACGAAAAAAAAAAATAAACATAAATTTATTTTTATACAGGGTCTCCTGTAAGTAGAGGAGAATTTTTATAAG
The DNA here is from genome assembly GCA_928085145.1 of Nezara viridula. NCBI lineage: Eukaryota > Metazoa > Arthropoda > Insecta > Hemiptera > Pentatomidae > Nezara > Nezara viridula. The sequence continues at coordinate 155,288,475 of OV725079.1, read as the reverse complement.
AGTGATAACAAACCTCAACTGGTAAAAAAAAATCATATAAACAATGTACCAATTTTCAGTATAACCACTAATAATAGTTTCATTACCACTCTACCATAAAAATCATTATTTTTTATTTTTCATTATAAATAAAAATGAATTTATGCAATTCAATTTCTTATGATGCAGCCAAGGTCTTGGAAAAAATAAAATAAAAGATTTACAATAATTATAAACATCTGCCGAGTAAGACCAGTATAGCTTCCTCACCATTTTCATTGGTTCCGAAATTGTTATTTAAATATGTGCCATATAAAAACATATGATCAGATGTAAACAAATATATTATATTATATATTATATTATAATATTATATTATATTACAGTTATCAATATATAGATTTGTTTTTATTATTAGATATTTATTTTATTATATGATCATCACAAGTAGAGTGCGCTAGACAGCCACGAACATCTCCAAAAGAGAACATCGAAGAACTTCAGCCTCAATCAGATACATCATCACAAGAGACAACAGAAGAATCTCCCCTTTTTAAACCCAACCTCTATCAGGTACTTCAGAATGACAGAGAGATAATGGAGTGTGCACAAATACCAAGAGACTCCCGACCTCCCTCGATATTCGTTAAGAACATAAAACATTTTCAGTTATAATGTTCTCAACTAAACAAAATAGTAGGCTCCAGGACCTATTCATATCCAAGCAGAATAAATGACACAAAAATATCGCCAGATACAGCTGAGACCAATAGAAAAATTGTGAAGTATCTAACAGCGTCTAAGGCAGATTTTGACACTATCAATTGCGGCAGGAGAGAGCTTTAAGAGTAGTGATAAGAAACCTACACATCTCAACACCAACTAAAGCAATAGAAGAAGAACTGAAAACTTTATGTTTCAAAGTGCGCCATCTAACAAATGTTCTGAAGGAGAGTAAGGAACAAGCAGGAATAAAAATCTCCTCTATTCTTATTTGTTATAGACTTTGAACTGACACCAGAGATTAAAAAACATTACGATGTAACAAGATTATAGTACATAAGTGCCAAAGTAGAGAAGCTTTATCCTAGTAGGAATATCGTTCAGAGCCACAATTGCCAGGCATATGACCACATGAAGACGTATTGCCATCATTTGCCTCGTTGTGTAAAATGCGGTGGATGATATAAAACTTGTGAGTGTACAAAACCAAAACAAAAGTCTGCAGTTTGTAGTTTGTATCATGAAGGATCTCCTGCGAACTGTAAAGGCTGTCAGATATACAAGAGTATCAAATCCAGATACCTAAAATCTCGGTACCAAAAAGAAACTGAATGATATGGATCCAGAACAGAATCTTCCAACATCATAGACCCGAGGATGTCTTTTTCACACCTATTAGGAGATAAGAACGAAATTACTAATTGTGAGAACCTGCCGCAACAACAATATGTATCTCAAAAGTCTCAATCCCACCTTCAGGATCCAACTACTCAAACTTCTCCTAATCCACAACAATTCTATCAAGACCAAATTCCTCCTAAATCAAATACAACAGATCTCACCAGAGCTTACCAAAATAACCAGATTACTTACATCTTTCCTCTCACAATTCAGATCTTGATACTCCTTGATATCTCTTCTCACCAGTGTTGTATCACATTTTTTCATTCCTCCCAAAAATCCTTAATATCGTTCAGAGAGCACATGCTGGTACTGCTGTCATTGTATACCAATTCCTCTCCCATCACCATTACTTACTCAAGATTTCTAACTATGGTAATAAAAACCTTCTGCTCTAACATGAAACCCACATACCAGACTTAAAAGACAACAGCTTAACCGACGATATGGCCAACTATATAGACTTCTCAATAGAAAGTCTCAACTTTCAATAGAGAACAAACTATTAATCTACAAGACAATCCTGAAACCAATCTGGACCTACGGACTCGAACTGTGGGGGACATCAAAACTTTCTAACATCAAACGCATTCAATCCTTCTAGTCTAAAGTTCTTCGAAAAATAGTCGATGCTTCCTTTTATGTAATCAATAAAACCATACACAATGACCTTAATATTCCATTTATACTTGACCTAATCCCAAACAAATTTTCCAAATTTCACCAGAATCTCACTCATCATCCTAATCCTGTAGCACAGTCTCTATCTAGCTCCAGTCATCCCTACAATCCTCCTCGAAGGTTAAAACGGCAGTGGCCTCGCGACCTTTCGTAAATATGTATATATTGGAGTACTGGCACTGGCCAGATTCTTCACTCAGGTCCTGAGCGTATGTTGGTCTAGTGCCCTCCATTAGTCTCCACTGGCTTACAATACCAGTGACGCGGCTGAGGTCGCGTGTCAACACCACCAAGCTAAACTTCAGGCCCAAACAATAAATGGAACGAATCTCAACAGAGCTACGGCACTCATCTCTCTGGACTGCAGCCAGGCCTTTGACTGTGTGTCCCACACGCATCTACTTCGCTGTCTGAAAGAGTTCAGGTTTCCTGCCACTCTATACCGACTGATCCGAACCTACGTCAGCGGAAGATCTCTTGTCGTACGAGTTGATACAGACTACTCAAACCCAGTCGATACTGCCTGCGGACTACCTCATGGGTCTGTGTTGGGGCCAATACTGTTCGTCGTTTTCACGGCACCAGTGGTGGCACTCAAGCATCCAAAGGCGGTGGTAGCAGCCTATGCGGACGACATTGGCATATATGCTTCCAGCGTCAACGCGGGGACTGCGCTCCCTCTGGCATAGAATGCTTCAGCCACAATTGTTGAAGAACTAGAAGAGATAGGTATCAGAGTGAATCCTGCGAAGACTGATGCTATTGTCATGTCGTTTCAAAAGGGAAAGAAGCATCTACCCACACAATTCATTGTTGGAGAAGCTTATCATAAAATCTCTACCTCAATTGTCTACCTCGGCGTCACGCTGGATAGACATTTAACCTTCTCCAATCACGTTAGGCAGAGGATCAAGCTGGCACGGCAGAAGTCACACCGGCTCTACCACCTACTGACGTCGCCGCAGCTCTCGCTGAGACTCAAGTCCCAAATTTATAAAGCTATAATAAGATCTATACTGCTCCACGGGGCCCCTCTCTCGCAATACCTATATAAATCCACGCTTACGAGTCTACAGGGCTTTCAGAATTCTATCCTTCGGCGAATTGTCCGTGTCACCACCCTACAAAAGAACGAGGAGCTCCAGCTCACCTCGGTAACTGAGTTCATAGGCCGGAGGCACATCAAATTTTTTGATGGGCTGAAGGCGTGTGCAAACCCACTGTTCAATGAGATCTCATCACCACCCAGACCTGGGAGGTGGCAAGGTAAACTCCCTTTGATGGACATACTCGCCGAAGGATGAGGTCTGGACTCTACGGTCCAAACCCATTAATGTGTATATATTGTAAATAATAAATAATTAGCAGAACGGTCCCTCCCCGTTCAATGAAAGTCACAAGGCCTTCAGCCACATATGTTACCCTTAGCTATCATCAATCCCTAAAATGCCCTCACGCAGTGGAAGAAATTTGTTACTTGTATATATTGTATTGGTATGTAATTTAATACTATATATGTAATTTGATTAAGTAAACATTTTGAGGAGTTAGAAAAAAAAAAGTACCTTTAGTATGGTTTATTTTTAAATTATCAACTATCTCTCATTATTAAAAGTTACGAAAAAAAATGCTAAATATAACTCTTGAAAGAATTAGATAATTGAATAAAGGAGAAAAAAATAAAAATGCTTATAAAGGTTGAAAATGAATCTCCGGAAATACAAGGCAGAAGGTATACTTATAATATATCGTTGGAAAGCGGAGAATTTTAGAAAAAAAACAATATCTAATATAGAAAGTTGTAGAAGGTAATGGAGAGCGGCGAAACAATGTTTGAAAACTGATAATGTGTAACGTAAATCACATGTTTTCAAGGAAATTAAATGAAATTTACTAACTAAATGTAAACTTTAAAAAATATTTTTACGTTTGTAGAAAGTATTTAAAATCAACCTGATCAAGGGAAAGGCATTGTTAAAAAAATATTTCATTGTACTTGTGGGAAAGAAGAAGTAAAATATAAAATCATTTCATTGATGTATAAAGCATATGTTCATAATTTTAAATATATTTACTGTAGTTTAGTGATTATAGATCTGATATATTTAAATAATTAATTATCAACGTTTATTTCGAAAACTGACATGTAACTTTCTAGAAAATTAAATTAGTGAATAATTTGATGATTTTCTCTTCGTGAAATCCCATCATTAACATGTCTTTCTTCAAAGTACCTTTAATTTGGTTTATTATATATAATGACTATTTATCATTGTTGGGAGTTATCGAAAAATGCTAAATATAACTTTTGGAAGAATTTGATAATTAAATAAAGGAGAAAAGAATAAAAATACTTATGCAGGTCAAAAATGAATCTCCGGAAATACTGGTCAGAAGGTATACGTACAATATATAGTTGGAATGCGGAGAAATTTAGAAAAAACAATATGTAATATAGAAAGTTGTAGGAGGTAACGAAGAGTGGCGAAAAAAAATATGTATAATAACATGTTTTAAAGGAAATTAACAGAAATTTTCTTGCTAAATGTAAACTTATAAAGTTTGAAAAAGTATTTAAAATCCACGGATTCGAAGCTATGACATTGTTTAAGATACTATTTCATTGCGCTTGTGTGAAAGAAGATGTGAAATATAAAAATATTTCATGGATACGTTTATAACCTTAAATATACACTGAGAGGCAAAAAATTCCACCCACTTGATTTTTTCATGTTTTCATCTAAAAATATTTCTGCTTTGGATTGGTCTATTGTTTTTAATGAATAAATAGGTAATCTTTTTGTTTGTTTTCAATTAGGAATGTTAATATAGAGGACAATAACCCTTAATCCTTAATTCAATGAAATGATTCTAGATTCCAATGTTTACTTTCTATGGAATCAAAATGTTTATTCAGTATCATTAGTTCAGTGCCGTTTCTCGCAGCACATTTCTTAGTCTCCAGCTTTTAATTTTTTCAATATTAAGTTTAAAAATGCCTCTTAGTGCTGAGGATGTTGCGCGTGATGTGGCACTTATTGGTGATGGACGTTCCATTAGATATGTAGCTAATGCCATGGGAGTTCCATATGAAATTTTACAAGACGCCGTCAGGCGTTTTCGGGAAACTGGTTCTTATAATATAAGGCCCGGTTCTGGACGGCCTAGGGTAACAGAGCCACGAGATGACCGGTTTTTGACTTTGAGAATTTTACGAAACAGGCACCTTACCGTTGTTCAAGCGATTCATCAGCTCGAAGAAGTTCGAGGTGTGCAAATTTCTAAACGTACCGCTCGGAGAAGATTAAATGAGTATGGATAAATGGCTTTTCGTCCAGTAAGAGGACCAGAGTTGACCAGAACTCACAGAGTAACACGGCTGGCTTTTATTCGAGAACACAGCCATTGGACTATGGACGAATGGAGTGCCGTACGTTTTACAGATGGTTCAAGATTCGCTTTTCGATCTCCAGACGGGCGTGAAAGGGTGTGGAGAAGAAGAAACGAAAGATATGCATCCTGTAATTTTTCCCAGAGCCAACCTTTCCAACGTGGTCCCTTAATGGTGTGGTTGGAAGAATTGGTTGTTGTTCGTGGAGGGTCTTTGACGGCCATTCGCTATGTAGATGAGATTTTGGAACCTCATCATTGGAACCTTTGTGTTGCCTATCCTCAACGAAATCAGTGATCGTTCTATTCTAATGCACGATAATGCACGCCACATGTCGCCGCATAGTGCAGACGTTCCTTCAACAGAACAATATTGAGGTTTTAGCCTGACCAGCACGTTCTCCAGATTTGAACCCCATTGAGCATTTATGGGATAACCTCGGAAGACGAATAAGAGCGCGTGCAACACTTCCTGATACACTGCAGGACCTTGAAAGGGCTCTTCGGGAGGAATGGGCTATCCTCCAGAAAAGGAACATTTCCCGAATGGTGGAAAGTATGCCGAGGCGTCTTCAAGAAGTAGGGAAGGCAAGAGGAGGAAACACTCGCTACTAAACGATGATGTAATTAATTTATTTTATAATAATAATGGTTCATTTTTCAATTTTTGAAAAATTGAAGGTTCATTTTTTAATCTTTTTTACCCAATCACATTTTGATTATTAAAGGTATAAAAGATTATAAAATTCCATAAATACTAAGTATTATCTACAAATACCATGTATTATATACAAGTACAACTTTTTTTACAAGTGGCTGGAATTTTTTGCCTGTCAGTGAATTTACTGTAGTTTAGTAGCAATAGATCTGACATTATTTTCAAATAATTAGGTATATATCGTCTGTTTATTTCAAAAAATCATTATATAACCTTTTAGGAAATTTAATTAGTGAAAAATTTGATAAATTTTCCCTTTGTGATGTTGCAACATAATCCACTTACAATTAGTGTTACAGCTTTCATCCTGTCTATGAGAGACAATGCAAATTTCTTAATTCCGCTTTAATAAACTTAGTAATGGAAAATAACAGTTTAATAAGTAATATTCGTACAATCCATAAACAAGGAATCGTACAATCCATAATCAACCGGTAATATAATAGTAGGACTTTTGTTATTTTATTAGTATTTATGATTTGTTAGCTGTAATCTTTTAGCTTTAGCTCAGTTAAAAATGTAATTCAATAATTTTGTAATAGCCCGACATGGTCAGAAAATAATTTCTATTCAAAGTTGAGCGGTAAGTGAAAGTTGTGTGTTGCGCGCACCAGATATTTTATAATGGTAGACTACTTATACCAATTGCAGACTACATAATGTAAAAAATGGATTAAAAATTGAAAACTTTTACATACGACCTTTGCACTAACAGTAGTGATATATACTTAATCTAGACTTAATCTAGAATATATACTTTAAAAAAAGAAATATTCAACTTTTGTTTGTCCTTAGTTAACGAAATCAATACTTTTCTTCAGTCAGAACAAAACTAATTAACCAGGAATATAAAAATTTGAGAGAAGACACAATTTTGGTAACACAATCACAAATAAGACTTTTTTTTTTACTAATTCAGAGTAAAAATTACATTAAATTTACTGGAAAGTACACGAAATCTGTGTAACGGCAATAAGTGTCATTTCAGTAACGTTTGTAATCGACCAAACAATACCATATAAATTAACTTTTTGAATAAAACCTAAAATTGTATAACTCCATAACAATATTGTAATAACCTAACTCCCGCTCGAATGATGATTGATGATACGATCAGCCAAATCGAGCTTGTGGTTTTAGAGACATGGACGTATTAAGGAAAACACGTTTGCGCACATATAAGAGAAATCAATGAACAGAATTCAATCAAATTGATTCTACATTATTGTTTCACAAATACCTACCATTTATCCAACTTTGAGCCAAATCGAACGAGCCGTTTCTGAAATATTGGCATATCTACAAAAATGCGTTTGCGCGTGCGTAAGCGAAAGTCCTTGTTAGAATGTAATAAAATTGATATGGGACTATCTAGACACTAACCTGCACAATCCTTCAAAATATCATGAAAATTGGATAAACGGATAAAGTAGGTTATATGCCCGATACATCGATTTGACCACAGACAGACATACACTGAACCAAATTTGATCCTTGATGTCTGAAACGTAAAACGCAAAAACAAATTTTTTTTTTAATCTCTCGCACGAATACAATACTTCCCTACCTTCGGTAGTGAAGAAGCAAAATGATTAGTGAGGAAATACAAGATGATTCACAAATAGTATTGAACTCAGGAGACCCAAATCTTCACATTATAACTGTATTAATAAATAAAATACATTTAGTAAATTTGATAGCATGAAATCACTTGTTGAGAAACTGCCCACTGGTAGCACTCTTAAGAATTCTATAGACATATTCTATGCACTATTAAAAATGATTCCTATCTATCAGCAGGAAGAATTCTGACGAAGAATTTCGCTATAACTTTTGAAATTATACAAAGTTTTTGCATCTCAGAAATCCAGTTCATGATGTACTAACTTCATAACAAAAATGTAAAGAAAAAGATTGGTGTGTTTGGTTACACAATTTGGCTTAATGCTATTAGTACTTTGGGTAGCAGCAAGAGGTAACTATATGTGCCACAAATGTATCTGCACTTCCACAACCCATGAAGATCATCACACTTAGGATGTATTTAGGAATGTTTTATTTAATACTTAGCATATGCAAGCATATTAATTTGTTGTTTATTAATATAGGTTCTGAGACACAAACCAATGCAAATAGAACATTTCATATTTAAATACCTTGACTCCTTGATGAGGATAAAAAGATTTGCTAAAGGTAAAATGAATTTTTCTAATCTATGTACACTATAAAATGTTTTGTTATGACTGCAAGGAATAAAACTATATATATACATATATTATATTATTTGTTTCATTGTATTTCAAATTCAGAAAATTTAAATTATTAACATATATTTTCATCAGGCGTAGCACCAGAAGTAGACAAGACTATAAGTGCTGGAGCAAAAAAAACCAAATTGCTCCTTGATTTGGGATTAACACCAGATCAGGCAGATGTTGCAGCATCCAAGTTGCAGGTAATTCTGCAGTCATCCTATTTTACCATAGATTTACAAATGTTTTTTAAATCTCTATATTTCATAAAAAAGTTTTTAGTGAGTCTAGGTGTGTTATATTTTATTTCACTTATAAAAAGTGGGATGGTTCGTAACAAAGACTTCTTGTTCTTGTTCTTGTTCCTCGAATTATTTCTCCCTTATTATAGTTACAATTTTTTTTTTCTATTTATTGATTATTACTACAGTCTGTCACTTGGATATTAGTTATAGTGAGGTATAGTGAAATAACATTCACACAAAAACATAGATATAGAAGCAAAATAATAATAAAAAATTATATACAATAAATAAAATAAACTAACTTAAAAATAAGAAAATTTAAACAAAGCAAAAAACACATGCATACCTATATACACTATTTACAATCAGGCGATGGAACTCCGAGGCAGACTTATCTCTTCAACTGTGGAAGGAAAAGCTGGACTCCAGGAGAACTGTGCAGGAGAACTTTCTCAACCGCATCACTGGTACTAAAGCCAGCGGAGATTGATCAAGAGCACTTAAGCCACAATACTCATATCTTGAGTGAAAAATCTGGCCATTGCCAGTACTCCAATATATACAATCTACAAGAGGTTCCGATGCCACTGCTGTTTCAATCTTCTTGGAGGAGTATAGGAATGAGTGGTGCTTGATAGGAATTGTGCAACAGGATTTGGATGATACATAAGGTTCTGGTGAAATTTGGAGAATTTTTCTGGGATAAGGTCTAGGAAAAATGGGATGTTGAGGTCATGATATAGGGTTTTGTTGGTAACATAGAAAGGAGCATCAACTATTGTTTGAAGGACTTTTGACTGAAGGATTGGATGCGTTTGATGTTAGAAAATGTTGCTGTTCCCCACATTTCTAGTCCCTAAGTCCAAATAGGTTTCAGTATTGCCTTGTAAATCAGGAACTTGTTTCTAATACAAATTTTAGATTTTCTGTTTAGTAGTCTGTATAGTTGGTCGTATCGTCGGTCAAGTTCCTGTCTTTGAAGTCTTTTATGAGGGTTCCACGTTAATCATCTGTCTAAGAGAAAGCCAAGATACCGGACTGTATCAGAGAAAGTATTGAGTTAAAATAAACTGGTGGATAGGATTTATGACAAAGTGTGAAGGTAATGTGTTTTTACATTTGGACTCATTTATCTTAAAGTGCCATTTCTTACACCAGTGTTTACTCAGGGAGTGGTGTGTTTTTAGGTTTGATGATGCTCTTTTAGGATCTGAGTTGGTTGGAAGGATAGCGGTATCATCAGCGAATGTTGCCAGGAGGGTATCGGGATGGTCAGGAATATCTGCAGTGAAAAGAATGTAAAGGATGGGACCCAAGACCCCCTCCAGAACACCCGCTTCAATTAAATGACAGTCGGAGAATTCAGTACCACAGCGAACTTGAAAGGATCGGTCAGAGAGGTTGGATCGGATTATTAGATATAAGGACTACGGTAGATGGAATTTAAGCATGAAGAGCAATCCAGCATGCCATACCCGGTCAAAGGCTGTACTAAGTCCGGAAATGCACCTGAACAATATTGCTTCTTTTCTAGGTCTGATGATATATGGTCAACAACTCGGAGTCCTTGTTGGACAGCGGAATGTTGGAAACGAAATCCGAACTGATGGGTAGGAATTTTATGGAATTCTATTATGGGTATAATTCTTTTCATTAGGATCTTTTCAAAAAATTTTGATAGGATTGGGAGTAGCATAATTCGTCTATAGGATGATGTATTGTTGGCATGTTTGCCTAGTTTCAGGAAAATGACGATGGTGGAATGTTTCCATAGGAGAGGAATGTGGATAGTTCTTAAGATGTAATTATAAAAATATATAAAGAATATGATAGCTTTAAGCGGAAGTTGCCGAAGGATCTGTGTGATTAGGAGGTCGTATCCAGGAGGTTTACAAGGAATAATATTACGCAAAAGGTATTCAATCTCAGATGGATTATCTGCTTTAAGTGGTAAGCAGAGTGAAATCGGTGAAGAGAGGAATTCTTCTACTTTTGCGGAATGGATAGGATGGGATTCTGGATGAGGAGTCAATGTATTGGAGAGGTGTCTGGTGAATTCCCCAGCTGTGTCTTCATCAGACGCTGCCCAGGAGCCATCTTATTAATGGAAGGGGTGGGAAATGTAATGGGATTATAGGATTTTTTAGTGGTTTTCCAGAGGGAATCGTCATGGACAGAGAGTGAGGTAGAAATCCGAAAATTGGGATCTGATGGATGATAATTATTGCTTTAATAGTTTACAATAATAATTGTAGGAGCGGCAATCGATGGGATGTTTGGTACGTTGCCATAATATTCTGGCACGGCGTTTGGAGTGGATTAGGTCTATGAGGTGTTTGGGTAAACTATTTTTTTTAGGGGTTCTTGAGGAATGATTTGGAGAGGAAGCTGTCCATACTGCTTGTTGAATAGTGCTGGTGAAGGAATGGACGGCATTGTGAAGGTCTTCTGGAGTTTTCAAGATTAATCTGAGGCCAAACGGAAAGGATCTAATGGAAGATTTTCCAGTTAACTGGGCCTCTGATGAAGGACGGTGGAGAGGGTTTAGGAATAGGAGTTTGAGATAATTGGAGTATTAATGGACTATGATCTGAGGAAAGTTCATCAACATGGGTAAGGGAATGATTAAGGGGACTTAAACTACTGTGGATATAAATATTGAGGATCTCAGGATTGGGTTAGGATCAGTTGGCCTGTATGTAGGTGAGTTGGGAGAAAGGAGGCTAAAACTTTGGGAATTGAGGGAATACAGCAATTATCTATCATGAGAAGCCATGGTTCTTGAACCACATTCTTGATGCTTCGCGTTTAATGTTCTAAGGAGTTAAGGAGTGAACTGAACTGGTCATTGGATATGGATCTGTTAGGATGGCAACATGCTGATACTAGGGTGACGGGAAAGGAGTAGGTTTTGATTACAATGGTAGTGGATTATAGAAAATCTTGGGTAGGTAATGGGAGTAGGTGATCGGACAGGGATTGGTGTACAATGACAGCAGTGCTGCCATGTACTCTACCTTCAGTATGGTCAGTATGATACGCCAAGTATTGTGATATTTTGAGTGGTTAGTCGAGTTTCAGTAATTAGTGCCACATCAATGTTCTTGTCAAGTAGTAAAGCAGATAGTTTGTCTGTATGGTTTCTAACACCATTCACATTCCAAAAGAGAATAGATATGAGTCATTTAAAGATTTTTTAAAGGAGGGATAAGGTGAGAAATGAGCTTTGTGAGGAGTGATATGAGTGGAGTAAAATGTTAAAAGATTTGAAATTTGAAAGATGCTAACAAACTGGTGAGATCTGTTACTTTTGAAGGAGGAGGAATATGATGAATTTGTTGTTGTTATTAATTCACCATAGATTTGTACTGTTCACCGCATTTCATGCAACTCTCGGGGTATGGTTTCTCTACTTCCACCATTTATCAGTATATTCTTGTGATATCATGTATTTTTTAGATACCTGGTGATGACTCCAAGTCTACGAAAAACAATGGTAGTGGGATTTTATTCATAAATCTGGCTACTCCTTGTTTTCCTTTAAAATGTTGGTTACCTAACGTACATTGATACCAAGCGTCGTTAATTCTTCTTTAATCACTTCAGTTGAGATTGGTTACAACTTAGCAATGAGAATTTTTATCATTATATAATAGTATAAATTGACAATAATCTTATAAAAAACACAAATCTTAAAATTCTTTTTTTCTGCTGGAATGGGGACCATTGTTTATATGAATTGTTTTGTAGATCTTAATGTCTACTATTAACCTTTTAAATATTTCCCTTCACTTACGGGACACCCTGTGTATCCTAATATACTTTCATGAAATATTTATGTGCTACACTGTTATGAGATATTATTAAAAGTAATTTTATCCAGTTTTACATAGGTCTTTTCTTGATAGGCTCTAGTGAGAGGACATATGGCAAGGAAACAATTTAAAGATATTGTTGACAAAAAAGGTAATATATTTCTCCTCAAACTATACTGGTTTTGATTCTGCGAAGACCTACCCTGCATTTTATTGTATTAATTTTATCATCACAAAACTTTTTTCTTTTCAGTGAACCGGTAAATAAAATTAATTTATAATTGAAATATTCAGTTTTCATTTTATATAAAATACTTCAATATTTTTCTGGTCATTAATTGTTCATTAAATTATTTTGTTGCCTTTGTTCTTGTACAAAGCGAAAAAATTCTAAACACTTTAATTAACCTTTTACTACATAATATAGATTTTTTGGTTCTCTTTTATGTCTAATGACTCCAAACAAAAAAGGTTTCATGGATCTTACCAACTTTTCTGTAATTTCTTTGGAATTGTTTCTCTATTGTTCCACAACCACCTTTTATTCAAGTGTTCTCTGTTCCTAATATGTCATTTTTTTACTGAGCAGTTTTATAGAATAGGGAAATTAGAAAAGGGTTTTCAGTAGCTGGGATGTATTACATAAAATCTATATCTCAGTTAACTATTCCTAAGTTGGTATATTACAAATCTTTATCTTCTTGAAAGACTTTCACTCCTAAACTGTTAGGATTTTATTTTCAGAACATTAAACGCCAGGCATGATAAGAACATCAATGATGCCTGGGAGCCGGATCCGAAAGTTGATCCTGATATTGAATCCCCTTCCTTGGAGGACGCTTTAGAAGGATTAAGGAATAACAGAGCTCCTGGAGAGGGCACTATATCGGCAGAAACTATTAAGTGTAGTGGAGATTTTTTCTGACAGAAATTATATAATCTGATGCTGAGGGGATGGCTTAATGAGGAAATACCTAAGGAATGGTGTTCAGGTTTAATTTTCCCAATATTCAAAAAAGGTGATAAAATGGTATGTGAAAACTACTGGGGAATAACCCTTTTAAATGTTGTATAAAAAATTTTACTTCATCCTTCTGGTGCAAAGACTATAAATGAATTCAGAAAGAATCATAACTTATTACCAGTGTCGTTTTCGGTCTAACAGCCATGTGCTCGAAAAGTGTTATGAGCACAATATGATGCACACATGCTGTTTATAGCTTTTAAACAAGCCTTTGACAAATTAAAAGAACCCAACTTTTTATTGCATTGCGTTAATATGTCATTCCGTATAAACTAATCCACCTAATTGAAATGACTATGTTGAACACACAAGCTGAAGTACTAATTGGCAAGCAGGTTAGCGAAATTTTCCAATTTAATACTGGAGTAAAGCAGGGAGCTGCACACTCAGCAATTCTATTTAACTTGGTGCTACATGATGCAGTTAAAGGGATCCTGCTAGGTGATAATTTAGCATGCCGAACAAGACAAATACTGGGATATGCTGAGGGCACTGCAATTCTAGGTAGAAGCAAAGCGGCAATAATTGAGGTTGGATTGATAGTTAATGATACAAAAATAAAGTATATGGTAGTCCGAACCTCAGATTCAAGAAGGAAGCCAGAAGATTTTGTTTTCCAGGAATACATTTTTGAAGCGGTGGAGAGTTTCACGTATCTTGAGTTCAATAGCGAAAACTTGATTAGCCTGTAAATAAGAGGAATAATCATAGTAGGCAATAGAGTGTACTTTGGTATACTAAAGCTTTGTAAATCGACACCCCTATTCAGAGTTACAAAACATAAAGTAGCTGACAGGAAGGCACAAAAGATTTTCGAAAGAAAAATTATTAGACCAATTTTTGGTTTCCTATGCATACAAGGAGAATGGAGAATAAGGACAAATCAGGAGTGGAGTGAACTATTGTAGCACGAGGATATTGTACGCTTTATTAAAGCTAGAAGAATTATCTGGCTAGGACACGTGGAAAGACTGCCAGGTGACAAAGAAACAAAGAAGATACTTAGGGAGGAATTTTCCGGAAAAAAGAAAAGAGGATGACCGATGAAATGTTGGAAAGGTGATGTGAAAGGGGATTTGAATAGGATGGGAGTTGTAAATTGGAGGGGAAGAATGAAGGATAGAGAGGATTGGAAAAAGATCGTGCCAAGGTCCATCTCGGACTGTAGAGTATTATAAAATAATCTATAAGATACTGTTTAATTGAACTGTCTTTAGGGCCCAATGTGGGCTGCTCCTTCAACTGAAGGTGGTCTTCATCTGGTATATACTTTTTAATGACTGTTGACTCTACATTGTAGAGATGTTACCTTGATATCTTTCCGGATCTGACAGACCAATGCATACTTTCTGGCCAACGGCCTTCCCTCCAATACTTCCAACTATTAACTTATTTTTTGAATGTGCATTCTTGATAATTAAAATTCATTTCATTTAATACAATTTAGAACAGGATTACTTGTTTAATAAAAATCGTTACAATAAATATATAGTAATTCATTTGCCTATTAGTGAGAATAAGTTAATCAAAATTAGTCTTTGATTTAATGTATTCGAGGAAACATTTGTCCCCCTATTTATCCATATATTATTCTACCAATAAATTGGTTGTCACAAAATTCTATACAATAAGATTGGTTCAGTGGTACTCAACCAATATTATTGTATTAAATTTTGTGACACCCAATTTATTGGGATAACAATATATTGATGAAGAGGGGGCGAAGTTTTGCTCGAAAAGTTCAATATATTTGCAATAGATTTATATAGACATAATTTTTAAATGTCTATATTATATGGTAAACAGTTAATTATAGTGCTAACAGAATTTTTTTTCTTGTGAAAGAATAAAGGCAGCTAATTAGTTTTACGTAAAATTAATGACCAGAAAATTTTTGATGTAATTTATATAGAATGGTGTAGAGCTGATCGACTGTGATTATAATATGAAAAGGAGTTGGTCGGGAGGTGCGGTCATATAAATACTATATTATAAGAATAGTATTTTATTCAATATGCCTAATAAAATACTATTCTTATAATATAAGTATATGACCACACCCCTCCCCTTCACCCCCCCCCCCTCCCGGCCAACTCCTCATTTTGTATAGAATGAATATTAAATGTTTATATTATTAAACATAATGGTTAAAAAAAAAAAAAAGATAGCCTTATGGCGCTAAAATTTATATAATAAAATGGATGATGGGTGTTTGCAGACTTTTTTGTCCAGTATATGTAAATCAATCAATAATTATAATTAGCAATTGAAGACATATTTACAGCATAATAATGTGTCTTTTTGTAGATTCTTTTAAAACCAGTCTTCATGATGTATCTTATATGACATCCAAAATACTGAAAAAATATAATCTAACACCAGCCCAAGCAAATGCCATTTGTACTAAGATTCAGGTAATAAATTTTGTCTTAAATATTAAGTCATAATTATTTTAATGTTATAATTATTGTAATTCATTAACTATCTTATAGGAGAAAAGATTTATAACAAGAACTGCGAATTTGTGAATATAATAACTTTTTTTATTATTTTATTAAGAGATAATAAATTTTGTCTCGTTTAAGAGCAGTGAATATAATATTAACTTGTTTATAACCATTGTAACTTCATATGTATTTAACGTTATACTTAAAGTATATTTTTGGTTAAAGATACTAGAAGAATATTAAATTCAACTCATGTAGAAAGGTACTTATTATATATTAAGTATAATTGTTTTTGTTTAAATAATTTTGAATCATAGCAAATTTATCCCTGTAAAAAAATGTATAATTAAATACATTATTCTTTTAGGCAGCTTTTAGAGGTTGGATGGTGAGAAAGGCAACAATATGTAAGTATTAAATTTATATATTGAAAATTGAGGTATTTTATATTTATTACATTTTATAAAATTGTGGACACTCCTTTAGTGATGAAAGACTTAGAAGTAAATTAAATCGTTTAATTACTTAATGACATAATCAAAATTACATACGTCTTACCCTTGAAATCCTTTACTAAAAAAATGGTTTCATACCGCAAATCAAACCTCCTCTCCTATGCATCCCTTCCACCTGACTTTGACTCCATCCAATGGGATATCATATATTCTTATAACTTCATTGAACCTATGGTATTTATCCAAAATCACATACTGTAAACAATCTACAAATATGTTACATAAACCGAAAAAACGAAGATCTATATTTATTTACAGAAACAAAACAACATTGTAGTACAATTTTTGTTTAATTTTGTTTGTAGAAATCACGATTATTTCCTTTAATGATATAACAATATTATAATAATATAAGGATGAAAATAATTGTCAGAATTAGCAGTTAAAATTTCTTTAAATAAAAAATAATTTTTTTCATTCCAATAATTTTATATTGCATATTTAGGATTACTTAGGACTATACTATTTAGGACATAAAAATGTCAAATTTACAAATATTCGTAGAAAGAAAATATTTCTTTAATTTTGGATTAAATGTTTTTTATTTTTAAAAAATAGTTGTATTATTTCACATTATGTTTTATATTTATTTCAACTATTTACAAAAAGAAAAAAAAAATGTGGTATTTTGCATTTCTGAAAAAAAACATACATTAACTTCTAAAATTATATTTTCTTTTCTTTAAAATAAACAAAATAGCAAATGAACCTTTCTCTCACTTTTTAAATTTATTAATATTAATAAATTAATAGTCTATTATACCTTAAAGTATTGATTTCATGTAGAAATTTAAATAATAATCTTAAAACCTCCAGAAACAAGGGCCAGAGGGGAGGGCTATTATCAGTATAGTGGTTACTCAGAGCTCCATTCCTCTCCATTGAGTAAGGTCATGGTGTAGGTTAGTAGAAAGTTTGATAACTTTTTTTATTAGTTTGATTTCCTCATATTTCATTCATGAGTTTGTTATATTTATAAATGCAATGAATTTATATATCTATTCTGCAAATTATGTATTATGTTTATTTTACTTTGTTCTCTTAAAAAATCAAGCATTTTCTTAAGAAATTTTTAAGCATAATTGTAACATTTTAGGCAATGTTCCTTCACATGAATCTTGGAGACATGATTGGCTTTGGAAAGAATTCCAAATGTCACCATCTGAAGTCAAGGCAGTTACTCGTGCAGAAAAGAAGTCTCATTCTAAGGGAGAAGAGTTATTGTTTCAACCTAGAAGGTGAAGAGGTTTTCTGTGCTTTCAAAAATTTATGTATAGTTGGATTAATGATATTTATTAGTTAAATTGTTCTCATAAATTATAATTTTAAAACAAATGTATAAAATGAATTTTTTAAAAAATATATTTAGGTTGAAGAGAAGAATGGTTGGGGCGATCAGTATAAAAAAATAGTTAAAATAAATATTAATATAAATATATTAATTATAATTAAAGTAATATGATTATTTATTTTAACTATTTTTTTGACTGATCATCCCAACCATTCTTCTCTTCAATTGTGCACTACAGTCAACCATCAATACACAATTATGAATTTATTTAGGTCAATTGATATTGATCACATCAAGTTTATGACAGCATTTAAAGGAGAACTGGCTGATTATGATGACAGGTCAGATACATCTAGTATTGCGGATACTACCCCATCAGAAGGTATTAATTACTTATGATAGTTTTTTGTTTTAATATCAGTGTCAGTTAATTCAATATTAAATTTAATCATTAGAAACTACAAGCTATAATTAAAAATTATTTAATGCATTATTATTTCTATGTGAAAATTTTTAGAAGAAACAGAAGGAAAACAAATAGAAGAAGAAAAATCCGCTGAAAAACATAAGGTGTGGTGTGATTTTTGTTTAACTCATTTAATTAATAATAGTTAAAGTATATTGAATTAATTTATTTTTGTAAAGAATTACTCTGCAACACAGGCAGATCTTTGGGGTGGGTTTTCGGGCTAAAGCCCCCCAAATGGTAAAATATAACCATGTTTTATGAAAAAATTATTTCTAAAAGTATTATTGTTCATCTAATTACATTTAATAAGACTTAAAGAATCACTTAAACACAATTTCATATAGGTAGTTAGTTTCTTTCTTTCTTTTGAAGTAATTATCCTAATATATACATACAAAAAAAAATCTTCCATGCTGAAGTCCCCAGAATTAAATCCTGGGTCTGTTAATACTCTGCAATCACAATCTTGTGGTATGAATACAATTGAGTCAAATAAAAACAAGCTTAAAATGGCTAATTACTTGCAAACTGAGACAAGTATTAATTTGTTTTTTATTTACTAAAATAACTGGTAAAATGCTTGATTTTGTAGGTGTATGATTTTTTTTCTAATCCTGTCTTAAAACAAGTTTTGTGGTTCAAGATCTTGCAATTTCAGTTATTCAGATTTTGTTATATAGTTTCAAGTAGACACTGCACGCATAGCTAAATGGAGCATGTTTGAAAGTTAACTTTTACAGAAAAAACTTTCGGGCTGAAGCCATTCTCTCCCTCCCCCCCCCCATCCTGAAATGGTAAAATATAACAATGTCTTATGAAAAAAATATTTAATAATTACCTCTAAAAGTATTATTGTTTGTGTAATTACTTTTAATAGTACTTAAGAATCATTTAAACTCTATTTCATATAGGTAGTTAGTTTCCTTCTTTTTCTTTCTAAGTAATTATCGTTATTTATTTTAAAAAAAAAATCTTTTGGGCTCAAGTCCCCCAAAACTAAACCCTGGATTCGCTAGTGCTAGTGCCCAGCAGCATAATTTCAAATTTCGAACATCTTTTGATATAGAAAAATGGCAAACACTTTATAAGAAATATGTTTGATAAAGATAAAGTTTCTAACCTCAGAGTTGAGTTTAGGCATTTGTCCAAAATCATAACTACCAGATTAATATAAGAATATTAAAATATTGACAAAATAAAAGTCATTCTATTTTTAAAACTAAGTTTTTGTTTAAATTAATTAAAAAGTGATTTTTGAGATTAAGCATTTACTTAATATTAAAAACAAATTAAAATATTATCAATTTCAAGCTCAAAAAATGCCAAAAATTTTATATATGTAACATTTCATTCATTTCCAGACCTATTATTAAATGAATAGACTTTGTTTTAAAATGAATAGGACCCGTTTTAAAACAAATAGGATCCATTTTAAAACGAATAAGATATGGTATGAAATGAATAGAATCTGTTATAACACAAATATGTCTTACTCCATGAATTGTTGTGTTCTTAAAAACTGTTGTTTTTTTTTCAATGAACAGTTCATTTATATTTTTCAAAAGTATCAGAAACACATACATCTTGTCATCGGACAGATATTGAAACATCAGTTCTAATTCAAATATGAGGTTTTAATTCACCTAATGTTTTTCTGTTTTGATTTCAGTTTCCTAGGATGTGGCACTGCGGGAGGCAGTTGAAACACTGGCCAGTGTTTCAACTGCCTCCCGCAGTGTCACATCCTACGCCCTGAAGACGACCTGCAAAGTGGGTCGAAACGTCGGCAAAATTAAAATAATTTATATATTTTATTTTTTTTTATTTATTGGACCGCACCCTCGACTAACTCCTTCTCATATTATATTAACGGTCAACCATCTCTACATCAATATAAAACAATTAAGATTCAATGTTACTCTAATGGATGCCACTACTAGTGACCAGACCCAAGCCAAGCATGTTCATGCTGCTCATTAGTCTGCCCCAGCGTTGCCACATTTGGTGTTATATTTATTTATATTTTATAAATTATTTACATTGATAAAATTCATATATAATTTATACAATCAATAAATAGGAAATAATGAAGTAATTTTCCTCAACAATTTTCTTCCTAAAATTTCTTTTGTTATTTATTTATTTCTTAATACAACCTTTTTTTTTTTTTTTTTTTTTGTTCTTCCCTACCTCGCCTTTTAGGCTACACGGGATTTTCCCGGGCCGGGGGGTGAGGGCGGGGAATTTAAAATCCCCTCCGGCACCGGGACGCGAACTTGTACTTTTTATATCATCTCAAATCTCTGTTATCTGGTTGCCAGGCAACTAGCGGTGTTGTGCACACACTTTAGCCTATTCGGACACCCCGCCCCCAGTTTTCTTAATGCAACCAACTCAACTACACCTGTATTCTCAAATTGTCTCTCCATCACTTCTTTAGCCACATTATTAATTAAAATATCTCATATATGGTCCTTTGGCTCTTCGTAGACAATTTTAATTTCTCATTTCATCGCCACAAGCTAATGTTTCGCATCAAGTGCATTTAAAATATCTTCATAAGTTTTTGGTTGCTTCTAGAGAGTTTCAAAAACATAATCCTTCATTTCTCAGGCATCATCCTCTGACTCTTGTTGACCCTTGCGGATTTACATTGTTGTTATTTTCACAAGGCTATTCTTCATCATCATCATCATCATCAGAAGTTAAGACACCTTTCGACATTCTAATGTTTCTTGTCCTCAGGAAATAGAATAAAATTTTGTCTTCAAGCCCATAAAGTCTTCTTTATCACTGGACAGTTGTTAACTACTGGGCCAGCATGTCCTTCTGGCACCAAATTTTGATCTTCATCACCTCCAATGTTCTCTTCTCTTATTCCCTTGTCAATATCCTCATCTCCTTGGTGTCTGGATATTTCCAGCAGTGCTAAATGTCTTTTCATCTTCTGATGTTTTGTATGCCAATCTCTTCTCCCTATATCAAAAGTTAAATTATTTGATTCATGGATTTTCCTTTCTTGAGTGATATATATTTAATCAGAGCTTCTGGTTTGAAAGTATCCTACTAATACTCTCTTCCTTGCTTTGGGTTGCACTTCAGTCAGGTTTGGATTATTGGCTTTGTAAAAGGTTAAACAGCGATAAACTCCTAAATGTTTAAAGCAAGGTTTTTTATAAATGAATAATTGTTGAGGTGTTTTATAAGGAACTATATAAACCCCATAACTGTTCTGGTCTGTCGGGAGGCAACAGGTAGTCTCCAATATCATCCTATTAACTCGCTCTGCATCACCATTACTTTGTGGTGAATAATATACCATAAGCTCATGCTGAATACTTTTCTGAGAGAAATAATTTTTAAGTTTATAATTTTCACCATTGTCAGATCTAACACTTTATTTAGTGTTTTTAACTTCTGTCTCACTGTTCAAAATTTTTACAAAATATTTTCTAAAAAAAAAAAAACTCAACTAATGATATAAAATAGTACTTGTTACCTAATGTAGCAGTTCATGTGGACCCACACAAATCTGTTTAAAATCTATCCAGGAGTCTTGACACTGTTTCTGTATCATTGTGGTAAAAATTCTTTCTTTTCCCAGGAAGACAAGGTTCACTCACACCTAATATCCCGTCTAAGTTTCTCAAATCAGTTACCAAGTTTTTATCAGCCATTGAGTTTTCTTGTGCTAACAGGGTCTTTTCTCAGTGCCATAATTTTCTATCCACCCTTCCAGCTAGGCAGATATCTTCTTCTTTACTATTGTAAGCCTTGTCAAATCTGATTACAAATAGGTTATTTTTATAGTCACCTGAGCATACTAATTCATCTTCATTAGTTACTACCTCGACTTCTGATGATTCTTTTCTACTATTTTGGGCACAGGCAGCAGATTATCCCGAAGTTTAGGTACAACTAAAACATCCTGAAGGTTAAGGTTATTCTCTATCCCTCGCCCAATATCTTTCACTCTGATATTTCCTCTGCATGATGAGCTAATGATCTTTTCATCTTCTACAAATGACCTTAGTTTCTTTAACTACTTCCTCAATCATAGATAGGTTTGGGGCCATGTGAGAAGTACCAGCTGAAACCAGATGTCATACACTCTTATGGTCAGGGAGTATCGCCTGTACAGTAAATTCTTGGACTAAGACTACTTTATCTTTATCTTAGCTTTTGGAAAGAGGTCAGGAAGTCAGTATCTATATGATTTAGTATTTTTATCTTTGTTAAACCAGCAGTACTTTTTTAAATGTTCTGGTTTCCTGCATATGTAACATACCATGGGGTCAAAGGTCATGAAACAAAATACTAGTTAGAAATTTTTTTTTGTGATGAATGTGTGAAAAATAAACTGATTGGGGACTCACTAGATAGCATCTATACTATTTTAACTAAAATAGGATTGATTACTCATTAAGAAAAGTTTCAAAATGGACAGGGTGGGACAGCTTCTGTTTTTTTTTTTTCCATTGTGGAAAAAAATTAAAATAAATTAACAATAAATATAAAGAACAAATTCTGAAAAAAATATTAACAGTGGGAAAACTTTAAATATCCAAAAAGTCATGTTGGGGAGAAAAGATTAAGAGTGACAGGTTGGTAAGTTGTATATATACATTATGAAAGTAACTTATTTAAAAATTAATACTAATTCTCCCACTTTTAAAGTAATTGGTTTCCCTTTTAAATAATTGCTCCCTTCTGGCTATACCCTTGGTTGTTATTTACCTAGAGTTGTAAAATTTCAACAATAGCTATGCTTAAGATAAGGTAATGGGATCTGCGAATTGAATTTATGCAAATGATTTAAACCAAGATGTTTATCATTTTATGTTGATTAATTGTTTAGGTGTTTAATAATTATATTATATATAATTATATAATAAGTATATAATTAATTAATTGGGTGTTTAATTTTTATTATTTTACATTAATATTTTTCTTATTGATTAGAAATTTGAAGTACATTATCCTGAAAAAGAAGAAATAGTGGAGGAAGAGCATGAAGAAGTGATGGAGGAATCTCAAAAGGTAGTAAATTTATTTTATTTTATGTTCTCTCTTTACTAGTGCTGTACATTTCTTCATTTTCATTATAGTTATTTGAGCAATATATCGACAGCCACACTGCAAAAGCCTGTAAGAAAAATTTCCATGGAGTTGAGGAAATTTGCTGACCTGGTTGGGGAATGGTGAGGAGGTAAGTGGTAAAAGTAAAACAAAACCTGGAAAATTACAGTATCTAAAATTTGAAGATATGAATGGATACAAGAGAAAATATTAATAATACATTATAAATGTATACATATACATATAAAATAGAATTAAGAAATTATAGATAGGAGTAAAATGTGAATAAGAACAAAAAAGAAAGAAGTAAAACGTACACGGAAGTAAAGTATAAATATAAAAATAAGAGACCATACATTGCAGAATTAATTTAGAAGAATAGAGAGGTAACAAATATAAATAATTATAATTATACTTAGTTGTACATATGTAAGAAAATTACATTTAAATATTAGATAATATAGAGACATAATGGTTAAAAAGTAAAATAAATATAAAGTAATAACGGATGATCGTACATTGATGTAGAATGTAAATATAAAATTAAAAATAAAAGACAGATCATAAAAAAAGTGGAAATACTTAAAAATAATGAACAATTAAATTGAATTAATCAATAAAAATTGAAAATATATAAAAATTATAAGATGTAATAAATAAGTTATTTTTCACTTATAAGATTTTAAATGTGCCTAAAATGGTCCCAAACCATGGAAAAAGATTCATTTCTGAATCCATCCACATTCACATGCAATAGAATCCTGTTAATTATAAAGTAAATAAAAACTGCTTTTCTTTAACATATAGGCTTTTCCCTTGTATCCATCCGTATCTTCAAATTTTAGATACTGTAATTTTCCAGGTTTTGTTTTAATTTTACTACTTACCTCCTCACCATTTCCCAACCAGGTCAGCAAATTTCCTCAATACTTACTTACTTGGTTTTCCAGTTCTAAGTGAAACTCCTTGCTGAACACATCTGTAAGTCTCTATTTTTATTCTTTTAATTTTATTTTTTGTTTTTCTTTTCTTTCTCCACATCCCTTTATGCCCATTATTTCATATTATGTCCTTTTTCCTTTTTTTCCTACTCTGTTTATACAACTCATTGTGCTTAATATTTTAATGTACTTACTGTTTATACTTTTTAGTAAGTTTATCCACATTGTTTATAATTTTTTATCTAAATATGATGTAATTTCCACAATCCTCTATATATTTTTGTATCTTGTCCGTTCTAGCTCTGAAGAAGACCTGCAAAGCCGGATCAAAACGTTAGCTTTTAATAAAATAGTATTGCCACTATTTAGTCTATTTATGACCGCTATCCCGGACCATCTCCTTCCTTGAAATCTACAATGTTTCATTTCTTCTTTATGGCCTTATGTAAAAATCTGTCATTTAAAAACCAGCAAATAGGGATATAAAACACTGTAAGTTATTGTGAAGGTTATAGAGATTGTGTCATTACAGAAAAAACGTAATGAAATGCTCAATGAAAAGTGGTTATGTAAAACTGAATGTATAAAGCGTTTTGTGCATAGACTACAGTATCAATGAGCTTTATTAATAAGCTAAAAACAATTTTTCACATACACTTTGTATACTTTTTTTATATTTCTAATAAGTGTGTGGCACTTTCAGCCCGGCACCTCTGGGCAAGTACCAGGGTTCCCTTACTCTGCGGCTGGAACTCAAAATGTTTAGTTTTTTTTTATAGGAGCTTGCAATGTGGCTGTTGATATTTTAAATTATAAGCAGCTGATATTTATTTGTGATTATTACTTAATTGAGTAAGTTTGTTTGTTTGTTTGTTTCGATGTCTAGGCGCAAAACATCCAGGTCATAAGCGCCCGATCAACTAAATAACATCATTTAATACTATTTGGATGATTGGTACAAAAAAAAAAAAATAAATAAATAAAATAAAATAAAATAGATAAAGAAATGGATTGATAGAATAAAATAAATAAATAAGGATAATAATAGACATTTATAGGTAATAAGATGTATAAAAAATGTATAAATAAATAAACTTTAAAAAATAGCAGTAGAATCAATAAATGAATTGAGATTAATAAACAAATGAATTTAAAATGAAATGAAATCAAGTGAAAAAAAAATAATAATAATAAGAGAAAATATAATAAAAATAAATAGATAAAAAGGAAATTAATAAATAAAAAAAAGCCTGTCAAATGTGTTTTTTAAGTCTTTCACTATCCAGAAACTTGATGACTTTGGTAACTATTTCTTCTTGATTTCCCAGGGATGCTGATATATTCTGGGGTATTCCAAAATCTTTTAATCTTGCGGTGTAAAAAGGGCATTCTTCCAAAATATGTTTTATAGTTAGTGATTGGTTACACTTTTGACATCGGGGGATAGAATCTTTTGTTATGAGGTGGAGGTGAGTCAGTCTAGTATGTCCGATCCTCAGCCGCGTGAGGACGACCTCTTCTCTACGACTGCTGCGTCTGGAGCTGGTCACGGTTGAGTAAGTAAAAAGGACAGAGCATATTCTTTATTGCAAATTCTATTTTGTTTTATCAACATAACAAAAGATAACCAAAACATAACAAAATTTTGTTGAACACTGTAGTTCCAAGTTTTCGTGGCCAATCTTGGCCTAGTTTATATTGAAAAAAAATTACTTAAATCTTTTCATCTTTGTCTTAAGCATCCAATAAAAATTGAAAAGGAAATGTAAGCCCATAAATTGGAAATTATAATTGGAAAAATTTCCAACCACACAGCCTTATGTCTCCAAAATCCAGGCAAAAAAAAACCTATCAACATTTCACCAATTCAGGCATCATCATCTGGAACCCCTAAGTTCATAAACGAACCAAGTCAATAAAATAACCAAGCCTCATGAAATGATGGTGTGAGTTTGAGCATGCATGTATGTTTTTATTTAAACATATACAACATGATGTTTCAGAATTGGCTTTGTAAAAGAGTAAAGTGCCCAACATAATTGTTGTTTTATTCTAAAAGACAATTTTCTTTGCATTTTGAATTAGGATAGAAAATATCTAGCAGTAATTTGAGGCAGAAAATGAGGGTAGTTAAAGGTATTAGTAATTAATATAAATTAGTAACAAACTCACCAAGAGACAGAACATAAATGTTAGGTTATAATTAGAAAAAATCCTACCAGACAGCCTTATGTCTCTGAAATGCATGCAAATAAAATACACAGAAAATTATCTTTAAGAACAAAACAATAATTATGCTGGGTAATTTACTGTTTTCCAGGGCCAATTTTGAAACATTCTGTTGTATATATTTATATAAAGACATATGCATGCTCACACTCACCATTTCATGAGACGTTTATTTTATTGACTTGGTTCGTTTATGAACTTAGGGGTCCTGATGATGATGCCTGAATTGGTGAAATGTTGATAGTTTTTTTTTTTTGGCCTGGATTTTGGAGACATAAGGCTGTGTGATTGGAATTTTTCCAATTATAATCTGCTATTTTTTTGATAGGTAGATAGATAAAATTCTATATTTCCTATAGAACAATTACAGAAGATCTGGCTGTTTATTTTATATTAACATAGCACCAAATCATTACTAATATTATTCATTAAAAATATACTACATATTAAAGTAATAAAGAAGGTAACAAAATTCAAAATAAAATATCAATAACATTGATGATAATATATATAACAACAATACCATACAATAATACTAGATAATGATATGTTTACATTACTGGTATAGTAAATAATATCATCAGATTTCAAGATGGGCCCTAGCCCAGAAGTTAACAGGGAATCCCTTTATGCAAATTCACACTCATGATGCATTACTAATGATAATAGGCTAAAGCTCCATATTCATGCAAAATAAAAGACCTAATTTTGTGAGCCTCTCCAAATAACCTGGTATTGATAGTAATTATTTAAAAAGCTGTGGTTTTCGTTTCAGAATTCAACAAAGCCTCCAACAGAAGTTAGTGATGAACCACAAAGTAAACTTGATCTAACTGAAAAATTAGAGGAAGAAAAATTATTAGAAGCAGATGAAGTGGAACATGAAGAAAGGGTATGATATGAATTCTGGCTGCTTTCAAAATACCAATTTATCTTCAAAATAATTTATAATGATAAAATTAAAAATTAATCCATATATTTAATTTTTTATCAATGATATTGGATGTAAGAATGATGTGCAGCAGTTTTGTTGATAACCTTAATATAATATTATAGATGACCTGATTTCAAAATTAAAATTTTGCTATTAAAGAGGTAAATTTGTTTTAAATTAAAATGTTTTGTTTTGTTAAGGTTGAGATCAGGATGTAATGGCATGCAATGTTAGAACAAACCTAAAATAAGCTTACAATACAATTCAAAAGAATATTCACAAGCATACTAGTTTTCAGTCTATACTTTCTTAAAAAAAATACATTTTTGGGCATATAATGCATGCAAATCTTGTCAAAGGATACACTAAACACCTTCATTAAAACTCATTTCAAAATTTTTATTGGAATTTTAGTGAAGATATAGAGTTGAAAATGGTGATTCCTGCTTAAACGTTTTCCCTTAGTTCTCAATCAATACAATTAAAATTTATATATATATATATATAATTATATTTGTTA
The DNA here is from genome assembly GCA_928085145.1 of Nezara viridula. Lineage (NCBI taxonomy): Eukaryota > Metazoa > Arthropoda > Insecta > Hemiptera > Pentatomidae > Nezara > Nezara viridula. The sequence continues at coordinate 155,260,542 of OV725079.1, read as the reverse complement.
CCTTGAAAAATGAGTTTGAAGACTTAATTTGCTTAATGTTTTTGTTGCTATACTAATAATTTATCAATTATGTCTTCATTACTTTTCATAGTTGTAATTTAACTTTTAAAATTGGTTTAATATAAATATACCATACCCCCAATTTTGTATAAAATATATTGAAATGCAATTTTTATCTTGTCAATGAGATTTTGACTAGCTGGTGAATGGGCAACAAAAAGAAAAGATGTTTTTTAAAACAAAAAGAACAATTGGCTGGGAAGTTGATTGGGGATTGGAATCAGTGATAACATACAAATAAAAACTAAAATTATTTTACTTTTCTATAGTTACTTGGTAAGGAAACTATTTTAAAAGGATCAATTTTTTTATGTGTAATTTTCATTAGATCTTTTAATTTCAAATCTTACTTTCAAAAGAAACTTATATAAATCTTCCTTAAATCCGTTTATCTTATCTTGTCATTTAGTTAATGTAATTAGGGAGCTGTCAATATTTTATTTGTTATATATCCTCTTTTATTTTAAATTCAAGTAATAATAAATCTATAAGCCATGATATATGTTTTATCAATGAACACAGGGCAAGGGAAAGATTCTAATTCAGAAGATGAAAACAGGAGCTTGTAGTTAGTAAAAATAGAACTAGTAATTGCTAGTAAGGCCAATTACCAGGTTTTAACCAAATTTTTTTGGCTGATTCTACATATTATTCTAAATACCTAGGGAAGGTTTTCCTAAGTCAGTAATGTTATTGACCTTAGTGTATAATGCTGGAGTGAGTATAGTATGCAGTAATCGGTGTACTGTGTGAGTGTCAGTGTACTGTTCACCCAACCTGGAGGGTGAGTGGCTATCTGAGGTCATTAGACCGGGCGATGTGGCAGTCATTGCACAATCATGAAAATTTTCCATAGCTATGAGAAAAATCATTTAATCAACTTCAAATTTGATCAAAAGTGATCATACTAAAAGTACATTAAAATATACCTACCTATTTGGACAAATCTGAGTGTATTGAATCAAATTGAATTTGTGATGTAAAATAATATATTAATGATTGTTTTATTAACTGTTATACACATTTTATTTAAATCTTAGAAATGTACACATTATTTATGGTTTTTATCAAAAAGAGAGAAAATTCCGTTTTCCAGTGATAGCAAAAGTTTCAATTTAATCACAGTTTTTAATAATAATAAAGGTTTAATTGTAATATAAGAAAATATACCCACAAATGCACCCTCTTCAGGGAGTGAACATATTTTTGATTTTCTGTTTTTGCTAAAGGGTTGTATATGAGAGTTTTTTTGAGGTGCTGGACTTTTTTTCAATATTGGTATTATTTATTTTCTTGTATAGCTTCTACTTTTCTGATCTTTATCACAGCTTGTAAATCTTGATATTTGATGCATTTAATTCATATATGTCCTGTTAGTTTTAATTATTATGATTCAAAACTTTTTGGGCCACAATAATGACATTTTGCTAATATACCACTTTTGGGAAGGGCAAATTAATGAATTATGCATACAAACTTCTTCACAGAAGGAAAAAGGCATTTCAAAGTAATTTCACCCTATAGTACTCCTTTACTGTTTTATTAGTTGAAAAAGAAAGAATACATATGAAAAAAAAATTGTTTGGTTTTTTCTCAAATTAGCTACTGATGGAGAACTGCCATTTTAAGATTTAGTGGGACTTACAGAGTTGAGCTCTGGGGCTCCACTAAGCCATCGAATTCCTCTCGTATTCAATCCTTACAATCCAAAATCCTTCGTAAAATCCTCACTGTTCCTTACTTTGTCACAAACAAAATCATCCATAACGACCTTAATGTTCCTTATGTTTCTGACTTGGCCCAATCCAGATACCTATCCTTCCATAACAAACTTCAGAACCATCCAAACCCTCTTGTTTCTAACCTTGCTTCCTCTTCGATCCCTGACAACCCTCAGAGGCGTCTGAAAAGAAGATGGCCTCGAGATCTCCTTTTGTAAATACATTTTTAGAGTACTACCAATGGGTATTTTCTCAACATGTGATTTCATGCTATTTTATTCCTTTGTTCACATTTACTGAATGTATTTTTACTTGTAATACAGTTGTAAATATCACCAATAAAAAAAAAAAAAAAAAAAAAAAGATTTAGTGGTTGAAATATAAATTTAATTTTAATATAGATCAGATAAAAGGCTATACTTTTTCTATTTTACAGGAATTAGTCGGTGAAACAGAACACAGTGAAGAAAACGCACATGAAGAACATCATGAATATATTGTTGATGAAAATGAGCCATTCGTTGAGGAGGTAAGTTATAGGCAGATGGTTTTATTAGATAACAATCACCTGTTTATTTTTCTTCATCTATTTTTAGCCAAAGTCTACTGAATTTTTATATGAAAGAACATGATATCACCAATTTATTGTCAAAAATAATATTTGAGAAAAAAAAGGCTGTTTTCAAGCCATTATAATTTCAGTTATTTTTAAGCTTTGATCAGTATATATTATCGCCATTAAACTTTATTAATAAAAAGTATTTACAATGTATATATATATATATATATATATATATATATATATATATATATATATATATATATATTTCAATTTACAATTTGAGTATTTTACTATACAATAATAAGAAATAAAGATACATTTTTATTTACTGCTGCCACCACATCATTTTTCAGCTGATTGTGTATGTGAAAGTTGTGGAAAAGACATTCTAAGTTTAGAGTAACTTGTTTAGTTGTAAATAATTAAATTGAATTTTTTGTCACAATTTTGGATGAAATGGCCAGCCAAATACCAGAAGATGTACATATTTGGCATTACTTATTACTTGAGTTTTCATGATGCTTATCCAAAAGCATCAGATATTCGTAAATGTCAAAGGTGGTTTTTCAAGTTCAAACTTAATCTTGATCTTTTCAACTCGTATCAATCAGGAAGACCAGCAACATTAGACAATGAGGTGTTAAAAACCGAAATGGAATCAAATCGCTGTCAAACAATCGAGGAATTGTCAAAACAGCCTTAACCAACCTTGGTTGACCATCCACCGATTCACCACATGCAACTTACTGCTTTAACAGCTGCTTAACAGGTTTTTTATTTATTGATCACCAGAGATGAAAAATGGGGCCTATGATAATCCAAAATGCAAAAGGCAGTGACTCTCTCCTAATGTATTGCCAAGAAGTACTGTTAAGCTAGTGAAAACTGTGAATGCAGACCTATACTGTGAACAATTGGCTTGTGTAAATCAATCTTTAACCAAAATGCGGTTGTCAATCAAGTAGGCATTATTCTGCAAAACAAAAATGAAAGACCGTACTGCACAAGACGAACTCTGGAAAAAAATGAATAAATAGGGTTGGGAGGTACTCCTTCACTCACCATACTCGCCCGATGTTGCATCATCAGATTTCCATTTATGCCGATCACTTCAACACTTTCTAAGTGGCAAAAGATTAGCAATTTAAATGCTATCTCTTAATATTTTGTACATTGAATTTAATGTAAGAAAACGACATTACTTTTCTACTTTTCGGTCCCCCTGATAATATTTTTTGATAATGACATATTTTCTGTATACGATGAAGGACCCAAAAATATTAGAAATTGGACTGCAGTGGGGAGGGAGAATGAGGAAACCCATTGTTCCTCCCCATTGTTCAGTGCCCATTAGGGCCACGTCTCCTGAGTCAGTGTGCAAAGTTGTGCTACTTCTATCTTTAGTGAAACCACTTTTTCCATTTCGCCGAAAACGTGAATGCCGATTGTTGAGAGCAACATGCGGCTATGAAATTTTGTTTCCTGTTGGGAAAATTGGAAACTATTGTAATGCTTAAAACTGCTTACGGGGATGCTGCCCTAGGTAAAACCGGAGTCTACAAGTGGTTTTACATTTTAAAAATGGAGAAATGTCCACTAAAGACCAATCCCATGCAGGACGCCCCTCAAAAACGTTGACAAAATCAGTGGTCTTATTAGTGAAGAACGTCGCCGAACAATTGATCAACTCTGTGAGATAAGGGCGGGGTGGCCATGCGGGCTAACGTTTGTGTGCACAGCACCACGTGTTGTCTGGCAACCTGATAACCGAAGTTATAAAATATAAACATATATATCCGAAAGAAAAAGCACAATCTGATGCGAAGAGAAAAACAAATAGCAAAAATAATAGCCAAACTAGGTGACTCATTGCTGTTTTATGTTAAGACTTAAACAGTAGGCATCACCATTTACTTCTCACAAATTCAGTTCATAAAATGAAATTTATGGTTGTGAATCATCTGTTTGGAATGTAAGGAGAGGTCATTGATGTAAGAATTAAAAAGGATAGGAGAAATGCTTGAACCCTGGGCTACTACATGAGAACAAAGTGAGAAAAAAAGATAAGGGTTGATTCGGAATACTAAGAGCTTGAGTCCTTTCAGAAAGGAAGGATTGGAACCATAAGATAGAACTATTGGAGAAAGATAGAGATTTTAATTTAGTGAAGAGGATAGAGTGGTCTAAGAAATCAAATGCTTTGGAGAAGTCCAGGAGTACTAATACAGTCAGTTTTCTTTTGTCAATTGCAGTATGTATGTCATTTGTGATTTTAACTAAAGCGGATTGAGTGGAGAAGCCCAGGCGAAAGCCAGATTGGAGAGGATCTAAAAGTTTGAACTCTTCGAGAAAATTGGGAATTTGGGATTGGACTATTCTTTCGAGGGGTTTTGACAGATTTGAGAGGATGGAAATTGGATGATAGTCTTTAGTAAAGGTGGGGTTAGGGATTTTGTTAATAGGACGGACTAAGGCTTTTTTCCAGGATGTAGGAAAAACAGAATTTAGAAGGGAAAAGTTATAAATGAATAGAACAACTGAAAGGATTTCAGGGAGGCCTAATTTTAACAGTTTGACATGTATTTCGTCAATTCCTATATAGTAGGATTGTGATTTCATTATGGAGGAAATAAGGTTCGTAGGAGTGATGTAGGAATAATAAAAATTGTCACTATTAAATGCAGATGATACAGATATATGGGAAGAGGCGGGAGAAATATTAATCGAGGAGGAGGATATAAAGTAGGAATTTAAAGCATCAGGAGAGACTGGGACAGCTGTGGACGAAGATGATTTGCAAAGAGACAGCTTTTGGAGTAAATTCCATTTGGATTTAGAATCGGGAGCAGAGGAGAAGGCTTCATGAAAGTAATTGTTTTTCGCTTGCCTGACCGTTGTTTGCGTCAAGTTACGGAGTACCCTAAACGCTTCATAGTCGTCTGCAAGTCTGATTCTTCTAAAGTGTCAACGGGCTGCCTCACGTCTCTTTTGCGTATTTTGAATTTATTAACGTGTGATGAGTAGGAGCAAATGGTACGATAAAGAGGTTAAGGGAGTAGAAAAGGTTTTATAAGTAGTGTTTGTCGTAGGAATCGGAAAGGAGATTGGCGTTAAAGTCACCAGAAACTATTATGTTACTGTAAAATAGGATAAATTTGTGTAGGGTAGATTCAAAGGATGGGTTGAAAGGTACCAGAGGATGGCGATATACTACAACGTATAGGAGAAGATGTTCTTTAAAGGAAATTTCAACAAAAAGGTATACCATGTGAGGACAATTGGAAGGGGGTGAGATATCTAGGATTCGGGGTTTTAGGCTATTATGGACGTAAAGACCCACACCACCACCCATTCGTGTAATCCAGTCATGGCGGATAAAGGTGTGATTGGCTAAGGAAACCGAAGAGGAATGGATGTGGGGTTTTAGCCATGTTTCGGAAACTGCAATAGTATGGTAAAAATTACACGTAAAATATTGCTGAAATTCGTCGAAATGAGCTGGTAAGGATTGCGAATTAACATGACAAGAGGTCAGGACACTAGACTTGTTGGAGAGGAAATAGAGAAATATGATGAAAGGCAGCTAAAATATAATGAATAACATTTAAAAAGAAGCAAGTAATGGCTAAATACAAATAATAATAATAATATACAGCAATGATAAAAAAGACTAAACATGATAAAATAAAAGATTACGTCAGTTGTGCTAGAGAAAAAATAATGGTAAAACAGTAACATAATACGGCAAGGTGATTTATAGTAGGCAACGCTTAACATTTCCCAATTATGACCATCAAATTGACGAATGTCAAACCCTCAGTAGAAAATGTCAAGATCTTGTGGCTGATTGATGTAGATCACCGGGTGTCCATCTTCTTTTCTACAACAAACTCTACCGCCAGCAAACCATAATTACTTTTAATTTGCCTGCTGCTCTTTTCTAACGGGTGAGCTAGTAGAGACGTCTATTCATAGGAAACATTTCTTCGCGTAGATATATCCGGTGGGAGTCGTCTTGCCAACCAATATCCTTGATAGAAAAGTTCCTTTTTACCTTTCTTTTTTGTACCAACTCATCCCGTACAGACTGCCTCACAAAATGAGCAATCACGGGTGGGGGTCGAGGACCATCTTTTCTTGGTCTCCGTCGCTCCACAAAGTCGAGGTCTTCTGCATTGATTTTAATCCCGAGGTAGGCTCCCACGCTGGCTACCAAGGCTGATGGAGTCTCTTCCGCGCGTACCGGGATGCCGCGAATTTCTATTGATCTACAAAGTAGACCTTGCTCGACTTTGTTTACCCGCACCTCAAGTTCACCTACTCTCGATTTCAGCATCTTATTTTCTGAGGTAAGTTCTTCTAGGCATTTAGGTGTCCTATTTTTTTTTAACCTCTCATTCAATTCGAAACTGATTTCACCATACTTCTCAAGCGACGTTTTTAAATTTTTTATATCCTCGTTCACCGTGCTTGTTGACGGCCAGGAGAATATCTGATGATGAGGGTTCTCTGGTGTCACTCTTGGATAGACTGGCTGACTTATCACTAGCTGGGGCAGCCTTTTTACCCTGCTCACACTTTTTACATAGCCACGCTTTTTTTTTTTTTCAATTTTATAGCTTCGATCTCTTTTTCACTGTAATTGCAACATTTGCCGTGAAATATTACAGCTTAAATTATATTTATCATCTCTCACGATAGGGCCATCACAAGTTGAGCATTGCACCATTTTGTTAAAAGAAAAAAAAAATTTACTTAAGCAAGGAAAGTGTTGTTTACCACTAAGGCGTGTTGATGGCCTTTAATACTCTCCTGCTTAAAGGAATTAGCTTCTTCTCTTTTCTCTGTAGCAGATGGTTCACGAACTTTCTTTTATGTAAACCTCTACATTCCGCCGCCAACCTGATCCTTGGATGCGTCAAGAAATTCGAAAGAGACGTGAGGCAGCCCATAGACGTTTTAGAAGAACCAGGCTTGCAGATGACTACGAACCGTTCAGGGTACTCCGTAACTTGACGCAGACAACGATCAGGCAAGCGAAAACCAATTACTTTCACGAAGCCTTCTCCTCAGCTCCCGATTCTAAATCCAAATGGAATTTACTCCAAAAGCTATCTCTTTGCAAATCATCTTCTTCCATAGCTGTCCCAGTCTCTCCTGATGCCTTAAATTCCTACTTTTTATCCTCCTCCTCTAGTAATATTTCTCCCGCCTCTTCCCATATATCTGTATCATCTGCATTTAATAGTGACAATTTTTATTATTCCTACATCACTCCTACGAACCTTATTTCCTCCATAATGAAATCACAATCCTACTATATAGGAATTGACGGAATACATGTCAAACTGTTAAAATTAGGCCTCCCTGAAATCCTTTCAGTTGTTCTATTCATTTATAACTTTTCCCTTCTAAATTCTGTTTTTCCTACATCCTGGAAAAAAGCCTTAGTCCGTCCTATTAACAAAATCCCTAACCCCACCTTTACTAAAGACTATCATCCAATTTCCATCCTCTCAAATCTGTCAAAACCCCTCGAAAGAATAGTCCAATCCCAAATTCCCAATTTTCTCGAAGAGTTCAAACTTTTAGATCCTCTCCAATCTGGCTTTCGCCTGGGCTTCTCCACTCAATCCGCTTTAGTTAAAATCACAAATGACATACATACTGCAATTGACAAAAGAAAACTGACTGTATTAGTACTCCTGGACTTCTCCAAAGCATTTGATTTCTTAGACCATTCTATTCTCTTCAATAAATTAAAATCTCTATCCTTTTCCAATAGTTCTATCCAATGGCTCCAATCCTTTCTTTCTGACAGGAATCAAGCCATTAGTATTCCGAATCAACCCTTATCTTCTTTCCTCACTTTGTCTCATGGAGTAGCCCAGGGTTCAAGCATTTCTCCTATCCTTTTTAATTCTTACATCAATGACCATCCTAGTTCAATCCACCATTGTTCATACCATCTATGTGCTGATGACTCCCAAATTTATTTTTCCTTTCTGCCCACTGAGTTATTAGAAGCGTTTACGAATATTCAGAGAGACCTAGACAGGATAAGTGCCTATACTTCCTTGGAAATTTCTTATACCAAACGATCAACTCCCAGCACCCTTCTTATATCTGTTGTCTCCTCCAGCCTAAACCCTTAGTCCACTCAATAAAAACGAGATCCCGTGTTTCTGACCTCTATATTCCATTCCACAGGACAAAAATCTATGAACATTCCTTCTTAGCCCGCTCCGTCTCCTACTGGAATTCTTTGCCACATAACGTCCGTCATGCCTCTTCCCTGTCAACTTTCAAATACCTCCTTTTCCAATATCTCCGTACATCTGAAACAGAAGATTTACCACCATAAATTTCATTTTACGAACTGAATTTGCGTGAAGTAAATAGTGGTGCCTATTGTTTAAGTTTTAACATAAAACATCAATGATTTTTGTCACCTAGTTTGAGACTATTATTTTTACTATTTATGTATTTTTCTCTTCTCCTCAGGTTGTGCTTTTTCTTTCAGATATATATGATTATATTTTATATTTTTGTCTTTATGTGTGCCAATATGAGAATGTACGTATAAATAGTTCCTTTTATTTTTATTTTTATTTTTTCCATTACACCACAAGTATCCTAAGATTTTATTTTATCTTAGTGTCTGCATATTATTATATAAACCACTGTAGACATTATTATAGTTTGTATTAAGTTAGTTTTCTATTAGATAGCCTATTGTTTACAAATTGTGTAGTTATGTATATATAAATATGTAATTTCTCTTCTTTTTTTTTTTTTTTTTCATCACAATTAAGTAATTTTGAGAAGATTTTATGTTCATTTGTATATATATTTTATTTTTTATTTTTTACTGGTTACATACTTTTTAAATAATGTATATAATATTAAAATTTTTATAAGTTAGTTTTTGGCCAGATTTGTACTTTACTTTGTATTAACTCACCATTGTTATTCTAAAGGGACTTAGTCCCAGAATAAAGTTTAATTTTCTATTCTATTCTATGTATAATGATTCATAAATAAATATAAGACGCAACTATGATGGATTAAAAACAAAAATACTATTATGAGAAATTATTATAAAAAAATTTATGAAATAGATTAGTTTATGTAAAAAATTACTGAGTTTCACGGGAGTGATGTGAACTGTATGCTGTCTCTTGCCAGACTGACAATAAAGAATATCCTGATAACTGAATTTAAAAAATATTTTGATCAATGGAAGGATTGTTTTGAGAGGTGCATTGTGGTCAAGGAACAATACTTTGAAGGTGATCGAAATTTGGTGTATATTAAGAAACAAAGAAGTTATGATGAAATTCTCTTTTTTTTTTGATAATCAGAAATTCATGAAAAATTTAATTTTTATAATTTATTTCTGTATCAATCACAACATTTATTTAATAATATAATAAAAACATCATTGATGGATATTGAATATCCCTTTTTTTATTTCTTTGATGTTGAGAAATAAACTGTTCACATAATTCACATCTGAAGCACATGATGCTTGTTATCTTGATTTTCAAATACCTATAGCCTCCAAATTATTTTATTACAAAGCTTTCTTGATGGCAATTATGAAACAAGTGTTTCTTTTTTAATTAGAAATGGATTTGTTTGGAGTTCTTACTTTTTGATAATAATAAAGTATCTCACAAGGTCTTTTCATTTCAGTATTAATCCTAAATACCTACAAAGTATCTGTGAGTACTATTTTTTTAAAAATAAGTATGCAACATTTGAAAATAATTCATGAAAAACGTGTAATTTAAAACTTCCATGAATAAGAGTTTGATATCTAAAATATAAAAATATGTGTTTTTTTGCTGCCTTTTTAAAACAAAGACAACATTAGAAATGAGTAAGATGGTAGGGACAAGGAAGGGGCTGTGTGGCCGAATGGACTTACGAGTGTGCACAGCACCACAAGTTGCCAGACCACCAGATAACCAAAGTTATGAGATTAAAAAAGTTTGAGTTCGCGTCCCGGTGCTGGAGGGGGTTTTAAATTCCCCGCCCTCACCCTCTGCTCAGGAAAAATCCCATATAGCCTATAAGGCGTGATAGGGAAGAACACACACACACACACACAAAAAAGGTAGGGAAAAAGAAGGATAGAAAAAAGAAAGAGTGAATTTATTCTTTCCTTAAATTCTAATAAAAATAAAGAAACATGTCAGCAATGTATCTGACAGATACTTGCCTTCAGGGGGCGAGGTGGCCAATTTGCCTAATGGGTGTGCACAGCACCCTGTGTTGCCGGGGAATCTGATAACCGAAGTTTAACATAGAAAACGAATTACGAGTTCAAATCCTAATGCTCAGTGGGACTTTTATCTCAGCATAATTCCCCCGCCCTCTTCCCTGCCCTGGGAAAAATCCCATGTAGCCTAAAAGGCAGGGAATGGGGGACAAAAACTGAATATGGACTTGACTCCATCAAAAAGTAAGGTTGTCGCTACATTTAATAATTTTTATACTTCATTTCTTCTCATTATAAAATTGATGATAAATCTTAAAGCAGAATGTAGAAAACAAAGTTGAAGAATAACCTCGAACATTATTTTACATTAAAAACTAAAAACATATAAAATTCAAATGCTTTAACCACTCTCTCCTCACTCCAGCTCAAATCTCAACCAGATTTCTCATCCGAGTGCTGTAAATTTCAATAAATAATAACAAGGATAAGAAAACCTAAAGCCAGAACCCAACCCCACCAATAGCAGTGTCTGTATACTTTAGATAAGTTTGCAATATCTTAGTAGATCTAGATCCTCATCAGTAGCCAAGTTCTGTTGGCAAACCTTAATACATTTCTCCTTCCTACAGTTTGGTGTACCCGGCAAAAATTTACATAATAAGAGACTTTTTCAATCCAGTCTGCAAAAGTTTCTTTGATTACACAGTAACATTAAAATTTATCAAATTACTCATACACAAGGTTACTACAACATTTATGGCATGGTTTTTTTGTCTCTTAAAAAGCTCATTTCACAGCTGAGTGTCATTTATAGAACAAGATTTTTTTTTCATCAGAAACCATTGCCTGCAGTACTTGGATCAAGATCTAAATTCGGCCCGCCAAACTTAGTCCAGGTATCAATGTGGCTCTTGGACCAAAAAGTTTGGAGAATACTACTAATTTTACTAACATTGTTACTAATGTTTCTAATTTTTGTAATTTTGTCTAATGACAAGCCCAATAGCCTCTCACTTTACAAACAATTTCACAGAGTATATGTCTTGCTATTCAGTATAGTAAAGCCTCCATAATTCTTTAGTGGATCCATCTTTCTAAAAATAAAGTATTCTGTGTTGGAATATTTGATTATATTATAATGGCAACATTGGTGGGATGATCAAAGAACAGAGGTTCTGTTGTGTTTTGTTTTTTACCTAGAACTGTGTTTATTTGCAGATGTGTATGAATTATTTGTTAAAATACATATCTTGAGTTGTGTATTGCTGTTCTCATTTATTTATAAACCTACATTCTACTCATTTTTTAAACTTCATTTCATTCAATATTTCAACACTTCATTTTTTAAGACTTAAAAGTGTTGCTTGCTCTTCTTATGATTTAGCCATTCAATAAATATTAAGAAAAAAAAACTGTTTTCTCATTGGAGCTACTCAAATATTTTACCTGTTTTAGACTATTGATATGAAGCGATCAGGAAACGATCTTAAATTTTCATTTTAATATATTACTTGGAAATAAAGTCCAATCATTTACAACTAATATGAAATTGAAACAAGTTTGAATTTTTTAATTTTTTCGGCTAATAAATATTAATGTAAAATTTATATTAAGAAAATTTATTGATTATTATTAGGTTTTCTCAATTTATAATTCATTAATTGAATACAATTTTTAAAAAATTAGCAGGAACATGAAGTGCTTATAACAAGAAATATTGATAACTTAAGTCCTGAGGAATCTGAATTTTATTTTGAAAATAAATTTGGAGAGGTATGTTTTTAACTACCAATGAGATGTTTTTGTGTTACCATTAGTATGTAATTTATTTTTAAAGATATTTTGCCATTTAACTAAGGGTAAGTTCCTAAAATAAGCACTGAGCTCATTGATAGTGTCAGTTTGTCCAGTTTAGAGATGGATCCTATGCTATCCGTGAGGTTAGGAACTTGCCCTGATAAACCAATTTATTATTTTATCTCTATTATGATGAATAATAACAACGGTAGTTTTAGTTAAATTGATTTAAAATGATTGTAAAATTATCTAAAAATGGCTGCCTGCAAGTCAACCAAGAAAGCGACTTTCTTGTCTTTCTGTTCAAACAATCTCTTCAGCCAAGAGAATGCCTCTCACGTCCCGTTTAAAGTTTGTGGCAACCCTTCTGACCGGGGCCTGCATGTTTGTCTGCTTCTAGTGAAGGAATATCAATATTTACATGGAGCCATTCTGCTCCTGGGAATCGTTTTGCAATAGTTTCTAGGGTTATAGCCTTTAGTTGGTGAATTGATGTTGAGCCATTAGAAACTTTCTGATAAGTGTATGTAACTTGTGTCAATGTTGGGAAAAGTTTCTTTTCAGCTAGTTCAAGTCCTTTCCTTTGTATCAAGCCTTCTGCTGTCTTAGTAAAAGTAATTTGTATTTATGGCCTTTAGGTGTAAGTTCATAAGTACTTCATTAGCTGATCATAAGATGTTTTAGCCTTTCATAGAGCTTAATGGCCAGTTGCTCTCGGTGTGTCTCAAGAAGTACTATGCCTGTTTGTAATTCTAGATATTGGATTAGATATGCTCCCGCCTGTCACGAGTCTAAGGGCCTGATTTTGAACTATGTCAAGTTTGTGTAAGATCACGTCCAAAGCTGTAATAATAAATTCTATGCCCTATTTAATAACAGGGCAAACATATGTCTTGTAGGCAAGAGCCATAACATCCCTTGTGTGTCCAATCGAACCTCTGTGATGAGTTAATGCATCTTATCTGGTAAGATTGTCCAGCTGTTGTCAACAAAGAATGTTTGCATGGGTATATAACCTATATATACTAGTAGTCCTTTGTTCATGGTTGTTGTGATGTTATGTAGAGAAGAAAAAATTTGTTTTGTGTCTGTGTGGAGTAAGTGGTGTAAAAGTTTTGTTATTAAAGCTTCATTTGTTCCTGAATCTATTTCCTAATATTAAACTCTGTATTAACGATAATCATGTTGAAGCTTGTTCTATTTGTTTCTCAATATGTTTATTCCAGAAGAGTCTTTTATTTAGTTTCACTCCTAGATATGTATTTTTTTTCAGTGCATTTGAGTTTCTCATTATTATAGTTCAAATTTATCTCATCTATTTTTGACAGAGAGGTAAAATCTTTTCGGAGTTAACAATCATCTCATTTTCATGGAACCCACTGCTTTAGTAATTCCAGTACCTGTTGCATGCGCTTTTCTAGTAATTTGAAGCCACTACTTGTCGCCAAAATAACGAGGTCATCTGCATACAACAGAGCATCTTCAGCCAGAGCATTGGATTTGGTGAGTTTCATGATATTATCAATCATGATGTTAAACAGGAAGAAACTCAGCACTGAACCTTATTTTAGTAGCCATTGTTTTGTTTGGCAATATGTCGAGACAAAGTTTTTATATTGCACCCTTATTAAACTTTGATGTAAGAAAGAGGATATAGTCTCGAGCAGATTACTGAAGCTTATTCACCAGCTTCTTTCTCCAGACTTTATCATATGCTGTCTTAAAATCTACGAATAACCAGCATTCTCTGTGTTTTCATTGGAAACCTTTTTTCATGTCTTGCGTAGGACAAGCTACTTGTTCAATAGTATTCCAATTTTTCTTGAAGCCAGCTTGGTTAGAAGATATTAGACAATATTTTTCTTTGAATTTTTGAAGTCTTTCAGCAATGATTTTCTCATAGAGCTTAAAGAAAGTGCTTGTTAATGCAATGAGTCTGAAATTTTCTGGTATATCTCCTTGTTTTCCTCTCTTCAGCTTGAACGTTTTTTTTTTTTTTTCATGCATATAACGATAATTACTTTGGGAAAAAGTAAGATACTAACTACTTATATGAATTGGTGGTTAAGTGATTCTCGAAGTCCTATTAAATATAATTACATGGACAATAATACTTTAAGAGATAATTTTTTAGCATAAAACATGGTTATATTTTACCATTTTGGAGAAGGCTTCAGCCCGAAAGCTCCCTTCCAGACCCTCGGATTTATCATTTGCATCTTGCTGTTCCCTAATTTTCATATTCACAATGATGGATGCCTTAACAGCATAATACCAGATGCAACTTGTATTCTTGAGAGGAAATATGTTCGATATCCGTGAATTCGTGGCATATCAGATTTGTCGGTTGCTGCTTCTGCCTCGACGATCGCATATAAGTCCACATCACTTTCTGTCAATAATTGTTTTAATTCAGTGTATTTTTCTTTAGATAAACCGCCTGTGTTCCAAAAGATAGCTTTGAGTTGACCCTTGCCTAAGTCTTTAGAAAGCCTGAGACCATTTGGCCGTTTTTGATAGGGTCTGGTCATGTTATCGCTTTCTATATTGAGCTGAGTTGGCTATAAATTTGGTTCTTTACTTAAAATTTTTACGGATCTTCCAGGGGGCACGTGCACTAACTGTCCGGACACTTTTACTCCATTCTTTAAGTAATTTTTTTTTATTCTGTCAAAACAAAATACTCCCTGGTTTATATATTTAAGAACAAATATATAATATGCTTATAATTATTAGAAGGAAAAAACTTGTTATGGATAACTTTATATATATCATTTTCATTGTTTTCTAGGTTGAGGAATTGGCCCAAGAAGAGTTTATTAGAGAAGAATGAAAATATTAATAAAATGAGTAAAACAACATTGATAATTTATTTGTAATAATTGAAAAAACCAAAAACAAAAATCAAAACCTCAATGTTCCATGTCCGATAAATCTTTACAAGAATTCATCAAACATTGTAAAATGAAGCTTACTCAAAATTTGTAATTAATAGATTCTATTGTAAAATAGAGTATTTGTCTAGAATCGAGCCCAGATTGACTGCTAATTGCCAATGTTATAACCTGAACACTGATAATTCTGATAAGATAAGGATAATGGCCAAATTTATTTTAATTTATGGTAGAATAAAATAGTAGTTTTAGATAGTCTAAATTTTCAGAAAAATCTATATTGTTTAACACTATAATATATTTTATTAAAGCCTTTATGAATTGTATTTATTAACAGATTTCATGTTCATGTTTTATCATGAAAAATACTTATTTTTGAAAATTTAAAATTTTTTTTATTAACTTACAACATGTGTTTTTATGTCATATCTATTTTATATAAATATCTAATTTATATAAATATTTTATACAATTATATAAATATATATCGATAGTCTTTTTCATGATAATAGATTAAGTTTATATACTATATATATATATATATATAGTTTTATATATAATAGTTAATATATATATATATATATATATATATATAATCGATAGTTGTTTTCATGATAATAGAATTAAGTTTAATACTACCATGCTTAATGCCTTAACCCCTCTCCTCACCACTCCAGTTTATGGCCATTCTGCATAAATTTTGTACTTATATACGGTACGGGAATTAATGGATCCATGGACCAATTTCCTTTGATTGAAGACTGAAGCAGATAGGGATAATACCTTTATTAAGTGTACTCTATAATTAACAAAAGTATGTACTTCTTATAATTACTATTAAGAACATTTTTCTTTTTAACAAGAGAATATATAACTTAACACTAACTTAAATTTGAAAATTCAAAATAAACAAGTAAGTATGAATATAGAAAAAATTTGAAATAGAAAAAATTGCAATACGAAATAGAAAAAATAAAAATGCAAACAAAAACAACTTGACTCAAATATATTAACTAACAACTTAACTAAGGGACAAAAAAAAAAAATGATTAAACTTTGAAAGTTACGTCTTATGACTAAAATTACAAAAAGAAAACTGAATCAGAACTCGTAACAAAAACTTATTATTATACTAGTGCACATTAAAAGAACATTTCCGTTGCATAGCAAGGAAGACTCTCCAGCTCACTATCACTACTTCTTCTATTCTATCTGGCAGTCTCAATTGCTCATCATGAAGATTTCTCCGCTTCCGCGGCTCTCAGATGCTTTGGATGGCCACAACATTGCGCTCTCTAATCGCAATTACTCTGAATGACGCCTCGTAGCGTAATAACTCTTTCCCGCGATTAGAACTCCGTTTTCTGTACACTTCCATACCAATTGTGATTTTTCGCATAATATTTTGGACTTTAATAAGTTGGATTTCGCGACACGATTCCCCTTTTCACTCTTAATTTTCCTTCAACCTTTTTCCCATAGTTTTCCTTATGAAACGCGGTTATTTGGCGTATGGTCTGCAACTTCCTCATTTACTACCGTAGCCCTGATATCTCTACATCGTTCCCTTAGCCTGAAGAGAATTTCGAACGGAGAAAACCCCGTGACTCAATGAAGTGAGGAGTTGTATGCCGCCATCACTTTTTCCATCGCCACGTCAGGGTCCAATCCTTTTTCGGGCTGATAAATCTATAGATGAACGCTCAACGTTCCGTGTAGCCGCTCGATCTCGCCTCTTCTCTTGGGATGTCCAGCAGTATTGATTCTCCATACTATATCCATCTTTTTCGCTGCTTGCGAATTATCGAACTCCAGACCTCCGTCGGACGAAATTCGCTCTGGCACCCCATAAAAACTAAACCATGTTCATTAGGCTCCTAATACCGCCATCGTTGACTTTTCTCGGACTAAATGCGCTAGTGCAACCTTGCTGAAGAGGTCCAGCATTGTGATCCATTTATACCCCCTCCTACGAACGTGCCTATTTGGATATTGGACAATGCAGTCTCCGCCGTTAACGTCTCCCCCTGCATCTATTTGGGAGGATGCCGGTCATATTTGGTGGTCAATCAAACCACACAGTTAAGGGAAACCCGACGATTTCCCAGTTGTTCTTTTTCACTTCCACCAAAAATACAGCAGTTTTAACGCCTGGATTATTTCTGGAATACCCGGATGATTTGTTTTGCCTTGTTCGTTCGCAAATGTTACCTCTTTCTGTGGCTCAACTTCTCTCAGAGTTTCTACCATTGATTTGCATCTAATGAACGTTCGGTCCATACCTAACAGTTCATTTCTCCGTAATCTTTTAATTTTATCCCATACTGTGGCGTATCCCATGTTAAGTCTCCCATGGTTTTGATGCCTTTTTTAGCGTCCTCCCAATAAGATCCTCATTGATCCCAGCCTGTGACCAAATGGTAGTGATGTCACTCTTCCCGTACCGAGAATATTCAGCTTTTAGAAGCCCTGAAGTCCTACTTTTCCATATTATCTGATGTTTTAATCATTAATTATTTCCTCGAGCTCTTCTAAGCTCTTCTAAGTCTATGGGTCTATCCTCATCGGAGCCCTCCTTTTCTTGTGGCTCGTCTCTCTGGTTCCCACTCCCCATATTATCTTTGTCCTCTCCTTCCGGTGTACATTCCTGTGTAAACTGCCGAATATCTCTGGATGGTTCTCATCTGTTTTCCTCGACTGCATTTATCATAATTGTTCGGGACAACCTGTCCACCACTGCATTTTCTTTCTCTGGTTTTTACATAATTTCTAAAATATATTGTCCGAGAAACTCCTCCAACCTAGTAACACGCGCGGAAGATTCTTTTAATTTACTCACCCACTGCAAGGGCTTGTGGTCCGTGTGGACTTTCTCAAATACATATGGCCTAAAGTGATCAATTGCTCTGGAAATTACTAATAAATCTCTTTCTAAAGCACTGTATCGTGTCTCTTCATCTGTGGGGCACCTACTCGCGTACACTACTGGTCTCTCGAGGGCCTAAAAAAGTAATTTCGTCCTGATCTAAGCGCGATATCTCGGCCAATAACTCTGTCCAAATTTTCTAATTCTTTCAAAAACGCTTTTTAGATGGTCCACATGTTGCCCCTCATTTTTGCTGAAGACAAGAAAGTCGTCCATGTAGAACTGGCACATATCCTCATCAATTTTGGAGCAAAAATTCATCCATCAACTTTTGAAATGCGGTGGGCACATTCTTTAGTCCAAACCGCATTCTTGTGACTCGTAATAGGCGCGCTCAAATGTAAATGCCGTTTCACACCGGTCTCTGAGATACAGTCTAATTTGATGATATCCCGCTTTTAGATTAAGAGTACTAAACACTGAAATTTCCTCACAATGCGTAATCTAATTTTTTAACTTTATCATCAACACCATAGAAATCCCTGCTTTTGCTCCTTCATCCTTCGCTACACCATTCCAAAAGTGATAATAATCCATTCTTGCCCTTTTTCTTTTAGCTTGATCTCCGTAAGGACAACTACGTCTAGCTGAGACTTAGAAATTTCTAATTGTAATTTACTAATCTTACTTTATGAAAATTCATGTACATATACGTAAAATGTTTACATATTCAATTTAATATCATGTATTATAATAATGGGTCTTATTATTTTTAATTGATTTAAAAAATATATAAAAACAATATTACAATGTAACTACGTACTTATAAAAAGTAAAAGGTACGACCTATTATAGCAGGGGGAGCATTAGGTCTTTCTTTATCAGAGGTTGATTGATAAATGACATGATCTTTATTAGCAGTCCAATTTCGTGTTATATCCAAAATTGTGACAGAATGTTATATAATTCAATAAATAAATACAAATATGAATAAGAATTTTTCTGCTTTAATTATTCGTTAGTTAGAGTGTGAATGTGATCTCTGAAAACTATTATAAATGTCCATAATTATGGCAGATTATAATATTTCTCAATAAATAAGTAAAACACATATTCGTTAAGAAAGGCTTTCGCAAATATTTCCAAATTGTTACCTCCAATAATTTTATACGAAAAAAGAAATAAGGGCGTAATTTCCGATCGTGTTACCCTCTCAGCTTAAACTATCCTTGAGCCGGAAGCGGCGAAGAATCATTATACATTTTGGCCTTGTCACTATATCTAGAATAAGCCCGGCCTAGCTGGAATAAATATAGAAGTTAAACCCCAAATAAACAAATGAACCAATCCAGGAATCTTACTTTTATAGCCTCAAATAAAAATGTATCCTTTTAAAAATCTAGGAATAAAATCCGAAGAAATTAATTTTGCTTTATCTACTTCACAGCAGGAAAAGCTTAACTCATCCCATAATGCAGTCTTATCAATTCGGATCAAACTAACAGTGCTGAATAATTGGCCTTTATCAGCTGGCTTGGTAGGCAGTGCGTTATAAAACCTGGCCAGATGTTTGTGTGTGGTTTCATGAATAGCGGCACAATAACTCAACTGATTTGGCATAGCTGTTAAATAGCGAGAGTTGTGACTTGCTAAGGAGCCATGGCAGGGAAGGTAATTGAATATGGCTGATATACCGCCTCCCGTCACACGAGGCCTCTATCTTGAAGGGCGGCACTTTTTGGAGACGGCTGTTATATATGGCCAAGTTAGCGCACGGCATAGATCGCCCGGATATCTCCGACTCACGCCTCACTGGGCCACCCTAATCCAGGTCCGGTATAGGTTCTAATTTCTTTTCTTTATAGCGCTTTAGAATGAAATAGAATACTAAATGAAGTAATAGTATTTTGTTTTGCTGAAGAATAAAATGTTATAATTAAATAATATTGAATATGAGTAAATATATCTTGGTAATCTTTATATTCATATGATATACTTAATAAGATTCCGTGATTCCATTTTTAACATCTTTTATTTTAATTTTGTTTTCTGTTACTCCATATCTAACCTTTTCTAGCATGCGTGAGAATTTTTAAGAACCTTATTTATTTGTTTTTCTCATTTCCTTGCAACACAGATGTTGGGATTATATGCCTTACCTACGTATACAATTGTATCCTTCGTACAACCCACTTTTTTCTGATATGGAAACACTCCATAACCATCCTTTTCCTTAAACTAGGCAATCCTGCTGACACTTCATCCTACAGACCAATAGGCCTTCTCCCAATCATTTCAAAAATCTTTGACAAAATCCTTTTTAAATGAATCCTAACTACCCTCGAATCCCATAAAATTCTCTCACAGTTCAACATGACCTTCGCGTTGTTGATCACTTATTCTGTGCACTTGAAAGTAAGAAATATTGCACTGGCGCGTTTCTCGACCTAGCACTATATTTTGACCAGGTGTGGAACGGTAACTTGCTTTTCAAACTCAAAATACACTTAATAGTCCAGTCAATCAATGCTCGGAAATGGAATGTAGAAGGAAATGGCCGGAGCACAATTTATGATTTGAAGACATTGTTTGCACTAGTAAGGAGCTAAACTTTAAAAGTTCGCACTAGTAAGTGATGAGCCAGATCTGGGTGGAGAAGGGAGGAGGGGTGCCTAGAAGTTCACTTTTTTGGGGTTTTCGCTTAAATCAGGTAAACTATCAATCGCATCAACACACTCGTTCTATACAGAATTAAAGATAATAAAATTTGCAATATGATTCATGATCTATACTTTTTTCACTACCTTGCTTAATTTCCTCACATTTTTTTACTGTACTTGGCTAGCTATCTCTAGCGCTCTCATTGGCTTTGAAACAGTGATGCGGCTGCTAGAAAAGCGCTGCACAGTTGGATGAATAACTAATCCAGGAGGTAAAAACTCTAACACTTGATATTTATTTTATTTATCTAATTTATATATATATATATATATATATATATATATATATATAATTTGTAAAATTAACATAATAAAATGAAGATGATATTGTTTGAAAACTATACTTGACAAAGGTGAATCCAATACCTGGCCAAAAAGTATTTTAAAATACTATGTATTTTGCTATTTTTAAAATATACTGTATTTTGGTATTTTTAAAATATACTGTATTTTAATTAAAAAGTATTAAAATTATTTTGAAATTTATTTTAAATATAAAATAATAAAATTATTTTGTATTTTAATTTAAAAAGAATGAGAAACAAATAAAAAACTTCTGATTAAATGAAAACTTCAATTCTAGTTGGCCAAAACTTCAATTCTAGTTGGCCTGGTGACTTAACTGCGACTTCTGTGGCGAACGCATATTTTCTGCGCCTCGCGTATCAATTACATTTTTAACTATTGATCCAACAGATATCGGACGTAGCAGTCTTCGTATCGTTTAACAGTTTGACCAATATTCAAAGATGAGGTATTCAACGAATTTTCTTCATCAGAAGCACGCAAATGTTACTGAATTGTAAAACCAAAAATTAAGTTTAAAGACCAATTTACCAATTTGAGATTAGTTCTCAACCCAGCAAAAGAGAGAAGTTTTCTGATTCGAATCGTTGCGAAATAACATTGATTATAAGCTATACATAGGTTTTCTCCAAATACCTAATAATTCCCTTATTTTAAAAGATTTTTTTATAAAGTAATATAATGTTTCAAAAGACAATAAACTCTTTCATTTTTCTTTAATATGCCTACTTAATAATATTTGAGAATCACTGAGTATTTTGTGGCACATTTTAATAAATGAATTTTTTAAGTTATAAAATTACGTTACTTTAGAGGAATACGGACGGCCAACTATATCGACTACTAAGCAGAAAATCTAAACTTTCCATTGAAAACAAGCTACTGATCTACAAGACAATACTGAAACCTATTTGGACTTACGGACTAGAACTGTGGGGATCAGAAAAATTTTCTAACATCAAGCGCATCCAATCCTTCCAGTCTAAAGTCCTTCGAACAATAGTCGATGCTCCTTTCTATGTAACCAACAAAACCCTACATCATGACCTCAACATCCCATTTGTCCTAGACCTTATCCTAGAAAAATTCTCCAAATTTCACCAGAACCTTACTTACCACCCAAATCCTCTTGCACAATCCCTATCAAGCACCTCCCATCCCTATAATCCTCTAAGAAGGTTGAAACGGCAGTGGCCTCGCGACCTTTTGTAGATTGTATAAATTGGAGTTCTGGCAATGGCCAGATTCTTCACTCAAGACATGAGTGTATGTGGCTAAAGTGCTCTCGACCAATCTCCGCTGGCTTTAGTACCAGTGACGCGGTTGGGAGAGTAGCGCAGGGTTCTCCTGGAGTTCCCTCGCCTGATTGTATATAGGTATGCATTTGTTTTTTTTTCTTAGTTTTAATTTTCTTATTTTTTAGGTTATTTTATTTTATTGTCTATTGTATATACTTTTGATTATTATTTTGTTCTATTTATTTTATTTTTTTGTACATATAGTGTAAATGTCATCCTACCTCACTATAACCAATGTCCAACAGACAGATTGTTATAATACTCAATAAAGAAATTAAAAAAAAAAAAAAACTTTAGAGGAAATAAATACATAGATAAAATTATGAATTGTTAATTTGATGAATGATTTACTTGAATACTAGAGGCATTCATACCTATCAAATAAAATGAATCAGTAATATTATTTATCGTTAGGTACCACTAAAATTTTAACAATTTATGATTATCCTCTAATTAAACATTTCTGTTATATCCCATTACGTTGGATTTAAAAAATTTCAACATTAAATTTGTCCACCTATATTGATCATTCAAGTTGTCTTCATTCGTCCTTGTGCGCTGGGATATCTTTGAGCCCAGCCCTGGTTTGCCTTTTACGTGTGAACGGCAAAGCATGATTCAGAGCGCCCTTGGTTGAATGTAAATATTGCATATATGAATGAATGAGTGACAAGTATTTTTTTCTTTTTACTACTCTTTCAATGATTGTTTTTTTTAAATTTTACAAATTTCTTTTAATTATTCTTTTAATTTATGTATTTTTACTTACATTATTTTCTGCTTATTTTATTTTTTCTCAATTTGTATATAAAATGTACGATTGTACATAAAGGCACAATACT
This sequence comes from Nezara viridula, assembly GCA_928085145.1. NCBI lineage: Eukaryota > Metazoa > Arthropoda > Insecta > Hemiptera > Pentatomidae > Nezara > Nezara viridula. The sequence goes on along the minus strand of OV725079.1, from coordinate 155,237,249 downwards.
CAATGCTCTTGATTGTGGCAGATTGTACTATTATTCTTCAAATAAATATTTATTTCTCAAAGAAAAAAAAATCCTCACTATATGATTAGTGACACCTCAAATGGATATGTTCTTTCATCTTATATGTGTGCATGGTTATAGGATGAAACCTTTCCTTCGTTCCTTCCAAAAGGATGACTTGTGTCTTTGTATATTGTTTTACTTCTTACTTTAGTCGAACTCGGTCTGCTGTTGATTGCCTCCTCGACGGCCACGTCGTCCAAATACAATTCCTATTCGAGTACTCCCAACATTCCATCGAAGATTAACTTTTACAAGTGGAAAGACCCAGGATTGAGCACTGTGGACAGCCTCATTCCGCTGAATTAGCGGATTCATAGATGCTGAGTCTTCTTTCATATACGTTATTATAATGCTCTGCTATAGAGCAAATATAGCATTCTATACTGCTATGGGGCAATATAACAACGTATATTATAATTTTTTTTTCTGCTGATTCTCGGAATTGACGTATAAAGTGATAATTGATTTAACTTTTAAACCGTTGAAGATAAACTAGCAAAGTAATAAAGCTATTCAAATATAGAAAAAACACGAGGTAAAGTTTTTTTTCCAAATTAGCGATAGTAGAGGACAGATATCTCGGAAACTAAGCGAGACAAAAAATATAATCAATCATATTGCAAATTTTATGAGTTTTAATTTTGTATAGAAATTCTTTAACTATGGGATGGATAGTTTTCCTGATAGAAGCGAAAATCTGAAAAAAGTGAACCTCTTGCCCCCACACCAACATCTGGCTCAGCACCTAGAAGTGGGGACTTTTAGTATGTTTTCCTCCTTATTCCAAACAATGTCCTCAAGTAAAAAATTGTGTCCCCGCCATTTTCTTTTACAGCCCCTGCTGAGCCTTTACTTCTGAGAAAATTCTTTAATGAAACTTTACGCAGGAGAATGTCGAGAGGTGATCCTCTTGCGGAATCTTACACCATCTCCGGAGACACACTCCGATACAACATAGTGACACGCAGCAGAGCCGCCCGCTGTGTGGACGCCAACCTGCGTTTCTATCACCGTGGGGGGAGAGGGGCATTTTTATAATTTTTAATAACCTATTAAACTTTAATTTAAAAACATACTTTTTTCCTGGGCACGATGAAATCTCTGTCTGGGTATCACCGGATCCCCAACTTTCACCCTTGTTGGTGTCTGACGCTGTCTATGTTATCATAGACAAAGTGATTTAGGCTTCCCACAAGACGCCTGGTATCTTATTAATTAGTTTCAACATTTATACTATTTTTTTCGAATAATAGTAATAGGAGAAATCTTCATGACAGTGATATTATTTGATAATATTCGTGCCTAATCAGAATTAAAATAAAGGGCATTTCTTTTTTTTTTACTAATTATTTAGAAAATTCTATTCTATATTCATTATTTTTAGTATGGGATTTTTTTTTCTGTAACATTCCTTAATAAATAGGGAAGGTAAAGGTGGGTAATGCTAGAAATTTCTCAATGTAAGAAATTATGTGCAATGTAAATAATTTCTTAAATTGAGAAATTTAAAATTAATGAAATTTATTTGTATATATTTCAATTTTTTTATATATAATTACTTGAAATTTTATTTATATTTTATTTTATGCAATTTGCACCTGCGCAGCTGCGCATCTAGCAAATTTGTTGTATTTTTATTGTCTTGGTGTAATTGCTTGATTTTTTATATGCTGATGTTTTTATTGATGTAGTAGGTCTCTTGGCCATTTTCTTCTTAATCTTCGTTGCTCAGGTAACAGGGAGCAGGAGATAGAAAGAACCAGAGGATTGGAGTGATTTTGGTTTGAAGAATGAAATGTAGTGTATTTGTCGTGGATGTAGGATTTTACTGTTGGGGTGTTTAAGTCGTTATGTATAGTGGTGTTTGAAATGTACCAAGGTGCGTTAACAATTTTTCGTAAAATTTTTGATTTTGCTGTTTGTATTTTGTTTATGTGTGTTTGTTTTGCTGAACCCCAAAGTTCTGCTCCATATGGCCATATTGGTCTCAGTAAGGTGTTGTAGATAAGTCGCTTGTTTCGTAAGTTAAGTGAAGATCTGTAGTCCAGAAGATGTGAAAGTTGGCTATATCGTCTGGTAAGTTCTTGTCTTTTTAATTTCGTATGTATGTTCCAAGTAAATCTTTTGTCTAAGTAGAGTCCAAGGTACCGTACATAGTTCTTTGAAGGCACTGGATTATTGGCAATCGTTATGGGTGGACATGAAGCTTTCCTAAGAGAGAAACTAATGTGGGTGGATTTTTTACTATTAATTTTGATTATCCAGTTTTGAAACCACTTTTCAAGATCATGAAGATGGTTTTGTTGGGCAATTGATGTGATAGTAGGATTTTTGTGTGAAGTTAGAATAGCAGTGTCGTCAGCGAAGCAATAAATGGTGGTATTAGGGTGCTCAGGGATATCAGAAGTGTATATAGAATAGAGGATTGGGCTTGAGACGCTACCTTGTGGTACGCCTTTGTGTTGGGGAAAGAAGGAAGATACAGAAGAGTCTACGGAAGTACAGAAAAATCTATTAAGAAAGTAGGATTGAAGAATTAAAAAATAAGTGGAAGGTAAGTGCGGTTTTAGTTTTCATAATAGGCCCTTGTGCCAGACACTATCAAATGCTTTCTCTATGTCGAGAAAGACGGCAGAACAATATTCCTTTTTTTCAAAAGTCACAGAGATAGCATCTACTATCCGATGGCACTGTTGCACAGTAGAATGATAACAGCGAAAGCCAAACTGGTGATTTGGTATCACTTCACTATATTCTAGAATAGGCTTTAAACGGTTTAGTAATAGTTTTTCAAATAGTTTGCCCATTATTGGAAGAAGTGCTATAGGACGATAGGATGAAGGAGAAGTAGTAGGTTTTGATGGTTTGGCAATCATTTTGATTGTGAAGAGTTTCCAAAGGAGAGGAAAATAGGTAGTGCGTAAAATGGAGTTATAGATGTGTGTAAGAAACAAAACAGCTTTTAGAGGTAGGTGTCGAAGAATAAAGGGAGTGATTAGATCATAGCCAGGAGCTTTTTTGTTTGGTAGTCTGTTGATTTCTTTGTAAATTATTTTTGGATGAAATGCCGGTGGGGGTAGTGATAAGGGTAGTGGTGTTGTCAATTCTTCTTCTATTCATCATCATCATATGTGGCACGACATCCCGTTACCGAGACTGGGCCTCCTCCAAGAGCCTCCGCCAGTTGGCTCTGTCTTCTGCTGCAGCTCTCCAGTTCCGTACACCAAGCAGGGCTCTCGCATCATAGGCCACGTTGTCCAACCATCTCGTCCTCGGCCTTCCTACCCGTCTTACGAGATGCAGCTCCTCCATCATTATTTTCTTTGGTATTTCAACGGTGCCCATTCTGGCCACATGCCCTGCCCACCTTAGTCTGGCCAGTTTAATATACGTGACTACGTCGATGTCTGTATAGAGAGAACTGAGCTCCCTATTTTTTCTTTTCCTCCAGACATCACCCTCCTTTACTGGACCATAAATCCTTCTGAGGACTCCTCGCTCAAACACACTCAGCTTCATCTCATCGTTTTTAGTCATCGTCCAAGTCTCTGAGTCATATGTCAAAACAGGCCGAACAAGGGTCTTGTATATGATCAGCTTGGTCTTCTTTGAGAGATACCTACTTCTTAAGTGTCGGCCAAGTCCAAAGACACATCTATTGGCAGCCGTGATCCTTCTTTGTATTTCTTGAGCCATGTCATTTATGCTATTAATTTCAGACCCAAGGTATATACAACTTTTCACTCTCTCAAACTTAAAAGAACCTACCTCAAATGGAGAGTTCAGATCCACCTCACCACCAGCTCTCATATACTTAGTTTTCCTCTCGTTGACTTCTAGACCAAGTGGTCTTGCAGCTGCTTCAAGGCCTATAAACGCTTCTCTGAGAGCCTGTTCAGACCTACCTATTATGTCAATATCAACAGCAAAACCAAGAAGCTGTGTCAGGCGATTGAAGAATATATCGTTGGTCTGAATACCGGAGTCTCCTACAGCTTTCTCCTCTGCCAAGTTGAACAGTAGACAGGCGAGGGCATCCCCTTGCCTAACCCCACTGCTCACTTTAAACTCTTCGGAGTCGTCAGAACCTTCTTCAGATTCTTCTTCTATTGCGTCAGTATAATTATTGTCCTGTATTGTGTTTGTCTCAAATACTTGTGCAAGATATTTCATTAATTCATTGGCTTTTTCTTCGCTTGTTATTGCCCAAGTATTGTCGGTACGTCGGAGAGGGTATTGAAGGTCTTTTTTCTTTAGTCTTATACGTCTTGTTGTTGTCCATATTGATCCATTTCTATTGTTTATTGTGTCTATATAGGCTGTCATTTTTAAATTTTAATAGTTTTTCGTGAAGTTTTCTAGTTAGTTTGTTGAGTTCTGTTTTGTACGATAGTTCTTTGCCATAGGGCTCTAATCCTACGTTTTTCCTTTATAAGATTATGTATTGGCTGAGGTAGGTAAGAAGCAGGTTTAGTGTATGTCTTTGGTGGTCTCGTTGAATGCCAAATAGCCTCTTGTATACTTTTTGTTAGGTCGTTGACTGCATTGTCGAGGTCGTCAGCTGTACTAATTAAAGTGTTTAACGTAATTTTGTTGTTCAAAAAATGTTTAAAGTCGTCCCAGTTTATGTAACCGTTAATTAATGTCGGAGGTTTGGGTTTAACGAAAGGATTGTTCGAAAGTTCAAGTAAAATTGGGCTATGATCAGATGAAAGGTCAAGGAGAGAGGAAACGTTGGAATGTGCATGTGGTAAGGAGATTGTGACAAAGAAATCAAGAAGATCGGGAGACTTTGATAGTGAAGTAGGCCAGTAAGTAGGTTCAGATGGCGAAATTACAGATAATTTCAAATCTTCGATACATTTTTGTAGTCTTTTTCTACGAGTATTGGACATTCTAGATCCCCACCTTGTGTTTTTAGCGTTAAAATCTCCTCCTACAATGAATGATTTTCCCATTGTCGAGAAAATAGCCTTTAATTCATTCGTGGATATAACTTTATTGGGAGCTATATAGACTGAGGCAATCGTGAGTTGGAATTTTGAGGAGTTTAGAGAAATATTGGTGTATTGTAGGGAATTCGTAGAAACAGCACGAAGAATATCGTGATTTAAGGATTTGTCCACAATAATTGCAGTTCCTCCATGTGCTGTGTGGTCAAGATGATCAGTTCTGTAAGTTTCGTAATCTTGTAGCTTAAATGTTTGTTTGTCTGTTAAATGAGTTTCAGTAATCAGAGCTATGTTTATGTCATGTTCTTTTGAACAAATTTCCAGTTCATTTTTTCGTTGGAGCAGTCCATTGGAGTTCCATAGGAGTATTTTTAGAGAAGGTGATTTCGAATTAGTCATTGGAAGGATTAGAAATGAAAGTAGAAACTAGTTTAGTTAGAAGTTCTAAAATAGGGGATAAAAGGGATTTAAGTTCAGTTAGAAGAGGTTCCATAGAAGATTTTATAGCTGAAGAAAAATCAAAAGTTGAAGTAGAAGGTTGGATAGAAGTTGTAGAAGGATATCTCCCTGTTACCTTAGCATAGGAGACCTCTGCCACGGTAGATGGTTTATCACTACTCTGCGGTGTTAGATCTTTCTCTTCTAATTTTTGAACTGATTTAACGTGTTCTTCATTTGTTTCTATTGATATTAATTTGGCTGTTGAAGGATCCATTATATTTGGAGTCTGTGAAGAGAGGAGATCTATCTCTAAACCTGATCCAGAGGTTATATGGTTGACAAATGGTTTGTTTTTTAGTTATATTAGTTTCTTGAATGTAGCGCATCCTTTGTAATTGGCAGGGTGAGCACCTTCGCACTTAGCACAAGTGGCGGGCGTTTCTCTAGGTTTTGTACAGTTTGCTGTAAGGTGTGGTCCAGCGCACTTAACACATTTGGCGGGAAGACTACAGTACCCTTTAGTGAGGCCATAGGTTTGACATCTTTGACACTGTGGTGGTTCCTTTCTTAAGTATGGTTCTTCTACTTTTATTCTAGTATATAATAAAAATTCTAGATTAAAAATTTCTTGATTAGTTGGACTTTGTTCCAATTCTATAAAAAATCGGTAGTGGTACTTTTGTTTTGGGATGTTTTGTGTTACTAATATTTTTTACACTGTATCCTAGTTCTTTAAGTTCGAATTTGATATCTTCAATTTCTGTACTGTGATGAAGATTTCGAATGACAACACGAAATGATTTTCCCTTCTGTAATTGATATGTGTAGAATGTTGCATTTTGTGCTTTTAATAGTTTTATTATTTTTCGATAATCATCTGGAGTAGACGGAAATATTTTTGTCTCATTTGCGTTAGAAAGACTATAAAACCCGCGAGGTCCGACTTCTGTTGATAAATTTTGACATAATTCTTTGAAGTTTTTAACTGATTTTAAATTTATAGAGGGGGGTTAAGGAATATTGTTGGTTGACAATTTGTCCTGAGTCTTAGACGACATAGGAACGGGTTGAGGTGCGATTTCTTTGGGTGAAGTAGCATTTGTTTGTTTAAGTAATTCGTTGGATGGGATAACATTTGTTGTTTTTGTGATAGACGATAAGTTAGATTTCTGGTTAGTCCCTCTACTACGAGTAGACGCTTCTGTTGTGTCCTGCTTAGAAAGGTTTATGAAGGCAGGAGTTCGTTTTCTATTAGTTACAACTTTAGGTTTTTGAGTTTTTGTCATCCTGCAAGTCTAAATGTGACTTGCTATTTGAGGGATGAACTTTTTTATACCAATTGGTTAGTTCTTTTCTTACTAACCTGATAAAAAATTACTAACCTTCTTTTTTTTGAAGAGAGGTTATTTATTGTAATTTATATTTATAAAAATAGAAAACTACTATAGTATTGCACGGTTACTCAACTGTGTTGAGTTAATAACTAGCACAGTATTTATATCAGTCAACAGACATTTAAAACCAAAACAAGATAGTTCGGTACAAATTTACAAAATCTAATCAGCATTGGGAAATATTAATATATGTGGTGATGGAGGATTCCCAACGAGTATAAAATAATAGTTTCTTCCAGGGTCTTCATCAGCTCCCTAACAACACGAAGCATCAACAAAAAATTATTTGTAGGAAGAGGATTATACTCGTACATAACATAAGTTTATATATAAGCAATTACTTAATAGAAATAGGATGTGATAGAAGCAGATAGGACATCTTATATCCTATACTGAAGGGTACCATGTTATACAGCTTAGCTAGCTAACCAACATTGCAATCGACTGTTCTAAAATAGACTAACAGGTACAATGCAATAGACATGTTAGTTGTCAATTTAATGCAATGGGGAACACACTTGATCCTACTGCTGCCGTGGTTCGATAGTTTTCACAGTTATTCGTCATACTATATATATATATATATATATATATATATATATATAACATATTTTCATTAAAAAAAAATACATTCAATAAACGATCAATTATGATTAGAAAAAAAATATACAATTGATGATAAATTGTAAAAATGAACGACGTGCGTAAAAATGATTATTGTTGAGTGTTTTGATTTTATCCCGAAATTAGTGAAACATTATGACGGCTATCAAGGAAACCATACAATACCTACATGCTAGTGAAAAAAAATCAGTATAACCAATTCTGTTGCGAATTTTGTCAGCCTTACTTATATCTACATCATCATCGCTAGAACGCATATAATTCTTAATGAGGTAACAGGAAACCTGAAAAACCGAAAGAAGTTTACGTAAGTTCAAATGTTCGACAGTCATTTTATGTTTTAGGACGGTGAATACAATAAATCTAAAGAGTTAGTATATTTATATCTCCAGGTGAAAAAGGGGAGCTCATCCTCTCAAGATCGTTGAAAGATATGCCCATTGCCTTCCCAAGTAATTTTATTTTCCAATGTATATATACTGAGTCTGGACATTGATCCCTCCGTCAGTATCTCATCCTCCCACAAGTCCGGAGTTTCATCCCTCCGGTTGTGGTTACCATCCTTGCGGAGTGTTAAGGCTGATCCCTTGCACCGCAGGCCAAGAATGATTGGGTGCTGATCCGCCTATCACTCGAGGCCATCCCATTTAATCATCTTTCTTCATCCATTCAGTCATCCCATCCCAAATACTGAACACGCATTGTTGAGGCATTCTGATAACTTGCATAACTGCCTCTGCTTTACATACCTCGACAATTTTATAAATGGACAATTCAAACTACCAAGCCATGGGTCTCCAACATATAGGTGAACTAACGTGCCAACGTTTCGCTAATTAAGGCATCATTAAGGCCGAAAAACGAAGGCCACTTATATGAAGAAAGATAAAAGAAAAAAAAAAAAAGGAAAAGAAAAAAACAAAATTATTATTGCTGTAGTCATCTGACAAAAGCATCCAAATACTGAAGGAAAGAGAAGGTCTTATTAACACACCTAAGAAAAGTGATATTGAACAGCTGATTAGCATGAATACAAGAAACAAAAGAAAAAAATATACATGTAACTAAAATATAACAATATAAAATGTGTTAAATTAAATAAAGTAACAAATTTAATAGGAGAATCTCGAAAGTATATAAACATCCATTCACAACAAAACCCACTGGACGCACGGCCACTCCACAAGTAATATTACTAAAATAAGCATGAAGCTAGAAAAGAAACATATAGTTCTATTTTAGTTATGTTGATATATTTTTTCTTTTCTTCCTTGTGTTTCTGCTAATCAGCTGTTCAATATAATCTTTCTTAGCTGTGTTAATTAATAGAACCTTCTGTTTCCTTCAGTATGTATTTGGGTGGCTTCATAAGCAGTGTTGCTGCGCGCTCTGTAACAAATCTTCGTACATCAAATCTCGTACATCCTCATACGCTTGCTCATTGAAAATTCGTACCACAATAGGCTGAATGTTATTGTAGAATTTAAAGTAAAATTAGATCAGAACTCTTATTACCTCCATATACTTGGCTTATTACCTCCATCCATATATTTTAAAGCCTTTTTACATTATTTTTATATAAGCTAATGGGTCAAGAAGTAAAATGTGTTTAATTTAAGGCATAGAATTAAATATATAGAAAGTGCAAATATTTTTAGGAACTATTAGAAAAGTTTCTATAAAAATTTAAATTGCAATATTATTAAATTTTTATTTTGCTTACTTTTAACTATTTAAATAAGTTATGTACCAATCGCAGTTTTATAAAGAAAATAATGGATATATTTTATTTTATGCTCGATAAAAATCGAAAATATTTTTTTAATATGACGGTAACAATTTTTTTTTCTAGGAAATACAATATATACACACTTTATGAAGAAAACAATAAGTATAGTCTAATTAAAGAAGATATAATTGCAATATATTTGTTTATAAAGCAACAAAAGTTATTACGTAAGTATTACATATCAATATAAATAATAATACCGCAAAAATAATTGTAAAACAAATCTAAACTTCATTCATAAAAATATAAGTTTGTATATGACAGCAAACATTATGTACGAGGTACGATATGTATGAACCTTATATGAATATATGAATTATGTTGCTATGTATTAAACATAGCCAATAAGCTTTTAAATTTATTATTTAGTGTAGAAAACAAAGGTGAACGAAATCAACTTCTGACATCAGAAACGTAGAAAGCGCGTCAAAGATAGAAAACAGGTAAACTAAGGACCGACCCTATACCTGGATCGAGGGAAGGCTCATAGTAAAAACTAGTAACGGGCTAAGTAACTGGTTCCTCTTAGGGTGGTACAGTTATTATAAAGTAATATGGTGACGTTAAGAACCAATGAGAACCATTCCTGTCACACCCTGAAAAGTTTGTATAAATTCTACCGAGAAGCGGGAAAAAGCGTCTTATGTCGCTGTCCGGCCTTGAGAATAGGTGTTATGTGGAGATCCGGCGCTGAGGATAGGTCTTCTTTTACTTTCTTCCGGCTCGGGGACTGAAGTCTTGGCCCTACATAGACCATGATGATCCTGGCACAGCTTTGAACCATGGCTCGGAGCAGTGATGCAGCGATGAAACCTACCAACCACACAACTTCATATACAATAGTTAAGTGTTATTCCCAACAATCAATTTACTGAAATTTAGAATATTTCAGGGTAATATAGTTCTCAAAACAGTCCATCTGAAATCATGCCATCACAGTTAATTCTTCACAGTTAGTAATTCTTATAACTATAATTTGTAATTCTTTTAACTATAATTTGTAGTTCTTTTTACTATAATTTGTAATTCTTGTAAATATAATTTGTATATACTCTTTATTAAGCATGGAAATAAATTAAGTTTTTTAGAAAAAGTTATTTTAATTCTGCCACCCATTTACATCCATCATGATCACAGGTAATATTTGATAATTAGAGAGCAAGATAAACACAAACCAGCCTTTGAGGAAAGAAATCCAATTCATTAATTCTGGACCAATCAGTATATTATAAATCCAAATTTATTTTACTGATTTTTATTACTAACTTGTTAGTTAACATATCTGGGTAATTATCATCAGTAATTATCCAGTGGCATCCCGAATAAAACTAACACCCCAAAACGTAGTATTTTAACATTTCATTATGTCATCCCTTTTTTGGGGATAAGAAATAGCAATGTACATAACCTTAAATACGAGCATCCTCGTATGAACGGCAACACTTTTCGTAAGATGTCTACAGGAATAATTTTTTTTCTTTTCCTCTTTTTAATATAAATATAACATAGTATCTGAAATAAGGCAGCGATTTAAGTTAAGGCAGCAGCGATGCCTAGGCATCGAAAGAAATGGAAAAATGAAACCGAAGGATAACAGTAAAATAAAGGGGAAAATTGTCTCATTGGGAATAACGTCAGCTAAAACCAAAATTGACGGGAAGGGGCGGGGAGGAGGGAGTGTAGGCTGACATAAAATAAATTGAGAGGAGAGGACCGCGATTTAACCAGGATATTGTGCTCTCGCTTAGCCTCTTCCTTACGACTTCAGGTGTCAGACTCGTAAACCCTGCGGGAGGGGGGGGGCGGACGGGAGAAAGGGGTTTAGTGTCCTCCGGGGCGGGGAGAGCTTTTCAATCAATAAGTATATCTGAGCCTTCGCTGGAAATACAAGGGGACAGTCTAAGGCCGGCTTTTATCTCTATGAAACTATAACGCCCCGTCTCCCCTTAGAAGGTCCCTTCACCTAAATTATTACTTGAATATGTGATTTTCTTCTGAATAACAGTCAGCGTAGTTATAGAATATGAAAATCCATAATAAAATAATACTGATTATATTTAAAAGTAAAATGATTGATTGAGATATCCAAATTAGTCTACTCTGTGAGTGGTTATTGAGGGAAATGGAAGGAACAAAAATTTTACCTTAAGGGAACCCTATACGATCACTCGGAATTGGATTCCGAGGCACTAATGACGTTCCAAATTATCATGTAAGTTAGTGAATGAAGTACTTACTGATGGTGGCGTGTGGCGAATTTCCGAAGATCCGGAAATCAAAGTTCATTCTCGAGAAGTGAAGGGAGAACTGAGGTAAAAGTAGTGGGGAGACTAACCCTACTACTGGATAGGTTAGTTTACCTAGGCCTCTCAACCATTATAAATTTTCATTAAAAGCAAATAGTTAAATAATTTTTCATATCCCTTGTTTATATTTTATAAACCATCTTCAACTATTTCTTTTAAATAGTCAAGTGGGAAACAAATTAAAAAAAAAAGTGGAAACTTCACAATTTACTTAAAGAAAAAAAAAAATCTTTAACTGTTGTGTATATTTGTCAGTTCTTTTCCCATTTTCCTCAACAAATTTATTATTTTCGCAATACTTATTCTTAATTTTTGTAAGTACTAGACTTATATTTTACTAACTTTTGTCAAAACGATTTTCTATGAGAATAACCTTATTACTAGATAGGTTAGTTAACCTAGGTCTCATTTTTAATTAAATAATTTCATAATAGTAAATAGTTGTTTATATCCCTAGTTTATATTTTTATTAACCATTTTCAACTATTTTTCAGTAAATAATCAAGTAGATAATAAATTGACAAAAAAGAAGTGGACACTTCACAATTTACTAATAGAAAAGAAACGTTTAACTGTTTTGTTTATTTGTCATTAATTTTTATATTTTTCTTAACAAATTGATTATTTTCGCAATACTTTTCCTGAATTTTTGTAAGTAGTTAACTTATAACTTTGGTCTATTTGGTCTATTTTGATCTAACTTTGGTCTAAACGATTTTCAGACACTGGGAAGTAATTATTATATCTCCATCTTCTTGACGCCCAATATTATCAATGACAATGTCCAAATAATTATATCTATGCTGTTTCTTTGTTTACAACTGAGATAAATTGGCTTCAGCAATGATAAGTAATGATCAGTAATGATTAACGTGTAGGGGTCTTCATGATCAAAGCGATCCCGAGCAATCTTTGCTATTCTTGTGACGTTCATTCACGAATTGCCGTGTAGGGTCCCCTTTAGAGGTATCTTCGGTATAGTGAGGAGGTAAACATACCCTAAGGTAAACAGTCTCCAATTCTAGGTGGTGAGCGAATGGTAGAAAGGGAACCCAGGTAAACTAACCTGTAGGTACTATTCTACAGAAACTGTATTCACTTACAGTTCTGTATTCTAGGTAAACTGACTTACTTCTAGAAGTCCCAATAATTTATGATTTTTTTAAAAACCGAACTTAGCCTGGTTAGACGCACAAAAATCCTGTTTAAATGGTTTTAGCAATGACAGTTACACTCATGTCTTGAGTGAAGAATCTGGCCATTGCCAGAGTTAGCAATGACAAATTTTATTTTCATTTAAAGAAAATTTTATCTATTTTACGTAGAAACAATTGTCAATTACTTAAATTAAATATTTCTTTAATGATCGCTTCCTATACATCAAAAATCATGACTTACTTTATAAAATACTAAACTTAGATTTCCAAATTTTCTGCTGACAACTGGCACATTGTTTATATGAACATTCTTTTAGGCTTCGAGGTCTGCTATTACTCCTATAAAAATTTCCTACTACTTTCGGGACAGTTGCAGAGGGAAATACTTGAAAGGTTGATAGTAAACATCAAGATTCCCCAAAAAATTCATATTAACCATCGTCCAATTTCCAGCAGAAAAGTAGGAAATTTAAGGTTTGTGTTTGTTTATGCGGTTCATGTTTTTTATAGAATAGGAAGCTATAACTAAAAAAATATTTGACTTAAGTAATAAAACACTGCTCCATAGTAAACAATACAAAATTTACTTTAAAGGATAGTAGAGTTTCTTATTGTTAAAACTATTTAAAGAGCGGCTTAATTCAGCGACTTAATTAAGCCTTGTTTTAAAAAAAAATCTTAAATTATTAGCGATTTTTTTTATCATCATCCAACTATATTATAGATACCCCACTTTTAGAAAAAGTTCCTCGTTAATTTAGCTTTAAGCCTTTGATCATTAAATTAAGGTTTCTTAGGCAAAACTTTGAGATTCGTCTTCAGTTGTAAAAAATGGTTTTACAAAATTGGTTTAAAATGGTTTTTCAACTTTTGGTCCTGTTACCTTTAAGTATCCGTGTTTTCTGCAAGAAATAGTACAATTGACAGTCATAAAATTTTTTTTTTTTGTTATTTGGCAATGATTATTTCCAATTAACATCAATTGAATTTATTTTTTACATATAGTACATGAGTTTTAAGCCATGTATCCACAAGAACATTGAGATTGTGGTTCTGAAGATAGAAGTAAATATCTCGAAACGTAAACTTGTAAACAAGCAATTTTGATAATACAACAAATAAATTCAGTTGTTTTTAATTGGAAGTAATCATTGGCAAATAACAAAGAATATCATACAACTTCCCAGAAAAAAGAAAAAAGAAGATTTTCTTTTTCTTTTGAGAAAAGTCATTAAATTTACTAAGGTCCATGATAATAGGGACCTCCTGAGGTCTAATACGGCCTCTGCACAGCGGGATGAATTGCCAATCTAGGTAAAAAAAAATTATGGTGAAATTTTTTAAATCTGACGTAATAAGATAAAAGAGGGATTAGAAGACAATCATAAATTGTTTTGATTTTAGTGGTTCCAGACGGTATATATATATATATATATATATATATATATATATATATATATACCGGTATTTATATATACCGGTATATATACATACTACTTATATATATATACTACTCAATTCTTCTTCGGTGCATACTATTTATTTTCAAGTTAATTTATTATTAGCCATATTTACTATTCAGTGACTGGTTATTCTTATAGGAGTAGGGGAAGACTATTTATTATGAATAGAAATGAGATGGATGACATATGGGTGACTCAGAAACAAGGTAATTTTAACTTATTTTGAATCATTTAATAGTAAAGAAATAATAATGTTGTTAAATAATTAAAGGTGAACATGACAATAATAATAAGGACAATAATAAGGAATTTTATTATGAGTAGACGCTTGCAATTCGCATAAGTGAAAATGACAGGTACATGATGGGTATTTTAGGTACATAATAAGAATCTTTATAATTTGAAATATGTTAAAGTTAATATATGATTGTAAATGAAAAAAAAATTTTTAGACTTGAAAATGGCTCGACGAGCCGAAACGTCGTCATTGTGATGAGTAGTCATTAAGTGACAAAATTTTTTTTAAATTGGTGTAAATATGGCTAATAATAAATTAACTTGAAAATATATATATATATATATATATATATATATATATATACAACCCTCTAAACAACTACTGATTTGATGGCTCATATTTTGTTTTATTATTGCCTTATCTTTGGTACCACTAGTTAATTATTTTTTTACAATACAATTTTTTATTTGATAGGTATAGATGCCTAGTATTTAAGTACGTCATTCATGAAATTATTTATTCATAATTTCACTAATTAACTTGTGTATTTCTACATGCTCTAAAATAAAGTAATTTTATAACTTCAAAAGCAATTTACTAAAATGTATCAAAAATACTACTGTGAAATTTTACTCAGATGTTGCTTTTTAGGTATATTAAAGGAAAATAAAAGAGTTGACTACCTTTATCTACCTTTTGAGACATTATATTTTTTTTATTTTATTTTTTTTTTTTAACTTATTTATTGAAAAATATTACAATCTGTCTCTAGGACATTTATTTAGGAGTTCACAGATCACATTCACACTCTATGTACAATAAATAAAATAAATATTATTATAAATATTATATATTTTTTTAAAATATTTTATTTAAATATGGAAGTTAATCGGTATTTAGAAAAAATCCTACTGATATATAGTCTATAATTAAAGTTATTCGGCAATGATTCGAGTCGAATAACATCTTTCTTTTACTGGGTGTGGGTATGTAGGTAAATGTGTGAATGTGTCGGGTGTGTATGCATTGTCCTTTACACAAAGAAATGTAAAATATTCCTTTTTTTGGGGCGAGGGATTAGGATAACGTTAGGATGGGGAATTGGGTGATAATACACGCTCAAAGCACAGAGTAAGACCCATGGGCAAATAAAGTGCGAATAGACAAATAAAGTGATCTTATAAAAAATTCTCATTGTGAATTAGTTAACAATAAAACAGATTATTACAAAAAAATTTCAATTACGCAACTTTTTAATGTTTTGCTTTTGATATTTTAACCCACAGATAACCAATTCTTATACAAGCAGTACGACAGCAATCTGCAATGATTAAAAAAAATTTTTTTTAAAGAACGACATCCAAATGTATGGATCATACCTTGAAAAGGTATGTAGAAACGGCAGAATCCTGTGTCATGATTAGGAAATTACAATGCAATTTGTGAGATATAAATATGTGAAATTTGTTTTAGATGATTATGGGATAGAGCTCCGAAAACTCCGAGTAACTTATCAAATAGAAATAAATGAGACTATGTTGCATTAAAATTTGGTCTATCGGCATGTATAGTTTACCCCTCTCTTCAGCAATCTAAAGTAATACAATTGCAATCAAAGACTCATTTGATTAATTTATTTTGACAATCAGATAAATGTATCAGTGTGAAAAGAATAAAGGTCAAACTTGCATAATGAAAAATATTATTTGATTATATTAAAATATTTATAAATTACCACTTTTGTTGCAGCTGTTGGTTCAGCGTATGCTTTTAAACGAACTAAGAGTAACAAGTGTTGTGTAGTTTACTTTGGAGAAGGTGCTGCCTCTGAAGGTGACGCTCATGCTGCTTTTAATTTCGCAGCGACTTTGGAAGTTCCTCTCATATTATTTTGGTAATAGAATTATAAATTTTATAACTATACAAAGTTATCATTTGTTCTATTTTTCAAAATATTATCAGATTGTTTTATCAATAACATTTAACAGACGCTGGTTACTGTATTGTAAACGATTCAAATGTTGGTAGTCAGTTCTCTTTCATATTAAAACTCTTGAAAATTAATTAATTTACTTTTTCTATGTTTACATGTGATGATGCAAGAAGCTATTTGCTTAAAATATCGTTACATACCTTCAAATGGTCAGACTAGACACTACAATATATACAATAAATTTTCATTATTTGAGCTCTGATTGTTTTAAAAACTCAGATGATCTCAATGAATTATATGAGCCATCAAATTTAAAAATTGGTTGAGCCGTTTATTCATAAAATATTTAAATACCTACTAACAGATTTTTGAGATAAAATGATTTTAGTAAGTACTCTGATGATGATTGAATTTTAATTTAAAAATTATTTAACCTTTACTATTAATGTTTTTAGTGAGAACTCTTCAAAGACTCTTCTTGTGTTTAAAATATCTTTAATAATTATTCATAAATAAATATAGATATATGTGAAATATATATATTTGTTTTGTATCATTATTTCTTAATGTTTATAAAATCTTTATACATTTTTTTTGTCTATACACCATATCTTCCTTAATACTTCATCAAATCCTATAATATATATTCAGTATATAAATAAGTAGAAATTAAAAATAAAACTATATGCTCATAACTCAAAAAAATAAACAATTTATGGTTGATTTAAGTTCATTCTCGAGAAGTGAAGGGAGAACTGAGGTAAAAGTAGTGGGGAGACTAACCCTACTACTGGATAGGTTAGTTTACCTAGGCCTCTCAACCATTATAAATTTTCATTAAAAGCAAATAGTTAAATAATTTTTCATATCCCTTGTTTATATTTTATAAACCATCTTCAACTATTTCTTTTAAATAGTCAAGTGGGAAACAAATTAAAAAAAAAAGTGGAAACTTCACAATTTACTTAAAGAAAAAAAAAAATCTTTAACTGTTGTGTATATTTGTCAGTTCTTTTCCCATTTTCCTCAACAAATTTATTATTTTCGCAATACTTATTCTTAATTTTTGTAAGTACTAGACTTATATTTTACTAACTTTTGTCAAAACGATTTTCTATGAGAATAACCTTATTACTAGATAGGTTAGTTAACCTAGGTCTCATTTTTAATTAAATAATTTCATAATAGTAAATAGTTGTTTATATCCCTAGTTTATATTTTTATTAACCATTTTCAACTATTTTTCAGTAAATAATCAAGTAGATAATAAATTGACAAAAAAGAAGTGGACACTTCACAATTTACTAATAGAAAAGAAACGTTTAACTGTTTTGTTTATTTGTCATTAATTTTTATATTTTTCTTAACAAATTGATTATTTTCGCAATACTTTTCCTGAATTTTTGTAAGTAGTTAACTTATAACTTTGGTCTATTTGGTCTATTTTGATCTAACTTTGGTCTAAACGATTTTCAGACACTGGGAAGTAATTATTATATCTCCATCTTCTTGACGCCCAATATTATCAATGACAATGTCCAAATAATTATATCTATGCTGTTTCTTTGTTTACAACTGAGATAAATTGGCTTCAGCAATGATAAGTAATGATCAGTAATGATTAACGTGTAGGGGTCTTCATGATCAAAGCGATCCCGAGCAATCTTTGCTATTCTTGTGACGTTCATTCACGAATTGCCGTGTAGGGTCCCCTTTAGAGGTATCTTCGGTATAGTGAGGAGGTAAACATACCCTAAGGTAAACAGTCTCCAATTCTAGGTGGTGAGCGAATGGTAGAAAGGGAACCCAGGTAAACTAACCTGTAGGTACTATTCTACAGAAACTGTATTCACTTACAGTTCTGTATTCTAGGTAAACTGACTTACTTCTAGAAGTCCCAATAATTTATGATTTTTTTAAAAACCGAACTTAGCCTGGTTAGACGCACAAAAATCCTGTTTAAATGGTTTTAGCAATGACAGTTACACTCATGTCTTGAGTGAAGAATCTGGCCATTGCCAGAGTTAGCAATGACAAATTTTATTTTCATTTAAAGAAAATTTTATCTATTTTACGTAGAAACAATTGTCAATTACTTAAATTAAATATTTCTTTAATGATCGCTTCCTATACATCAAAAATCATGACTTACTTTATAAAATACTAAACTTAGATTTCCAAATTTTCTGCTGACAACTGGCACATTGTTTATATGAACATTCTTTTAGGCTTCGAGGTCTGCTATTACTCCTATAAAAATTTCCTACTACTTTCGGGACAGTTGCAGAGGGAAATACTTGAAAGGTTGATAGTAAACATCAAGATTCCCCAAAAAATTCATATTAACCATCGTCCAATTTCCAGCAGAAAAGTAGGAAATTTAAGGTTTGTGTTTGTTTATGCGGTTCATGTTTTTTATAGAATAGGAAGCTATAACTAAAAAAATATTTGACTTAAGTAATAAAACACTGCTCCATAGTAAACAATACAAAATTTACTTTAAAGGATAGTAGAGTTTCTTATTGTTAAAACTATTTAAAGAGCGGCTTAATTCAGCGACTTAATTAAGCCTTGTTTTAAAAAAAAATCTTAAATTATTAGCGATTTTTTTTATCATCATCCAACTATATTATAGATACCCCACTTTTAGAAAAAGTTCCTCGTTAATTTAGCTTTAAGCCTTTGATCATTAAATTAAGGTTTCTTAGGCAAAACTTTGAGATTCGTCTTCAGTTGTAAAAAATGGTTTTACAAAATTGGTTTAAAATGGTTTTTCAACTTTTGGTCCTGTTACCTTTAAGTATCCGTGTTTTCTGCAAGAAATAGTACAATTGACAGTCATAAAATTTTTTTTTTTTGTTATTTGGCAATGATTATTTCCAATTAACATCAATTGAATTTATTTTTTACATATAGTACATGAGTTTTAAGCCATGTATCCACAAGAACATTGAGATTGTGGTTCTGAAGATAGAAGTAAATATCTCGAAACGTAAACTTGTAAACAAGCAATTTTGATAATACAACAAATAAATTCAGTTGTTTTTAATTGGAAGTAATCATTGGCAAATAACAAAGAATATCATACAACTTCCCAGAAAAAAGAAAAAAGAAGATTTTCTTTTTCTTTTGAGAAAAGTCATTAAATTTACTAAGGTCCATGATAATAGGGACCTCCTGAGGTCTAATACGGCCTCTGCACAGCGGGATGAATTGCCAATCTAGGTAAAAAAAAATTATGGTGAAATTTTTTAAATCTGACGTAATAAGATAAAAGAGGGATTAGAAGACAATCATAAATTGTTTTGATTTTAGTGGTTCCAGACGGTATATATATATATATATATATATATATATATATATATATATACCGGTATTTATATATACCGGTATATATACATACTACTTATATATATATACTACTCAATTCTTCTTCGGTGCATACTATTTATTTTCAAGTTAATTTATTATTAGCCATATTTACTATTCAGTGACTGGTTATTCTTATAGGAGTAGGGGAAGACTATTTATTATGAATAGAAATGAGATGGATGACATATGGGTGACTCAGAAACAAGGTAATTTTAACTTATTTTGAATCATTTAATAGTAAAGAAATAATAATGTTGTTAAATAATTAAAGGTGAACATGACAATAATAATAAGGACAATAATAAGGAATTTTATTATGAGTAGACGCTTGCAATTCGCATAAGTGAAAATGACAGGTACATGATGGGTATTTTAGGTACATAATAAGAATCTTTATAATTTGAAATATGTTAAAGTTAATATATGATTGTAAATGAAAAAAAAATTTTTAGACTTGAAAATGGCTCGACGAGCCGAAACGTCGTCATTGTGATGAGTAGTCATTAAGTGACAAATTTTTTTTTAAATTGGTGTAAATATGGCTAATAATAAATTAACTTGAAAATATATATATATATATATATATATATATATATATATATACAACCCTCTAAACAACTACTGATTTGATGGCTCATATTTTGTTTTATTATTGCCTTATCTTTGGTACCACTAGTTAATTATTTTTTTACAATACAATTTTTTATTTGATAGGTATAGATGCCTAGTATTTAAGTACGTCATTCATGAAATTATTTATTCATAATTTCACTAATTAACTTGTGTATTTCTACATGCTCTAAAATAAAGTAATTTTATAACTTCAAAAGCAATTTACTAAAATGTATCAAAAATACTACTGTGAAATTTTACTCAGATGTTGCTTTTTAGGTATATTAAAGGAAAATAAAAGAGTTGACTACCTTTATCTACCTTTTGAGACATTATATTTTTTTTATTTTATTTTTTTTTTTTAACTTATTTATTGAAAAATATTACAATCTGTCTCTAGGACATTTATTTAGGAGTTCACAGATCACATTCACACTCTATGTACAATAAATAAAATAAATATTATTATAAATATTATATATTTTTTTAAAATATTTTATTTAAATATGGAAGTTAATCGGTATTTAGAAAAAATCCTACTGATATATAGTCTATAATTAAAGTTATTCGGCAATGATTCGAGTCGAATAACATCTTTCTTTTACTGGGTGTGGGTATGTAGGTAAATGTGTGAATGTGTCGGGTGTGTATGCATTGTCCTTTACACAAAGAAATGTAAAATATTCCTTTTTTTGGGGCGAGGGATTAGGATAACGTTAGGATGGGGAATTGGGTGATAATACACGCTCAAAGCACAGAGTAAGACCCATGGGCAAATAAAGTGCGAATAGACAAATAAAGTGATCTTATAAAAAATTCTCATTGTGAATTAGTTAACAATAAAACAGATTATTACAAAAAAATTTCAATTACGCAACTTTTTAATGTTTTGCTTTTGATATTTTAACCCACAGATAACCAATTCTTATACAAGCAGTACGACAGCAATCTGCAATGATTAAAAAAAATTTTTTTTAAAGAACGACATCCAAATGTATGGATCATACCTTGAAAAGGTATGTAGAAACGGCAGAATCCTGTGTCATGATTAGGAAATTACAATGCAATTTGTGAGATATAAATATGTGAAATTTGTTTTAGATGATTATGGGATAGAGCTCCGAAAACTCCGAGTAACTTATCAAATAGAAATAAATGAGACTATGTTGCATTAAAATTTGGTCTATCGGCATGTATAGTAGGAATAAAACAACAGACGTCAATAAATATTGTTGTTTCAGAAAAGAAATTATTGAAAGTTCTAGGATCCGTCTTAAAATCCATTTGAATGCTTTTATCGATTTTATGAATGGATTAGTGTCTACCAGGGTTTGAAATCAATAATTCAAAAAATAAAAATAAAATCGGATCAAAATTTTTTGATGGAATTTTTAAAACTGATTTGATGTTTGTTATTAATAGCAATTTTTATTTTTGATCCTAAGTTATAAAAATCGTATCCTGATCATTATTTTCGAACAAAAATTTTACAATTAACTACAATAATACTAATTCTGGAGTAGGTAATACTGTTTTAAATCAGAAGCATATATTTTTTTTTAGTCTCTATAATATATTTTTTTTAGTGTAGGGCCGTAGGTGGAGAATAAAGTTGTCAACTATAACCATGTAGCAAAAAAAAAATGTATAAGTAAGCTATTTCAGAAATATAATATTAAAAAATATGTACATTAATAATGTAGACATACATATTAATATTTAATTTAATTTATGTAAAATATGATTATTTTCTGATCAAACATTTTATTATCACAATTTAATCTTTATTGTTTATGTAAAACTTTTATACATAGTAAATTATTTTATTATCAGAAACTAAAAAGGCCTAAAATACTACCTACCTTTAATACGTTATTCTATCAAGGTACGATTATAATGGTAATGTTTTAGCATCCCGATAATTTACAATAGAATTACACTTGACTAGTTTAAGGGAGGAAAACTTTTTTTTCCCTAAGGCAGTGGAGAGGGAACTAATGAGACAATTTAGAAGGGCGAGGGTTGGGCGGATGTATACAGTTTCGAAAGGGGCAGCCTTTAATTGGCTACGGTGAACTTAACCTTAGCATCCTCTTGGTTAGTTGTGTAACCCTCTTCCTTGGAATAAATAATTTCCTTAAAGGCACTGTAAATGTAAAATAGGCTGGTATGGTTTACATCACTTGCGGCAACGATCATGGGAGGTTTGGTTGTATTATAGCTGCAAATAAAAAGATTTCAATCGATAAGTTTGATTAAGACTTTAATACAGGCTATGCTTTTTCAATTCGTGCATATCCAATATATTCCTTGATAATCGATTCAGAATTTCGCATTCGAGCCAAGCTATATAAGTCTCTATTAAAAAAAATGTTATTAGTGATTTTCATATTTTTATTTTATAAGATAACTAGCTTTACACGCGCTGCTGTGGCTTAGTCTGGCAAAATGAAATAGAAAGAAAATAGAAAGCACATATGAGTAGATTAGTAGCAAAGGACATCTGTCATTTTTAAAAAAGTTGGGAAACAAATTTGTCTGTAAAATGGCTTCAATTGAAACTAATTCTAATTGTTTTTTTTCTCATGATTCAAATTGAACATTCATAATCATCTGAGTAAATACGCCGTCATTAATAATCATCAGAAACAGTCTGAGTTGAACTTATAAAACTAAACCAAAAAATTAATTAAAAAAACGTATAATAGTATTGACCTACATAAGGAGAATCATATAAATTCTTCAAATGATAATTTCAATTACTGTAGTAATTATAAAATTTTCGATTAATCAATAAAAAAAAACATGCTTGCCGACGTTCGGTAGTGAGCAAGCAAAAGGAAACCGGCCTTTTCTGAAGAGAAAGCAGTAAATGTTTAAAAAACAATAATTCTGCAACGAACCGTCCGATTTCGAATATTTTTTTTATTTTGTCAGCTATTGAGAAATCTTTCATATAAATATGGGTATTATCAGTCAAAAATTGTTTACTTTTATTGTTATCGTCAAATAAAATATTGATTTCATCGTAAAATTTTTCAGCTTGTTTTCGGGAAAGTATGTTATACACATAAATTAGAAGGGTTTCAAGGGGAAGACTTTAGCCAAGTTTCGTTAAAATCGGTAAAGCCGCTTTGGCGCTACAGTTTATAGCGACACATTTTTTTGCGGCTTTGAACAGAAAAACAGTTACATTTTTATTTTTTTACATATATAAAATTATCGTAAGACAGAAGTACTATGCCAGAAACCTTCTCAGGAGTGTACGGAACAACTTCCCAAAGTTTCATGGCGATCGGTTAAATGGTTTAGTAATGCACTAAGGACAAACAGACGGACAGACAGACAGACATACATTCATTTTTATATCTATAGACAAGAGCTAAACTTTATTTTTATACAGCTGATCATTTATTTATATATGTGTTGACCTCCTGTAATTTACTACCATTTTAATACAAAATAAAGACTTTAAACTATACATTTGTACGGAATTCAACCGGAGATGGTTGTTTGATTTTACCTGGATAACAGGAGTTATTTTTCGATCTTGACATTTTTTGTTGAATACAATATATTAATTATTATATTATATATAAAATTATTTATATTTCATATATATTATAATTATAATTATTATGAAATAGAAAAGGAAGCACTATATAACATACAATTAGAATATTAGAAATAAAAGGCTGAAGTTATTGCCGGGCTTTTATGAAGCTAGATCGGCGTAGGGAGATGGCGGCCCCATCGCCCAGTCGGCAGACTGCAAATAGCCATTGCTCCTTCAGTTTGGGGGATCAGTACACTGACATTCACACACAGAACACTATTTACAGCACACTACATATACTCCCAAAATACAAAAAACAAAGGTCGCAATCACAACATACCCTAGTGCCACCTTTCCTAAGTAACCACTCTGGATGGGGGAGCATATCAGGAGGCCTAGAACCCTTTCACCCTGAAGATGCAAGACGCAAGATGCATGGATCCTGGATGCACACCAAAGATTCACGTGCCTCTTACATCTTCTGTTTATATCCATTATTTAGTTTAGTATGTGAGTTTAGTGCTCTTGATCAATCTCCGCTGGCTTTAGTATCAGTGACGAGAGAGTAGCGCAGAGTTCTCCTGGAGTTCCCTCGGCTGATTTTATATAGGTATGCATGTGCTTTTTTTTGTTTGCTTAGTTTTAATTTTCTTATTTTTTAGGTTATTTTAATTTATTATCTATTGTATACACTTTTGATTATTATTTTGTTTCTATTTATTTATTTTTTTTTTTTTTGACATATAGTGTGAATGTCATCCTACCTCACTATAACCAATGTCCAAGAGACAGATTGTTGTAATACTCAATAAAGAAATTAAAAAAAGAAAAAAAAAGTAGGTGAGTTTGAAAACTTAAACATATTACTTTGTCAGAACATAACGTAATTGTCATTGAAATAGAGATAGTTGATATTTAAATAAGTATTTGTTTTAATGTAGTTGATTCATTTATAAAGTATTTGTTTAATCGTAGTTGATATTAAAATATTTTTTCCCACTGTAATTGATTTATTTATGAAGTATTTTTATAATAGTAAGTGATATTGAAATAAGTATTTTTTTTTTCGCTGATCTGAATAAATTATAATCTCTTGTTCATCTCTGTTTGAGTACTCTTTACTTGTTGTATCATATATTGCAGGATAGTCTTCAACTGCTTTGACAAAGGTCACATTGAAGTTCTCTGTGTCGGATAACATAGTTGAAGTGTGGAAGTTGGAACACAATTGCGGTATGAAATGAAACTGAAAAGAAACCGTGAGAGTAAGGGGACTCACTAGATTCTAGGAGCTTGTGGTTCTTAGTAAATATTAATCAACTAGAAAGACCTAAAAATGTATGAGGTAGGAACTGGAAATGTTGAAGATATACGAAGTAATAAACACAAACGGATGATAAAGTTCACAATGTGATAAACTTTATTTATATTTTGATTACTTTTTCTTACTAACTATTTATTGCAATTTTGGCATACAATTTTTAATATTCCAAGTAAAAACATATGGAGCAATAGTTAAAAATCAGAGCAATTGATAAAAAAAGCCTATAGTTAAAAAAAAAAAGGGAAACAATACTTGAAAATAAAATTGCAATTGATAGAGACTTCAATCGCAAGAGCTTAGAGAAAATTTAGAGGGAAGAGGGAGGGTAGACCGAGCGTAGGCGATGTAAGCCGACCGGACCCGATGATTAATTCTCAAAAATATTTTCCTCCAGGCGGGCTGAGGTGGAAGGGGCGAGTATACAAGACCAGCATAACAAAGCTGAACGCTAAAAATCTCCAGCCGGCTGATTTCCAAAATGCATGTGAAAGCTCTAGTTCTATTACACTATCCAGTGTTTAAGATGCATGCATCTTGCATCTTCAATTTTAAAGGGGCCTAAGATGAGGCAATACAGGAAATTAGGTGGTTGGGAAAGGGAGTTATAGAAAAGAAAAGGCATACATTGTACTACAGCTGTCATGACTCCCAATTCCTAACGTTCTTTTGGAAGGAAGCTTATAGTATCCGGATGTGCACGCCAATTTGTTATCAACTTCACTTCCTTGAACCCGAAGATATGCAAGATAAGAAACAAGAGCAAGTTTTACAATTATAGCCTAATTAGCTGCCATGGACCTCCTGCGGTGTCGATCGAAGAAGATAAGGATTTGTTCTACGACGATCTGGCTAAAACTATGGATGAATGTCCAAAAAACGATTTACGTGATTTTTAACAAAACCGTCCAGATATTTGGATATGCCGATGATTAATTTGATATTGTTGTCAGTTCGTAAGCTGCACTGAAGGAAGTATTTCTTCAATTAGAAAAGGCAGGTATGAGATTTGGGCTTGTTGTCATCGAATCAAATACTAAATATATACAAGCTGGACCAGGGTATTTCTGGGAAAGTCATATTGAGATAGGGAAATTGGGAGAGAGGATGCAGCACTTTGTATACTTGGGGTTGAAGTTGAATTCGGATGGTGATGTATCCCAAGATATTAAACCTCGGATTGCAGCAGCTAACAAGTGCTATTTTAGCCTCACCAAGCAATTTCAATGTTTGGCCGGTTTTCGCGTATGGATCTGAAGCTTGGCCGTGGAGTAAAACTGGTGAGGAAAGGCTGTTGATTTTCCAAATAACGTTACCTTTAATTAATAATAGATTCATAATTTTTTTTTTCCAAACATGCGAAATAAAGAATTTTCGGCAAAGAGGACAATAGAAATATTGATAGGTATCTGTTCACATCATGTTACTTTCCGTGATAGTCTTAACAGAACCGATATGTAGAATCTATGCTCTTAGAATTTTTTTTATATATATACATATATAAGTAACCTAAGGAAAGGCTAAAATTATAAATGTCAACAAGTATTATTTTTAAAGAAATGGAATTTTATTTTCACCGTGATGTGCAGTTAACACCTGAAGGGTCACAGATTATTTGCAAGACGTGGAATTTTGACAAATATTATGGAATTATGAATATTGTAATCTCTGAAAATCATTCAGTTATGGTACGTAAAGCGGAAAATCCGTGACGGAGTACCGTAAGCTATAGGTCAGAACGGTTTTCCTCCAAGGGGTGCTGATATATCGGTCTAATTACACGTCTTGGGGTCCCAGAACCAGTGGGGCGGTGCCTTCCTCCATTAGTAAATCAACCAAATCTCAGATAATATACCAGATAAAGTCAGCTATTCTCAGCTCTATACATCAATCTTAATAATTTCCAAACCGTTTAAAATCAACAGGAGTATTGTCTTCAATTGATTTGACGAATTTAAGGTCAACAAGAACGGTCTAATAATTTACCATACTCTATATTAGAAAAATTAGAGAAAAAATCTAATATATTAGCGATGTTTAAAAAATGAACTTTGAGTTCTTTACTTATTGTTAATGTAAAAAAAAATAAAATAAAACGGGAAATACATTTTTATGAACAACGCCAGTCATCGTCATTATTTCCCGGAAGCAAATCACGAGTTCTGGGATCGAATAAGGAAATTTAATGAAATCAACAGGTTACTTCGTTATTTTTCTTAAAATAATTCTGTTTTTTGAAAGTGTTAAAATGTAGAAATTAAAATTTAAGGTTTGCTTACCTATCTATGTATCAGTACTGGATATTAATTATTCTTCAACTAGGTGCTGCTTTCGAATTTATTTTTGATTCAATCCTGTTTAATTTAACATTAGAACATCGCGTTAGGGAGGAAATGCGTACCGTAAAATTTTTAAATCTGGGTGGAACAATATCAGTGCTTGGTTATGCTGATGATTTGTAGTGTTAAGCAATGCCACGAAAACTATAAAACTAAATACGACAGCATTGTTGAAAGCCGGTAAAGAACTGAGGCTCGAAACAAATAAGGATAAGACAAAATTTATTGTTAGCTGCAAAAACGTCGGTGATATCGATATAGAAGGAAATATGTTTGAGCACGTACAGAAGTTTAGATATATATAGTCAATGGTAACTATAAAATATGAAATCGAGGAGGAGATTAAGTTTGGGAAGAGATGGAAAATGCTTGTTATTTTTCTGTAACAAAACTACTTAGCTTGCGCTTCCTGTTCAGAAACTTTAAGATTATCATACACAAAGCCATTATCCTACCTACGGGTTTTTATGGATGCAAAACCTGTTGGCTTACAATAAGAGGTGAGTAATGTCTTTTTTTTTTTTTTTAAATAAAGTATTGCTTGGTATATTTGGACCGAAGAACGATGAGACAAACGAAGAATTTAGACGGTTACACAATGTTGAAATATATGTTCTGCTACCTGGCGTTTGGGTTTTTATAATTTTTATCGGGATGCCAATGGATAATTACTGAGGATAATTATCCAGAATTAATTAATAAAATTAAGTAATTAAATTATGTTATTTAACATATTGGTCCATGATTAATTGATTGGACTTCTTTTCACAAAGGCTTGCTGTGTGTTTATCTGTTCTCTAATTACCAAACATTACCTGTGATTTTAATGATATCAATAGGTGGCATGATTAAAATAACATTTATTTACAAATTATATAATAAAGAATGTTATATACATTATATTTACAAAAATTACTGATTAATTATCTAAACAATTGGTAGTGAAGGCATGATTAAGATGGACAGAATTGAAAATTTTTATTGCCATTAAATATTTAAACATCTTTAAAAGGAATTGTTGGGAATCACTTATCTAATATGTTATGTGAAGTGGTGGATTTGGCAGATGTCATCGCTGCATCTGCGAAGTCGAAATCATCTGTGTTCCGGTAGGGGTTCAGGAGAAAACAGTCCTCCAGCCAGGAGAAAACATCAGACTCCAAGCCGGCTCTCCATATCAGATCTCTCCTCTATGCCGGGCAGTCCATCAGACATCTCGTCTAGGTCGGGCAGTGGCATTAGCTCACCAGACCTTTCTTCTATGCCGGGCAGTGGCATAAGACCAAAAGACTCTTCTTCCATCTATCTCAGTGGATTTTATTCCCATATCTTGGGTGGGGCAAGAATGGTTCCCATTGGTTCAATTTTTGTAGCAGAAGGGATTACCACATCCCCAGCGTTATGTTGAACACACCCCTTTTAGCAGGTATACGACCGTTTCTTCCTATGCTTATACTTAAAAGCTTTCTGATCCTATTTAAACATAAGATTGGTCCTTTGGTGTTTTTGGCCGACCTGTGTCCTCAGGTGTTCTATTACTAGAGGGTGTGCTAAGAATATTCTTAAGTGTGCTAAAAGGTTGCTAGGGGATTTCAGGTATCCCGACCACTATCTAGGTAACCACTTTCCCACGTAATTATGATGACGGTCCATGGGTGTTCTAGCGGTGTCGATCCTTTGGGGTTCTTACGTGTTTTCTTGCCACTTACAAAAGGTTGCTAGGGGGTAGCAGGTACCCGCCCAGGTTGACTTGATTTTTTCTTTAATTATTATCAGTTACCATTAGGCTATGTTCAATACATAGCAGTTCTGTACTTAATTTGATTGGAACTATTACACTACGACGAATAAAATGGGCGTTTAAAATTGTTGGACTTAGTAACGAAAGAATCCTTAGATGGTAAATAACTGCTATGCCGATTGGTAACCGTCCGCAATGTAGACCGAAACGAAGGTGGAAAGATTATGTTAAGGCTGATTTGGATTTTTTTGGTGACAAAATTCCGTAAAAGACAAACGATATGAGATAGGTAACAGTTCATGGTTGATTTTTACAACTCTGTTTGTGCTGAATCGAATGATATATGACACGTGTTCGTGCGACCGATTCTTCGTGTTAATTTCAGGACTTAACTAATGTAATATATATATATCTTTTATGATTACTTGTTTATTGATAATTATTACAATCTGTCTCAATTAATGACACTTTAGTTCAGAGAGAACATTCACACCATATTTACAGAATTAAAAATAAATATGGTACTAACAAAATATTATATACAGCGAAGTGAGAAAAAAAATAAAATTTCATAATGAGAGAAGAAAATAATAATAATAAAATAAAAATCAACATCTTAAACGCAGACATACCTATATAGACTATTTACAATCGGCCAGAGGAACTCCGAACCAGACTTGTCCTCCCATTTGTGGAGGGAAAAGCGAGGCTTCAGGAGATCCCTGCGCTTCTCCCTCAACTACTTCACTGGTATTAAATGCCAGCGGAGGCTGAGTAAGGGAGCTTCAACCACAGACACCCATGACTTGAGTGGATAATCTGGCCATTGCCAGAATTACAATATATACATGTTACAAATGGTCACTGGGCCATTGCCACTGCTAATATACCTAAATGTTATTTTTGTTTAATTTGTCATTTGTATTCAAACATAATAATATATCATAAAATCCTATGCTTTTAGGATTCAATCATTCTTCAATTTTTACATGATGTTCTTATCACATTTTCCGCAACAAATTTGTCGGTCTGTGAAAAATGTTGTATTTTTATCATGTTGTACACACTAAGAACTCAAGATATTTTGCACTATTCATTTTTTGCTGTAAAAGTTCTATAAATGTGCCAATATTATGAAGACTGCTTCTCCTTTCCCCCTGTTTAATCTAAACAGGTATTTTTAAGTATGTAGATATAATATGTAGAACAAAAAAATATATATAAACAATTAATTTTAAATATTAAATGTTATATTTGTTTGTTTCACAACAATTATTTTTAATACGTATAAAAATACGTATTAAAAACTCCCGATTTTTTTTCAGTCTATTCGCCTCTCCATTAAAATCGGTAGTCCGCGTCTATGTGTCACCATTCTTCTCGATTTTGTGATCAATTACCTTTCGATTTAAGTAGAAAGCCAATATGTTTCCATTAGGTTTTATTATTTCATTAAATTAATTAATGTAATAAGAAAACAAGAAAAACAATTATAAGTTAAGATAAGATGAAAGCATTAATCAAGTTTTAGAAGGATGTTAATGATTTGATAAAATGAAGTCTGTATCTCGGACTATACTGTTGATAAACATTTCGAAAAATATTATTTTTAAAATATTTAGCAAACTAGAAATTAAATATCAAGAAGTTAGCATGTTGTAGTAAACAAATTATGGTTAGCATATATTAAGTACCTAAGACTCCTTCCTCTTCTCCCATAATATCTCTGAGCTGGTTACATGAGCGAGTGGTTTGAGGTCCGGTAGGCCGGTTCAATATCAGGGCTGCCTTATCTATGCAAAGGAAGGAATCGCTCCTATCTCCTACCGATAATTAATATGTGTAAAGCTACGCCTGACTCGGCAACCTCCTACCAGCCAAGGAATACTATCTTAGATTTTGGAATTCGCTCAGCTGATCTCGCTGAATCGCTCAGATGATAGTATCATCCTTTCTCTCTCTCTCTCTCTCTCTCTCTCTCTCTCTCTCTCTCTCTCTCTCTCTCTCTCTCTCTCACTCTCTCTCTCTCTCTCTCTCTCTCTCTCTCTCTTTTTTTTTTCCTTCTTTCCCCCCGCTGTACCTTAGGGCAACCCTATACCAGCGGTACATCCAATTTTCTAACTGAAAAATATGCCACGAATTTAAAGGGCTCGGTTACCAGGATTGGTAACCAAGCGGGCAGGTCTGCTCTCACTTTGATCCAAATTCTTGGGTCAAAGTGAGGCAAAATTCGGTCTTTTAGTTTGATTGGGGCATTAATTATTACGGGTAAACCTACACTAATGGGCTGCCCGCAACTGGAGGGCTGTTCCCACCAAACAGGACTCCAGTAACTTCCTACCTACTTATTGTGGGCCTATTACTAAGTTTATATATACTATTTCTAAATCTTATGATAACAATAAATTTATGTATTTGGTATATCACCGGTTTAATCTTTCCTCTCTTGCTATTTTTTCATGGAATATCCTCCTGGCGTATTTCTTAAAGGCATCAAATATCTCAGGTGTCTCCACAAGCTTGTCCAGGGACCGAGGAGGCCATTCCAACATGGAGTACTCTCCTGCCAATGCTTGTCGGGCGCCAGTGTACATTGGACATTCCAAAATTATGTGTCTAGCGTCCTCAACAGCCCCGCAGTGACAATTCGGACTGGCTCTTCTATGAAAAAAATGTAATTTTTCATTTATATCTCCATGGCCTGTGAGGAGTTGAACAGTCCAGAAATCCGTCTCCACCCAGTCATTCTTGATTCTTCTCCTGACATCTGGGAAGAATTCATGGGTCAGTCTTCCAGTCTCGCATGCATCCCACCTTCTCTGCCATTCAGAAAGGACTAGTTCTTCTATTCTGTCGGCTACCTCGTCGTACCTTCCACTAGGGCACACAAAACAGCTTGTTCCCACATTTGCTGGCACTCCTCTCTTTATTCTATATTTGGCTATAGATATTTGTATTTTCAGGTCTATAGGCAGTTGTCCTGTAATCACTTGCAAAGCCGAAGTGGGTGCCGTTCTATACGCTCCTGTCACCAGTAGGAGAGATCTTCTTTGAGCTTGCTCCAGCAATCTGATGTCTGACTGTCTCAGTTTCTGGCCCCAGACCGGCGCCGCATATAATGCAATAGGCAAGAAAGAAGCCTTATATAGCGTTTCCCGATAACTATATTTGAGACCCCAGGTGGTTCCTGCCATCGTTTTAAGGCAACTGTAACGGACAATAGTTTTGCTCTTAATTTCTTTTAGGTGGTTAGTGAAGTTACACCTCTCGCCCAATAGGACTCCTAAGAACTTCACTTCCTGAGATGGTTTTATTAGGACATCTCCTAACTTTACTCTGGGGAGAAACCCTACCATTTTTCCCTTCAAAAACAGGAGTCGAGTCTTCTGAACATTTAAAGAGAGTTTATTATCTCGGCACCATTGCAAGACTATGTCAGTGACTTCCGCTGCCCTTATTTCCAAATCATTTCGTGATTTTGCCTCTATTCCAACAGCAAAGTCGTCCACGTAAGCAGATGGCGTATACCCGGCAGCTCTCAATTTAACAAGGAGAGGGTTCATGTTGATATTCCATAGGGGGAGTCCCAAAACTGATCCCTGAGCACAACCCCTCTGGACTGGCCTCGTTATTCTCCTTCCCGGAAGTCGATAGAAGACAGAGCGCTTCGATAAAAATGATAATATGAGCCTGTATATATTTCTGGGGCATTTCAGTTTCTTTAGCTCGTCCATAATAGCAGGCCACCACATATTATCGAACGCGCCAGCAACATCATAGAAGAGGACTACAAAATATTTAGAGGGCGAGTCCTTAGCTGTTGATATGAGCTGGTTGATGGCATCCGTTGTTGACTGTCCTTTTCGACCTCCGAATTGATCAGGAGAGAGCAAGTCGATTACGTCTTTTAGGCGTTGCAGCATTAGGCTTTCCAAAACTTTCCCCATTACATTTAGGAGGCATATTGGGCGGTAAGATTTAGCAGTGATTTCTGTTATACCGGGCTTCAAGATAGTAACCAGCTCAGCCTGTTTCCAGATACAGGGGAAAATGCCTTTATTCAAGCATCTGTTGTAGAACGTAGTTAAAGGCTTAATCAGTGCGTTTTTTGTATTTCTAAGGATATCGGCTCCTATCATATCCGGTCCTGGTGCCTTTCCCGATCGGAGTTGTCCCATAGCCAACCCCACATCTTCCTCTTCCCATGGAAGCGCATCGTCGGTTTGCGGAAGTTCACACATTGTAATTCTTTTGTGAGCATGGTTTTCTGTGTCTGAAGTTAGTTCGTCTTCAGGGAAAGATCTCACCATTATAGCATTAACAACCTCATCTGCCGTTCTGGTTGAATCTCCATTGTGCATAAACGATGTGAAGGAGTTTCTATTTGAGATTTTATCAAGGGCTCTCCGATAGGCTAGTCCCCAAGGGCTTTTGCATTGGTCTAGGTATCGGTGCCATGTCTCTTTCTTTGCTTTTCCTATTGCCTTTTGGAAACTCTTATTAAGTTCGTAATATGCTTTTTTGACATTTCTTTTGGTAACGGCATCGTTTTCTCGCTGAAATCGGCGTCTTGCTCTGTAGGTCTCCCGCTTCAGGCTTGTGAGTTGTGTGTTCCACCATACTTGTCCATTTCTTATTGACTCTCGTGTTATGGGCAACACCTCCTTAACCGCTGTGAAAATTTCTGTTGAAATTTTCGCTGCCTCTTTTTCTAATTCCATATGATGGTGTTGCTCCAGCTCTGTTAGGTGCCATGCAATATTTTCAGCAACACGCTCCCACTCAGCTCCCTCCGTCACAAAACGTTCCTTATGGTATCGCTTTTCTCGATTGTTTAGGTTTATTTCAAATAAAACCACCCGGTGATCACTGCAGGTCCAATCCTCGACTTTCCAAAAGCTAATAAGCTGGCCAATGCCAGGTGATGCCAGAGTTATATCGATAAATGATTCTCCGCTGGATCCCGAAAACGTTGGCAAGGCCGTTGGATCATTTACAATGGTTAGGCCATTCCTTGCAGCAAAATCCTCCAGCAGTACGCCTTTTCTATCGGTTCTTCGGCTGCCCCACAAAATTGAGTGAGCATTAAAATCGCCCATTATTAAGATGTTCTTACTCAGCTTCCGTACTACCAGCTGCAATTTTGTCAGTATGTCTTCCAGTGGGAGTGCGAATTTTGCATAAACATTGATCAAGTCAAAGTTAATGCCTACGTAATCTACATTGGCAACTGAAATAAATCTATCTTCCAGATCAGGCTGTGATGTAATTGTAAGGCAATGATTAAACACTACCA